>JAOXNO010000052.1:37693080-37718103 GCA_028565335.1 Limnodromus scolopaceus | reverse complement strand
CCACACTGTTCTTGATACAGGCCAGGATGCTGTTGGCCTTTTTGGCCACCTGGGCACACTGCTGGCTCATGTTCAGCAGGGAAGGCAAGGCAAGGCAAACTGGAAAGTGGGCATCTGGTGAAAGAGGTTGCTAAGTGTCTGTCAAGCATTTTAGGGGGGTAAGCAGGGAATGAAGCTTTGCCAGTTAATTCTGTCAGTAGGAATTGTGAAGGGGAATGCGTTCTGCTTTAAGAAAACTAGTTTTAGTGAAGAATTTACAGGTGGCATCAAAATAAGGGGTAAAGTCAGTAAGGGGGTGTTCTCAAAACCATTGCTTCCACTGACTAACACAGGGAGTTTCTCCCGCTCCTTTCCTGAAATCTGCAGGAGAAGAAATTCAGTGATCCCAGGCTTGTTTAATCAAAATAGCTCTGCAGTTGCCTTTGCTTCAGGGATTGTGTGTTTGCACAGAAGATTGCTCATCTGAACCTCAGAAACACTCGCTCCATCTCCTTCCCCCTTCCCCAAAGAAGCCTGGTTTGCAGCAGCATATAACTCCCTTTTGTCAAGCTGCTTGCAGAGCTACTTGGGAAGCCAAACACAGCTCTCCAGATTTATTAAAATGCATTGCTTGCTTTTTGTCAGCAGTGCTGATGTCGGTAAGAACAACAGGGCAAACACCTTAATAGGCAAACCAAGAGCCTGTGTAGTGTTTATCTCATCTCACACACACACAGAGTTTGGATGTGGCTCAGCTATTGCATTACAGGCAGTGGTGGTATTAGTTTTGAATGGTGTTGGAATTAAGTACAACTGGGCCTGTGTAGAAGCCTAGATAGCTGCTGAGCTTAATACTGAGCTGCAGAGCCGATTCCTTCCAGGGCTGTTAAGTCTGAACCCAGACCCAGTGTGGAGCATCCTTACGGGTGCAGATCTTTGGGGACAGCATTGTGGCAAAAGAAAGCTTTTAGCTGTCTGGGACTGGACAGAGAGGCTGTAAGATCCTGTCACCATGGAGGTATGAAGCACTGTGAAGGCTGGTACTGTCTGTCTGCCACTCTCCACCCACACTGACGAAATAAAGGAGAAAGAGGCAGCTCTTCAGGTGCTTTGTGAGGAGAGCATATTACAGAAATAGAAACAATTCAGCTGGCATTGCCCTCCTGTGGGTAGAGCCACCTTTCCACAATGCACAGAAGCACCAAAAATGCTATTTCTCCACACACACAGGAGAGAGAATAGTCTCCTGTGCTGACAGTACTGCAAAACTACTCCAATTAGTCAATAATTTTAATGGTAGGGGTATTTTTTGGATCTGAAAAGCTACATCTGCTGTCCAAATCATCTAGGTGTTTTTTATGTAAATAAATATTACAAATATGCGCCAGCGAAATGAAGAGCCTCACTGAATAGCTGCCCAAAGAGACTGAAGGATAGCATTGAATTGCTGAGATAAAAATGCGTCCATGGATGTAGACAGATCTCACCTGTGAGAATTTAAGTCCCTTTTGTCTGAATGTCTAGTTGTGACCAACTGGGGTTTGCACCCCATCTGGAAAGGTAGAGCCATTTGTCTAAAATGTTTAACCTTTGTTTAAGAGTTGCTTCAGTAATGACTCATGGAGGAGACTGCAGTGAATTGAATCACTACTCAAATTGTCTACTGTGTGAAGAATTTACTTGCAGAAAAAAGGTTAGTGAAAAACCTCTAAGGTCTAAGACCATCACAGCCCAAACTGCTATCATCATTTTAACTTGCTAACTGCTGCAGTCTGGGCTCAACCTCACTGCTGATGGTGTTTTCCACTGCAAGAATGTTCTACTTTTCTTTGGGTCATGTTGGTATTACTCAATGTCAAAATATAGAGTAACTCAATGTTTCCATTCAGTGCTTTTGTATGTAAAATGTGTTAATCTGTTCTAAGCAGCAGAACATCTTCTATAAGCTGATATTTTGGCACCTCCTTTTGTCTGTAGCTATTTCAACTTTCCTGAGCTGTTTGAAGGGGAAACGTGTCCTGGCACAGAAAGCAGAGCTGCAGCGGTCCCACTGCTCAAAGGTGCTGAGGTATCTTCAGCCAGTGGGACTCTTCCATCAAAGGAGTCCAGGCCTACACAGACATGCCAAAATTGTGGTGGTAATGTTGCAGATGTGATTTCCTGTGTCAAAAGGAGGTGCTTGGTTCCTAGCAGGTGAAGGACTGGATCAGAAAGGTGAGGACTTTCTTAGGAGGTTGAAGTTTCAGTCTTTAAGGGGAAGAGCTACTATGGTGAAGCTGGGCCTAAGGATGGCAAGGGCAAGAGGATAAGGTCCAACCAGGGATGTCTGTTCATTCTCAACAGAGTAGCCAAGATATTGGTGACTCCAATAAGCCATGTAGGCAGCCCTGCTGCTGTCTGTGCTGTTGAGTAAGCCAGTTCCACCCAGCAGAAATCACACAGCCTCCCACAGCAGAGCAAACAGCCTCCAACACCTCCGCTTGTACCCAAAGAGAGGTCCTGCCTTGGAAACTGTGAGGGAGGAAGGGAATCAGCAGCAGAGCTGCCTGGTACAGCCCATGTCCTGCAGTCTCCTCAGCCTGTGCCAATCACGGGCTGTGGGAAGGACCTGTGCACAAGGCAGGGCTGTCTCGCTGTCATAGTCCATCAACTTTCCTTGCTCTTAATTGCCTGAGCGTTGGACATCTAATCTTGATTCAAGCCAGTGAGAGGCTTGCAACTCCAAAGTAACTAGGTGGAGAGACCAAGCACTTAATGGGAATCTGAGTAACCTGTTAGATTACGGTGGGTGACAAACCCTCCAGTTCCCACAGTGAGTGATGAAATAATTACATCATAAATGGCAAAGTTGCTGATTTTAAAAGGATAAATTTCCCAAGGGCAATATTAAGGTGACAAGCTTTCAGCTCTAGTGTGTCATTTGCTGCTCTTCCTTGGGTTGATTTTTATAGTGGTTTCTGTGGAGCAAGTGGCTACTCAGCAAAATTAATGTGGCAGAATGAGACCCCCACACGGGGTCTGGGATTTCATCATTAAGCTTTTCACATATTTCAAAAAACATATTAATGTTAGGGGAGACCATTTATCAATTCCTTACTAGTTTGTTTCCCAACCCACACCACAAACATTTCACCCAGGGGTTCTTGCAGTGCTCCCAGGAGTTATTGGCAGAAGCAGCTCCCTGGATCTAAAGTGGAAGAGACAGTTTAATGTGGCTAAAGTTTAAAAAATGCTTCTCTCCTTTCTAATACAAATTATCTGTGATGAATTACCACTCCTCCTAGGGTTAGAATATAAGCCCAACAGCTTCTACCTGGAAACCGTTAATAGCTGTGCGTATATATGCAGCCTCTTTGCTGTGCAACGCAGGAGAATGGCTTCTTAATATTCCTCTTAAAGACTTAGTGCTTGTGTTGGGTTTCCTGTAAATTCATAGTGTTTCATTTGCAGCCAAACTGCAACAAAACCCACATAACGATTAGGAAGCCTTGCACGTAGATACAGCAAATGCAGTCACAAGATTGCTAAATAGAAATTGCTCTATCTTTAAATGATCATGAGCTGTCAGCTGTTCCTTTGTTCGGATTATTATAGACACACATAAAACATTTGATTGAATGCTCAAGTTTTCACCAGCTAGAATCCAGACGGATGTCTGATAAAATAACAAACACACCCCATTCCACCCCTCCTCAAAATCCCCTTCCTGCTTCGGCTGAATTTCTCCCTGTATTGAAGCCAGTATTTCATGGACTAAATTGGACAAAGCAAGCAAACAATCTCCTTTGCATTGATTTCCAAATCAAATCATTGTTAATCACGTCAATATTCCCAGCTGATTCAACAGTCTCAGAGGCCAGCTTTCTGGCTCCATCATGCTCTTCTGTATGGATGCCACGGAGCCCTCTGTGTGTGCCACCCAGCTTTGTTATTAATTATTGTTGGAAACATTCAGGTCTGATTCTCTCACCTCTTCTTTTTCCCCTCTTTCCCCTCACACAGCAAGGAAGAAACAAAAATACCATTCTTCACTTGACATCATTGACTTTCTAACCTCTCTCAGTTGTGTGAAGGGGGAAGCTGTCTAGTGCTAAAATACAGATCCAGGATAACACTGCCTTACCTGTAAGCAGCCACAATGCCTCACTGGGAAGCCTGGCAGCCATTTCAGTGTGGTGAGCTGCTGATTTCTGGGGCTAAACTGTGCTGTTTTGTGGTGCAGCTCTCATAGGGGGTGTGACAGTTTAGGGGGTTTCATCAGAGCCTGCCTCCTCAGGCTGTGCTGGCTGTGGAGCAGAAGCCTGCTCCTGCAGACATTTTGTCCAAAGGGTTAATTTCAAATCCATGTGCACCTCTTTATGTTCAGTGAGGCGCCTCTCATGCCATACACTAAGCAAGTGGCTGTGCTTTGGGAGAATGGCAATCAGGGCTGCGGTCTGACTGTGGCAGGAGCCGCGCTGGCGTTGGCAGCTCTCTGCAGGAAGGGATGCTGGCAGGACCTGGGAGAAACTCGAAATCAGCTCTTGTCCCCCCAGCAGTGGGTTAGGTCTCACCACAGGTGGTGAACAACTCCTTCCATACTTTGGAAAAGAGGGAGCAGAAAGGAAGACAAGGTAGCAGATTCAAATGTGACCGTTTCCAGAAATAACAAGAAACCCCAGCAGCATGCGCGCACACTGGCAAAGCACACACAGAGCACATCGTGGTCCAGTGTAGAGAAGCCTGTCTGGGACCAGATTAATGGTCAGTCTGAAAAGGAGAGGATGAGCCTTAGAGACTGAAATCCCTCCTCCTGGCTAGACACAGCTCACGGGAACTCTGGCAGTGCACACCTGGGCACAGCTGGTTGGGAAAGCATATGCTGCCCATTTGACATGTAATGAATTTACCCTGTCGGAAAAGCAAGACTTCAGAACTATATCTGTAGCATCTATTAGGAATGGCAAATTAATTAGAAGTATGAACTAATTAACCTCCCTGCTCTCTGCCTCTTCCTTTGCCAGGGCAGTGAGGCTCATCCTGCTGTAAGTCCCGCAGCAGCCTGCGCTGTGTCCCGGGTTTGCTAATGGCCCACGTGCTGCTCCCTGTGCATCTGGGGACTGAGGTGCCCTCTGCTTAATGAGGCCACTGACAGTTTGCTGGTGCTTTCTGTAAAAGTGTTCTCCCCTGTGCCTTTACTGAAATTGTCTGTGGACTGGTTATAATATGGCCACGGGCCAGTGTGTGAGCTGTAGAGTAGGGTCATCAGCAGAGGCTGAGATTGGAACGGGGTTTTGAGGGGTCTCTGCCTCAGAAGTGGAAACCTGTTGAGGCAAAGAGGGATCTAGAAAGAGATGTAAACTTCTCTTAAGGTGATGGAGCTGAATTTAGGGAGTGTTGGTGTAACATACAGCCCTTTGAACTATCCTTTAGCAGAGCAGGCTTTGCATATCCTTAAGGAAGCTTTAGCCAAGGGGAAAGTGGGGCTAACTTCATATCCGCTGTGGTTAACCTGTTAGAGACCACCACATCCTCTGCAAAGGGCAGAGACTGCACGGGGTGAGCACAGTAGGAGGCTCTGCAGTGGCTGCACAATCGGTCCACATCAGCGCTACAGGTGGCTTCACCCCGTGAGAGCTAGTCTTTATTCTCTCGCTGTCACATTTTCCTGTCTGCTCACTTGTAAATCAAATTGCCGTGTTCCCTGATGATTATATTTTACTCCTCCAGAAGTTACTGTTTGCACAGTGGCTTCTATTCAATGCTATTTTCCCCTCTGAATAATCGTTTTCATAATCTGAAACTGAAAAAAACCCAAGCAACTACCATGGAAGAAAGGAAAATTCTCATGGAATAAATCTCCATAGACTCAGTTAAATTTCCCTGTAAACGCATATTACTTCCGGAGCTTCCTGTGAAGGCAGCAATGAGGAGAATTATTCTGCTCAGTTTTTACTTACTGACCCTACAAAGTACTTGCCTCAGCATGCTATTGGAGCTGGTGTAGAGCTGATGCATTTGCTATTTTCGGTTTAATAGAGCTGATATTCAAATCGAGTGATGTCCCTTGTCACAAATATAATTTCATCCTTCTACTGCACTTGCCAAGAACAATGCAATGGCCTTGCTGTTAGATACCGTGCTTGGTTCATTACTTTAAAATATGTTAGCAATTTGTTCATAATAGGTTTGATGACTTAAACGATATAGGTGCTGAATTTTTAATGGTAACAATAAGGTATTTTATTTATATTTGAAGAAGGAGCAGGAAGCACAAGTACCTTGTGAGAAAGCTTGTATTCCTGGGACTAACTCCAGTTATGCAGCTGTGCTGGATCATACCAGCACCTTTTTTTGAGGTGACCCTGAAAATGTTGCAATTACTAGAGGTGATTTGTCATTTAAGGGTGTTATGAAAAATACTTCAGGGACTCTCGCAGCACATGGGTGAGTTTTACCTTTATCCTCGCAGCCCAGCAGGGAGGGTCTGGCCAGCCACAGGGTCCAAGCTGCATGCAGAGGGAGAAAACCCTGCCTGTGCTCAAAGCATCTGTAAATCAGTGGCAGAGATGTTTCTTGTGGGGGTGCTAAATTTGACATAGGATCACAGGCATGGGTTGGGGTTTCAAAATCATGGGGCCATTGGCACCATCTCCCCTGTTTCCTTCTGGTCTATTGAGTACTATATTCAGGTCTGATGTGTCCAATTAATAGTGAAATTGAAACCCTACCACGTGTCCCAAAATTATCCTGCAAGGAGCAGAGGATGAAGCTGCAACAGGGCAGGAGGGAGGGGACCAGCTGTGGGTCCTCGCAGTGTGGAGAAGCTCAGAGGACCCCACGCTGCCAAGGCGCTGTGCAGGTTGGCTCCTTGCTGAGGAGTTTGGTGGTACAGCCAGTGATAAATAGCATTAGAGGATGCTGTATAAATAAAGCATCACTGACTTGCAGGGGCACTAAGCTTCCTGGGGAGAAGCATGGGGACATTTCTGGTCAGCCCTTCTGCTCATGGTGGGCTTCACCTCCCCCTGCATGGCTGCTCTCCCTCCTTCTCCTCGCCTGGCCCTCCTCCCTCCTTCTCCTCGCCTGGCCCCTCACCAGCTGCTGCTTTCCTCAGGGCAACTGCAAGTCCTGTTGACATGCCCACAAATGGTTTCACTGGTCTTTCCTTTGCTCAGAAAAAAGTTCAGAAGCTGCAAAAAATTTCCATATTGTGGAAATCTGGGGGTTCCCCTGGGCAGGACTCCCCAGTGGCATACGGGGAAGAGAGACAACTTTTTAAGGAAGGAACATTTACGAGTATTTCTGAAAAAAAAAAAAAAAAAAAAAAAAACCAAACCAAAAATCCAGAAAATATTTTACTTTTAAAGCTTTATGCACAAATTTTGGCTTCCTCTGAAACTGGAAATTGTCTCACAGCAACATATGCTAATTCATTAGACGAATTTCATTCATTGAAATGTGAACTAGAGCAATTTCTTCCTACTTTTGAATGCAAATTGCAATTCAGCCTTAACTATGGTGGTATTCCCATTACACAGGGCTGAAGAATGTCTGTAATATTTACTTTATTCTTGCTTTTAACTTAGCAAAATCTTTTCTCAATAAGCGTCATCTCATCCCACAGAAGCCTTTTGTGCTGTTCCTCACGTTGCGGTTTTGCCTGTCTGGGTAACAGCACCGGCTGGGCTGTAAGTCTCCTGGACACCTGGGGGGACCAGAAAGGACATATTGTGACTTACAGTTCCCTTCTTCTTTCATTCCTGGTGGGAACTGGGTCTATCCAACCTGCAGCAGTCTAACACCCACAGAGCAGGGGCTTGCTGAGGCATAGCCAATATCTGGCATATTTTCACTTTGATTTAAATGAGCAATTAGTTAATTAATAAATAGAGGAGTTTGCTTCTATTTCGATATGCAATTTGAATTAATGATTCTTCTGGCAAAAATAAACTACCCCAATAATAACAGCTTTATAACTGCAGGGCTTCTCTTTGGACTCCTTATGAAAATGCTGTGTAACATCCATCAGTACTGAACTCATACTGAGCATCATAAGCATTGAAAGAAAGAAGAGGAATAGTGAGAGGGAGAGGGAAAGGAGAGAGAATGAAGTAATGAAGTTTGCTTCCCCCCATATATTGGATTGTTTCTTAAAAATTGTGTTGATAACTTTTTTCTGCTCACAATAATCTTGCCTGTGTATTTATGTGTGTTATTCTCCCTGTATGAGGCTAATGACTGCCTGAAATCACTCACTGAAAACAATTGTTTGGACATCCCTCCATGTACTTTAAAAGGTGATAAAGTGTAAGGTTTTCATTATTGTTCAGCTCACATCTGGAGCTGACTCCAGCCCATGTCTGGCACTCCAAGTCAATAGTCTCACTCTATATTCCACCTGCATCTTTTCCTTCCCTGAGCTTATTCTGTCTGACTTGATACTGCCGGGTGGAGTAGTCACAGGAAGAATTGTGTGCAGGAGAGAGGGCTCCCAGTTTGTGATAGGAAGCTGGTGTGAGGAATTAAAGCTCCTGTTGTGACATAGATGGCAACAAAAGTGGAAGACTTCCTCATGCAGAAGGAAAAACATCTTTGTCATAACTGAGACATTCAGAGGTGATACATGGGTATCGAACTATGGCTTTCACACTAATTTCCAAAGTGCTGTTAATGTCAGGCTAGGTCAGGTCTTGAAGGTTCCTTGCCAAGGGCTGCCCAGTGATGTTGCTTCCCACCACTGCAGCTCGCTGAGGGGTATGTATGTTCCCACATACATTTTAGCATAATGGACATATAAAGTACAGCGAGGAGGAAACAAATCCTCTTTAATGCTCTTGCCTCCCATTCCAAAATCCTGAGGGTTTTGTGTGCCGATCGCACATAAGAAGGAAAACCAACTCAAGCTTCGCCCTGGCAGGGGCCACCAGAGCCATACTGTCTGTCAGGCAGCGGGAGCTGCCCCTTAAACAACATAAGTTCCCCACGATATAACATAATCACTGCAACCTCCAACTGCCTCACCCATCTCTGAAGGGCTCTTGTTGCCCAGCCTTTAGATGCTTGGGGTAAGCAAGTATCTCAAGCTGAGAAGTCTGGTATTGGTACCAGCTTCTTAAAATTGCTTATGGTAAAAAGTTCTGATTTGTGGATGTCACTGTCTTAACAGACCAAACCCTCTCAGGAGTTTAAGAATAAACCTGGTGTACACTGATGTGACTGGTTATGGGGTAAAGGAAGGAGCGAAGACTGGCACAGAATACAAAGAAGCTGTGTTTGAAGGAAAAGTATCTTAACGAACAGCCTTATTCTTCACCTTTCAGTATTTAAGTCACAGTGCAGCTTCCTGACATTATTAGAGCAATTAAAATGCAATTACTTTTTCATCTTTATTTCAGTTGTTGAATAATTAAAGCCACTTTACATCAAGGCTGATCCATAAAGGAAGGCATTTTGCATGTGAAAAGCTGCAAAGGGTGGAAGACTTTGGGGTATCGGCAGTCAGCAGTGAGCAACTGAGACTGGTAATGCTACAGTAAGCTGCCTCCTTTGCACAGCTCTACAGGATCATGGAAGGAGGCCAATTGCTGGATTTCTGTACTTTATCTTGATTAAACGGCTGTTTCAATTTGGTATTCACTCCTTTCATATTTGTAATCACTTTAAGATTTTCATTTTATAGTATTCACTTATTTAACTGCTTGTTTCCTGCCAAGTCTAAAAAAAGAAAGGCTTTTCCCTCCCTTCTCCATTCCAAGCTGCAATAAAGGCAAGAATTCTATATTTAAAGTCTCCTGATGTAAATCTCTGATCGCTTTAAATAGTCAGAGCTGGTGGATATTGCACGTAAGTATTGGAGTGAAAGATCCTGAGCTGCTGGGGGAAGCTGGCAACTGCTGCAAGTGTGTGGGCAGGCTGAGGGGTGTCCCTGAGCATGGGGAGGGGACCTATGCAACCTGTGCAGGTGCCACCCCGTCCACTGACCAGATCCTCCAGAAGATTTTGGGGATTGCTGTGATTCCTTTCAGGTATGTGCTGCCTGCCCGCGAAGGGGACGTGCTCCCCCAAAGGCTCCTGCTGCACTGCGGGGTTGGGAACGGGAGAGCCGAAGCTGCCGGAGGCTCCGTGTTGTGGGCACTTCTCCAGAGATGCAGGAAGAGGAAAGCTCTCCCTACGGGGCTCCAGTGGTTGCCAGACTGCCAGCAGCAGAAAAAACAACTCCCTTTTGGTTCCTTATCATGCAAATTGAATATCATCCGCCTCGTATTTTACCCAAGGTAGTGGGAAAAGAACAGTCTAAATGTGCTGGAAAGGATGAAACCCTCTTAGGTTTTAATTCTATTATTAGAGACTAAGGAAATAAACATATTCTCATGCATTTGCTGGACTAGTTAGCTTTATCACACTCATTGGTCAACACTTTTTTATTGATGTTGAGGCATGTAGTTTAAAGAAAGTGAGCAGCAGAAAAGTTAGAAATCATCTGAGAGGAGCTGCTTTGGAGACAATTAAAAGTACTGAGCAAATTTCTGTGGTATTGCCCGTTGGCCAGCAGGTTCTGCCATTATTGTCCCTTAGTAAAACCAGTGAAATGCTTTGGGATCCTCAGAGGTGGCGGCATTGAATCACGTGAGAAATCGGTGTGATCAGCCAAAGTAAACTCAAGGGTGACCACTAGAAATTACTCCTGTGAACGCATCACTCAGCTCACGTAGAACATAGTTTTTCAGATTACAGCCTAATAGCCAGGGCAGCTAATCTTATCTGTCCAACAATTGCACCGTGCTGTAAACAGCATTTTAGGGCCAAATAGCTTTTGAACTGCTTGTGTAACTAACTAAATTTTGAATCGAGTCCTAGAGAAACTCACTATGAAACATTTTTGCTTTTTTGCACCCCAGTGTTAACTGGTTTTCACACATACCTTCTGAGGGCACAGGGAAGGGCAGGAAGACTGGCCAAATAACAGACTTGCAGAAAATCAAATTGGTCCTAAAACTTGGCTGCTTGCAGAAATTTATCAAAAGAAAAGGCAGCTGTGGCATAGCCCTGCTGTGGCTGAGCCCCAGACAGTGGGGGCTAAAGTCTGCTTTTGCCTGCACTCTGTTGCAGTGCTGCAGCGTGGGGTGTGCTGGACCATGCGTATGTGAGTAAGAGAGTCTAACAGGGTGCTGGGGAAATTACTACCCAAAGAAAACTCTGGTTTCTTGGTATATACACTAGGTCAAAAGTGAAAGGCACTCACATAAGAAAAGTAAAAAGTAAAGTTGTGAGTCTGTGGGAAATTTGAATTTAAAATTGGATCTGGTTGGGGTCTGGATCTGGTTGAGATTTGTACCTGATTGCTGAATAGACTTCCAGGAACTGGTCAGTCCTTGGCACAAACCTGACCTAGGGACGAGGACTGTGTTTTCCAGATTTTCTTGACTATCAAAAGTCTCATTTTCTTTTTAAATAAATAAAAATACTCAGAAGATGCTACAAAGAGCAGTGAGTGGCAGGACTCTAACTTGTGAGTCTCCAGCTTCTTACTTTTCTTAAGCTGTAGTGAAAAGGATGATGAAATGAGGGACAGATACTGCAAGAGGAAATCTAAAATCTGTAGGGAGAGTAGTCCAGCTAAAAATGCTGGAGTCCAAAGGCTCCTTACATTGTGTGGGTTTTTCACATTCAAAAAGCAGTAGTACATTTGTGGCCTTGATGGTGTCTGAGATCTGAAAAACCCTCCCTATCCTTTCTATGGATTTTCTTTAGCCTTCTAAATCTCAGTGATATGAATCAATCATATCTGAGCAATTCTGTAAAAATCTCACGTACTTCCCAGTATGGGTTTCACCCATCATTCCCTTTTTCAATCAATAGAACAAAAGCCAACTTCAATCTTCATTCATAATTGGTATAAAAAACAACTTTGAGGCTTGAAAAGAAAGTTTTGATCATTTCTCCTTAACCCAACGCCTTCCCCTGCCCCCTCCCAATATACCTGTTTTCTGCCCAGGTTTGGTAATAAGAGGGGCCTGGCAAGAGAGTATGAGTTCTCATGGGGTTTCTGACACCACTGGAAGCAGCACCAGCCTTGCCTTCCATTGCAACTGACAACATCATCAGGACACGTGTGGTCAGAAACCAGAGAGTTACGGAGATGGAAGTGTTGACTGACCAAGCAAAAGCTGGAGCAGTCATCTGAGCTGGCTCTCCAGAGGCACTGTCACCTCTTGGTCAGAGGAGACGTAGCCTTTTCAGCTCTGTTTCATACCACTCTGCTCTCTTCTGACTTTCCAGTTGTACAGAGCGGCACAAGGCTTCATTACAGCAGACTCCAGGGAATACCTAACCTGAATTTTATATGGACCACCCGCTCAGAAAGTTTCATGGACCTCACTAGTGGTAAGATCAATGTTTAAAGGGTGTGTGGGATTTCAGGGGTGTTTGGATTTGGGGGATGGAGTCAGGATTCTCATGGCTTTTTCTGGCACGGCAAGCATCATGAAGCACGGCCACCGGGTCAGAGTGATCTCAGGGTCATTCATAACCATTAATGAATTGCCCAGCCTTTCTGCATAGTGGAGGTTTGGCTTTGCTGTGATTTTTGAGGTGAGGAGGAAAGTTAAAGGATAAAGAGGAAGGAAAATATGGAGATTTGTGTTGAGTTTGTTTTTGAGTGATTGGACCCAATCTCATACCCCAGGAGCCAGCATCCCTGTAGCCCTGCATGCTCAGAAGGGGATGGGCACAGAAAAGGAGGTGGGATGAGTAAGGACAGTATGTCACTGCTGCAGGAATGCCAGGAGCTCTAGGTGAAAATTAGAGTAAAGCTTGGATTTTTATGCTTATTAAAATTAAGGCTAGCTGACTCCTTTACTTGCTTTTACTAGACCCCCTGGCCGATGTGCAGAATAGCCACACAAATTATCATTGTCACCTACAACCCCTCACTTTATCCACTGCCTGCTCTTACAGTGAAGTGAGCCTGCTTAGTTTTACAGTGAAACTGTAATTCTGTCCTCTATATCACAATCACTGCAGGGCACGAGGCTCCTGGAGCTGACAGAGCCGGGGATAACATTTCTTTCCAAAGTGCCATGCCTGGCCTGGCTGTGCTGCAACGAGAATCAGCAACCACAGGAGGAGGGTGGAAAATTACCTGCCAAGTCATTTGGTTTCCGTACGAGCGGTCCCCTCCCAGTTCAGTCCACTGCAGAAGTTTTCTCTAAACACGTATTCCTGCAGCCTGCAGCCAATTCCACTTGCTTTCCCTCCTGCAATTTCTCCTGTCCTTGAATTTGATCGAACCAAGCTGTAACTGGTATTCAGGGCTTGGAGGATATCGTTTCATGAGCTGTGCTCCGAAAAATTAAAAGAATTGACCCATTGCTCTCCTCACTGTTCACCCCCAGCCCCAAACATGCAGCAAGGCCTGGGCTTGACTTGGGGAGTTGCTGAAATTTTATTATCTTAGGCAATTTTTCTCTGCAGATTGATTTCTGTGAAACACCTCAGGGTATTTGCTAACATAAACATTGCTCCAGTGGCACAGGCTGTTTGTTTACATCGATAGGAGGAAAAGAGCCCTTATTACTGAAATTTTGCCTTATTCCCTCAAGCTTCTCCCTGGGAGCCAGCACGTAGGCAATATTGATACCTGGTTTTTTAATTTAGGGCCTATTTTCTATATAGATGGATGTGACGATGCATAAATAATACACCACTCTGCTGCATGGATTGTTTATTCCAGCCCTCATTGGCATGCACAGCGCACAGGCAAACCGAGAGCTTCTCTGGATGAGTATTGTCAGATAACTTGCCAGGTTGTTCCCTAGAGAAAATCATCAGCACACAGAGCTGGAGTTTGTAAAGTCCTTTTATTTTATCCTTTCAATGCACTCTGTGCTGGTACAGCAAAGTTCAGGCTGAATCAGCACTGCCATTGAAATTCCTTATTTTCAGGAATTTATAAGTTGCCTGTGAAAAGGAAGAGATCAGGACACGATGTGCGAGAGCGGAGCTCCCGGGATGAAGTCTTTCGCACTACATTTTCAAAAGCAGACAAAAGCAGAACGAGAAATACTCTTTGTACAACGCAAGCCACCGTGCTGGGTGCCGCCAGGCTGCAGCCCTGGGCACTGGGGAGGTCACTCGGAGTGTTTGGCCGCCTGTGCAGGCGCCCGCCTGCCTGCGCCCCCCCCGCCCCCACGGGCAGGAGAAGGGGCCCTTCACTTTTCAGAGGGCTTCTGGGCTCCAAGAGGACACAAACGCCTGGACAGCTTGTTTGCTGTGGAGCTTATCACGGTACATGATATATTCTACTTAAATAGATTATGAAAGGCCCAATTCTCCCATTAATTGTGAAATTCTCAAGAACTTCATTATGAGCAGGCCTTAAATGTGCAGTTTAGTGCCTTAATCACTTGATATGCCATATGCCATTCCCCAAATCTAATACTGTGAGCAAAACCCACTCCTAAGTGCTTTATGATGAACTCAATTTACAACTGATACCAAATAATATTCAATTTTTTTCTTACTGTCTTACTGCTGGGAAGTATCTGCTGCATTTTTTTTTTCTATGGAAGTACGTTATTAAATCTGCTGAAATGCTGAGTGAAAGGGGTTGGATTTAGACATGTCGGATACCAAACTCTGACCTGCTGGTAGTCTGAGGGCAGTCTTGGTGTTTTCTGAAAAAACAGGGAATGGCGACCAACCCCTCTGTCTCTTCCCAGCTCGCAGAATACTAGTTTGCATAATGACAGCATATTAAATTTACATTAGGTTTATGGTTTATAGCAGTGTCTCACTGGCTACATAATGCATGGAAGCAGTCTCGGCATCCAGATGCTGGAATGGCCCATGATTTTGGAAGCTAATGTAAGTATAAAGGATTTTCCTCAGCTGACTGCATGCTGTTTGGTGTTAGTTGTTTCAGATTAGCAAGAGCCTACCTCCTCTCCCAGCATCTAGAGATGGCAAGGGAACACACTCCTGACTGGATTAATTTTTTTTTCAATGTTTGTTATTAAACTTTGTAAGATGCAAGCAGGGAAATACAGACCTGAGAAGCTTAGTCAAAGCAAGCCTATTACCCAGAGGAAATTACAGCAGTCTTGCATGTATTAGTGGGGAAAAAAGGAAAACAAAAGATATTTTGTTAAATGAGACTTGCTTGGGTTGTCTGTTGAAATTGGTTTTTTTTGGTTAGTAAGTAATTGTCAAGCTAAGCTGCAATAACAATATAAGCATGTTAATAAGATAACGAATGCTGATGGATAGCTGATGTAAATTTAGATGAATGATCCGACTGGCCTTGTAAGAGCAAGGTGTCCTAGTTAATGGGCAGGAAAGGCTTGGAGAAATGAATATGTAAAGTATATTGAGTGAGGCATAAGAGCCAAGTTAAATGCAATAAGTGTTTTAGACCTACTTTCTTCTGCGTGGTGGCCGTGAACACGCTGCAGTCCTGTGCCAGCAGCCTCAGGTGAGGAAGCTGTACATTTCAAGATGACTGACAGAGTTAAGGTGTTCACTTCTGTATTGTGACTGGAGGCACCTGATCTGATTTTAGTGGCAAAGATGTGCTAACTCACATGGCTTGTTTTCTGATGCGTATGCATGAGGAGGGCTTGGAGGGACTAGTCAATGGGGAGAATGGGAGTATTGGCTGCTTTTTATTTTATACCCACAAATCCTATGTCTAAGTTAGGCTCTTAGGTTCCCTCCATAGTCAGCAGAAACAGATAAGCTGCCTCTATGGGCAACTATTCTAGTTGCTCCTGCCTTTCCTCATCCTCCTTGTCTCAGAGCCCCTAACCAGATTAGCGAGTGGAAATTAAACCGTTCCCCAGAGCTGGCCAGGTTTTCCTACCCACCCCAAATTTCTCTGGCAGGCAACTGAAGCCCTCGCAGGAACAGAGGGAGAGGCTTGTTGGAGAGTTACCATGTCAAATGGGGTACCGTCTGTCACACACAGCTGCAAACAAACGAACAAGTAATTATAATCTAGGATAGACCAACCTGTCAGGTCAACAGCTTTGCTCCTGCTCATGGCAAAATGCTCACCTTCCTTGCTGTGTGCTGAAAAGAGTCACGTTGTCTCTACTTTTACCATTTTAAGCAAGCTTCCCTCTTCAAAAAATGCCTAAATCCCGGCTGGGCTGATACGGTGATCACATCAGGATAGGGACACAAATCAAACATTAATGCCAGAAATACAGAAGTCTTTCCCTGGAGAGACTGACTCACACAGCCAGTGTCACAGCTGCTCTTATGCCAGCAGCACCGTGTGGCCCAAAAACTCCCACAGGCACGGGGAGACACCTGATGCAAACAGTGCGGAGCCCCGAGGGGACTTGGTAAGCAGAGCTCGTGAGGCTGCCAGTGGGAATAAACGTATTTTTGGTGTAATAGGTGCACTCCCTCAGCTCCATGTCAGTCCCACAGCAGCAAGACAGAGGACTTGGAATGGTGCTGGGAGGGCAGCGGGGCTGAGCACACCTCCTGCCTTACCATGGACCGTCCTTGTTCAACTACCAGAGGCAGTCACTTACTTTCTTCAGGCTGACTTTACTCAAGGAGAGCTGCTCGCTGTGAAGATAATTGTCTCCTATTAACAGCCTGGGGCAAACCCCAGGATTTCTGGGTGTCCCCCATTGTGACAGCCCCCACTGGCAGTGTCCCGTGCCCAGGTCAGGATGGTGCAGAGCCCCCACCTAGCCTGCAGTGCCACGTTGGTTCAGGGGGTGGAGGGCTCCGAGGAGCAACAGGAACTTGACTAGAGCTTGAATTCCAAAAGTATTATTTGTTGTTTCAGAATTATTAAATCTGGGGGAAAAAAAAATTAAATTAAGGGTTGGAAGACGTCCATTTGGTTGAGCACTGCAGAAGGGTGGCAGCTGAGGGACCAGGGGTCGGTCCTTTCCTCAGTCACTTTGGTTGCAACGTCCCCATCACAAATGTGGGTATTTTTCATGATGAGAGTCTGTGTATTGGCCAACATGTGCAGAGGGTGCAAATATGGGACCAAGTATGCCAGGACCCACGCCTTCTGCCAGCTCCTTCTGCCCTGACTCCTTCTCTCAACGGTGGTTGGGAACCCAGCAGGGCTGAAGGGTTTGGCCAGAGGAGTCACCAGCTCCTTGGTGGCCACAGCTGCCTGACAACCCAAGCCGTGGGGCTGAGCAGAGCAGAGTCGTGGTGGGTCGCTTGTCACAGCCCAGGCACAGGGTAAAGCCACCCCTGTCTGTTGGCAGGGACCAACTGGATGAAGCCGAGCCCCCAGCAAGGCGGGGACGAGCAGGAGGACGGTGTGATTATGCTCCAAAATGGCTTTGGGCAAGATGCCTCACACGAGGTGGGGGGGCTTGAAAAATTGCTTGAGATGTGCAGCCAAGCCTGGCATGTCTCTTAAATGAGAACCATCTTTTTTGCTGGGATAATCTATCATACTTGAAATATTCTGAAAAGCTGTATCTTTCCCCCTAACCACCTTTATCATTTTAATTTAAAAGCTTTTTAAAATTATCACCCAAATAAATGATAAGTAGTAACAGGGTAAACTGCTCTGAGCTCTCCATTAGTGCAAACAATGCAAAGCGACTGTGCTCTATTTACAGAAAATTAATGAACGTAAAAAAGATGAACTGCACGTCATTCTAGTGATCGTAAGTTGTTTTTCATGCAAGGAGGCTTGCAGCTTTATACATTAAATTCTGGGACAAAAGAAACGTCTCCGCAATATTAATAGTTATAATATATGATTGTATGTGAAGGGAATAGAAATAACATTTATTTTATTTAATGAAGACTAATGAAGTTGTTCTGATCTTTCCATTACAGTTTCAACAAGTTTTTCTAATCAAGGAGATCCTATTTTTTGAAAGCTAATTTTTCATTTTAAACTTCTGAAATGCCAGCAGAACAGTGAAATGCAAAGGCAATGTTGTAGGATGTCAGAAAATTTCCAATTCTAATGGGAAATTGATGCATTTCAGGGATTTGGTTTTTTTTTTTTATTAAAAGAAAAAAATAATCAGGCTATTACTGAAGAGTTTTTTCTTTCTGTCATGGTTCTTTATCTATAGACAAACACGGCAGATACTCTTCAGTGGGCTTATCCACGGCTGGATGGGAAAAGTGAATCTGATCAGGGCAGGATACCGTGCAGTTTAAAATAAAGGACATAGCATTGAGGGATGGAGAGAGGGAAAGAGGTAATTACTGAAACCAGCTCCTCTAGGGGACCAGAGTCAGTGAAAAGTGCCCTCAGCTCTCTAAGCCTGGTTACAAATACTGGAAAACAAATAGGACCAGACTTTTTTTGCGGGGGGAAGGTATTTATGTTCAGCTTCACAAAGGAGCATGGCGATAGGAACCCACCCGTCTTTGGGCTGATGCAGGGGGAGGGCATGGATCAGGCCAAGCATATGCATGGCTGGTAATGGGCGAGAAGGGCACTGATGGTCCCTGTGGTGTTGTGAGCACCTGGACTAGCTCATGGGCAGGACAGGGTGCCTAAGGCAGGAGAGGGGAAGCTCCTTAAGTGGGGAATCAATTTAAACCTCTCTCTCATCTACTTCCTGGGCAAATGAGCTAGCAACAGAAACATGGAGGAAGGGAGAAAAGACAGCTGTGTCCTTCCATTGCTGACTGCAGCTATGCTCCTGAAAACCCTGTGGGAATGCCCAGGGGGTACTTGCTGCTGATGGGGGTCTCTGTCTAGATGGACCTGCCCTGTATCCCCCCTGTCAGCTGCTGGGTTTCGGACCACGTGTTGCACCGTTGCTTCTAGAAGAAAAAAAAGTGCAGAGTGGTTGCACAGAATTTTGTTGTCTTAATTTCTGTCATATATCTCTTATGCTGTGTTGGTGCTGCTACATAAATCTGCTGTCTAACAACTTCTCAGAGCATTAATAGGGTTGTTGAGCCTTCAACATTTTTCACACCTGACAGTTTCTTAGAATGCATCAATTATTTTCCTACCTGTGTTCACAGTTTTGTTGTCATTTGGAAAAAGGGAAAAAAAAAGAAAGAACAGAAAGGATTGATTTTATTTTTTATTTAAACAGAAGAGCTGCAATCTTTCATAGCCTTTATATAAGCACAAATGTGATAACTACCATAGCTGATGGTGAAATCTGAACTGGTGAACTGCCATTTTCAGGTCGGCAGGTGTGAAGCTGAAGAAGCAGGACAAGAAAGTCATACTGAAAATAAGATGAAAAAAGTCACTACCTGTTAATGCCATTTCTAGCTGCACTGATGCACCGAAGCACATGTAAACACCCACACATACACACAGAGAATGATTCTGTCCTATAACGTTTCATTGCTGCACACTGGGTAAAATTTCCTGGTGTCATTTCTCTTGGGCTGAGAAACAACTGGCTTCTCCCATTCCTCCTTTCCTTCCATAGTAATTTGGTTTTATTTTGCCACCTGCCTTGTGCCCCAGGCCCACCCCTGCTTCAGTTTCTCTTCATTCCCTTGTTCTCCCCATTAAACACCATCTCTCCTCCACCTTAACGCTGGAATGATGCGCTGGTGGTGGCAGGTTGGTGAGACCTTCATGGCACCTTCTGCTGTCTCTTGTGCTTCTGGAACAGCACAAAGGCATACAATAGCAGGCAGGTTCTTGTTATACTCATGAGCCCTGGTGTCATACTAGCCATTTGTTTTTTGTTTTTTGGTTTTGTTTTTTTTTTTAAAGAGACAAAAAGGCTTTTATCCCCATGTACATTCCCTCAGCAGTGTCACCCACACATTTACTTGACTTCTTTTTTGCCCTTACGCTCATAAAATAGAAAGCTGACAATTTTAATAAGTATAGGCTTTTCTGGCTAATTGAGATTAACATAGACAGTTAAAGTATTAACACAGGAGCTGAACTTTGCTGCCTTTCAGGAATTGCTCATGTTTGCTGGGTCAGGTTCTGATTAGTTATTTTAACACTTAAATATTTGCAGTGCAATGTCATGGGATAGACCTACTTATGCAGTCCTGCCCTTCACAGCGTGCACAGGGAGAAAACCCCTCCCCAATGTGTATACACACACACATATGATTTACATGCTTTGCCATACTCTGTGGTGTTAGCTAAAAACCTTGGGCATCGCACATCCTTGTGTGGTCAGGAAGCAGTATGACTCAGCAACCACCCAATTTGGTGCCTGTGTGGGTGACTCAAGATGCTGCTGCCCTCGCCGCCCTCCGGGTGAAATGGAGCAATAGAATGACTCCAGAAGAACTAGACATCACATTAAATATGTAGTGGTTGCAACCACCAGTAACCACTGGGTTGGTGACCTTGAGCAAGTCATCTTCGCCCATGCCTCTGCCGTCTCCAGAAACACAATCTTCCAGATTTCTGGAAGATGTGCCCCGCTGGCTGTGAAGCCTTTAAGGAGCAAAAGGGATTTTCTTAGGGGATTTTTTTTGGTACTTTTGTGTTTTTCTCATGTGGTGGTGGCCTGACAGCATTCTCATGCACCAGCCACCGCTGACTCCGGTGTGTGGTAGGACCTGGGTGAGCAGGGCAGAGAGGGGCAGTGAGGTGACCTCTCAGCTGTACCCCGAACCCCGCTCCCTGTCGGTGCCTGTTTCTCCTTGCTGGATGCTTCCAGCAGAGACGCAGCCCCGTGGGAGCACTGAGCTTTGTCTGCAAAAATGACAGCCAGAGGTGGCTGGATGCTGCTCACCCGGCTGGGCTCGGTGCTGCCAGAGGTAAATCTAGAAGGGGATGTAACCCACCGAACCCTACGGCCCCACTGTATTTCCCAAAAGGTGGCTCCGTCTACAGCCACCCTCCCCCTTCTCCTCCTCCCTTGACCCCTCTCCGTTTCGGGGGCGTAGAGGTCTCTGCTGGCTCTTGCCATTACAATTTATAAATAAAATGAATCCACGTTGCAGCGGAAGCAATTCAAGGTATGGCAGAAGCCGTCGGGAGCGGGATTTGGCACCCGGGGTAGCGGGGACCCATCTGTGGCTCCAGCCAGCGTGGCTGCTCCCCGGAGCTCGGCACACGGCCGGGGCTGTGGGCGCAGAGCAGGGAGGAACAGGAGAGGGGGAAAAAATAACACCCAGGGAAATTATTTACGTGACTTTGATTTCTGCACAAATCTTCCCCTAAAAAGGGCACAGCTGTCACTCCATTTGTCAACATCAGCAAGTAATTATGTAAAGAAAAACATCATTGTACTTTTGACTTTGATGCTTGTCGTATCGGCCAGAGACCGATAGATGGACCACTTGGATTACGGGAGGTAATGGCATGGTGTGAATGCGCAAAGCTGGAAGGCTCCTCTGGCTTCAGCTAAGCTTGTTATTTTTTTTCCCTAATAATAGAGTGAGAATTGAGAAAGAGAGAGAAAATTAGCAGCAGAAAAAGCAGCTCCTCTTTGTTGAATAGACAGTTTAATTTATTCCTGAGCACAATGTACCTGAAGAATGATAAGAAACAACTTTGATATCATGCTAAATAAATAAAAAAGAGGTTACATAACCTAATTTTCTCTGGGTCTTACAGCAGTTTCTATTTTATCAGCTTTCATTTAACTGGAGCAAAATTAATAAGACGAGAAAAGTAGGGCTACCTGGAATACTATGAGATTTCTTAAAAAGAAAAAGAAAGTGTCTGCAAGCTAATTATTTTGTGTGCAGGTCGCTGTGTGGCAATTCAGGAGGGCTGACCTCTAGGCGAAGCTGATGCTGGGTGAGTGGCACAGATGGCTGGGTCCCCAGGCGACCTCATGTGTGGGTCCTTGACCCAGCGGTGGGGCTGGTTGAGATGTTTGGGCCTGGGACACTGCCACCCGCATTGTGGAGGTGGGGGGACCAGAGGAGGAGGAATGTCCACATGAACCTCAGCTGTGTTGAGTGCAAGCTCAATGCTCCCAAGCATTGCAACTGCCCCCGAGATTTCAGAGGCAGTTGATTAAAACAGATTAAAATTATTTACTCCATGTGAGAGCACAAGCAGCACTTTAGATAATAATTTCCTCCTATTGTCCTCTCTTATTCCTCAGGAACAGGAACTAGAAAAGAAAGCAAAGGATGAAATAAATATTTTTTTTTAATATATATTTCCAAATTTTGGTTCTGCTTGATTTAGAGATGAACCAGTACTACAACTGCAACAAGAGGGGATGGTGACAGCTGTGAGTGTCCCTTCCCCATAGTGTTTGATGGTCATGTGCAGAAACACGGAGCCCGTCGGTCTGCCACCAGCTGAAGGTGGCTTCAGGCATGGCTTTCGCCTTTTTGGCTTTGAGTATGTTTTAAAATCAATCCATAAGGAATAGCGGATATGAGGGTTTAGATGTAAAATTCTCCATTAAAAAAAGCAGTGGTAGGTAATTTTATTATTTTTTTGTCTCCGGTTGCATTGCAGAGGGTGGGAGTGGGGGCGCATATAGAAAAGAAAAAGCACCCCCACCTGTGAAGAGGCTCCTTTGCGGCAGTTTTAGTTTTGAGGAGTGAAACTAACGTTAACCCGAAGGAGGGTGTTGGTGTGGCTGATTCGCTGGCGAGGCGAGGGGGAATGGCCTTCCTGCAGAATCCCAGCCTGCAGAGCTGCCGCAGGTTGTGCTGCAGCAACGTCTCCTGGACTCAATGTTTCTGAGGCTTAAACTGCCACCGCCAAAGGGGGAAGGTCCCCTCCTTCAGCCGAGGGGCCTGTTCAGCTGCCAGGCACACAGCCCGTCCTGCTTTTCCACCCTTGGGCTGGCCTTAAAGGCTTGTGGTAACGGGCAGAGCTGATGCCAGGAGTGCCTGGGAGCTGGCTCACCCCCTCCCGATGGCGATGCCCCTCTGCCAGCCGCTGGTCCTGGGGCATAAATAACTCCTGTAGTGGTCTGACACGGAACTAAGCCTCTTACTTTACAAGCGTTGTAACTGTGCTGCTGGAAGTGAACTTGTATATGCAAATTGTACATCAGTAAACAGTGACAAATGTGGCCCGATTCCTCGGGCATTAGGCATTTACATTGGTATCTTTTGTGTGGTGGAAACACAGAATGGGACTGGGAAAATAAATTGGCCAGTATTAGGGTTTAGGGTTTATTTTGCTATGACTTATCTTTTTCTTTTTTTTTTTTTTTTTTTACAAAAGGAGGAAACTCCCTGGTTGTGCAGCGCATTGAGAGACAGGCGCCGCGAAGCAGCAATGGGGGCTTTTGGCCCGATTCCCGCAGCGCCTCCTGCTCTCCACCGCTCAAATAATGACAGAACTTGGGTCTGCCCGGCTCACTCCACGGGTCAGTTCCCTCCCTGGCCCGCGGTGCCAGTCTCATGCTTGTCCCACGGGGCCGAGTGACGTACGGGAGGGGTTACAGGCAGAGGTTTTCTGCGCGCTCCTGCAAGGGCACCTCTAGCCCAGAACACACCAGGGAGGGCGACTGAAACGGGCCGGGGGCAGCCTCACGTCAGAGCTGCGTCACGATACACCGTGCCATGGACTCACCTTCACCGTACCAACGGGCTTCCCACCCCGAAGAAGATAATGCGGGAAGACAGCAGGCTGCAGGTATGCTTTGCACTAGATTGTGGTGCAGAAATATATTGCAGATGGTATTTACTTAAAAGACAAGTAAATTTTTATTTGTGTGTCTGCTTGGAGAAAACCTAATTAAAAGCTAAGCAGAGTGTTTTCCTCTTCACTTAAAATATTACAATTAGAGGCAACATCTGCGTTGCACAATTTATTATTTGTGTATGCAATGCCGTAAAATACACTTTCCCAACGTTATAAACTGGTGTACAAAAAAACTGCAACAAACTAATTAAACAACGTTAAAATGCTAATCTAAATTGGAGCAAGAGAACTCAATATAATTTCTTGTCTTCAAAGTGTTTTTCTTATTCCATTACAGAACCCCAGGGAAACTGCGCTCTGGGGTGAGCTGGGGGGGGGTCCTTTCCCCATATATGAGGTCTGTTAAATATTGAGTTAAACTCAGTATAGGGATGTTAGAATTGGAGAAATGTCCCGTGGACTGTCCTTAAATCAATAAAATTTGAGTCAAACAAGACTTCAGGGGTCACAGTCCCTGCCCTGCGTGGTGCAGGGAACAGCTTAATCTCTGCACCTTCAGGTACGTGACGAGGCCAGCTTTTCATTCCCAGAAGTTACCTAATGGAGAACACGATGGGAGTCCTCTCTGCAAGAACAAAAAGAATTGCTCCCTGCCATGCAAGTGTCCGGCTGTATTCAGCTTTCTTTTGCTCTGGGGTAGCATTCGGTCCCTCTCGCCCTCTCCCCGGATCTGCCACCTCAGCCAATTCCTTAAATAGTCCCCTCCCCTTCCATCCATCCTGCTGTTAAACCCTGGTGGGAGTTGTGCCCTATTGGGTGGTGCAGTGCTTGCAGAAGACCTTTAGTCCTGTGCCTCCAGGTGCATGGGCAGGAAGGTGGAGAGACAGGGGAGCCGGCTCATCCTCTGGAGTGTGGCAGGAGTTGGACCCATCCGCGGAGTGACTCACACCCTCAGGAGACTGATTAAGGAGAGGAATACCTCTGTGTGGGTTATAAATAGCCTAAGGAATATATAGCCCATTTCAAGGCAAAGTCAAGGGATGACCTTGATTGTCGTCATGGCAGCTTAAATCAGGCTATGTGCCTTTGCCCAGGGGTGGATCAGACAGGAACACATGCAAGAGCAGGGATAGCTGTGAGGAGAAACTCCTTCTCTGGGGACTCTCCTCTGCTGCTGTGTTACCTGACTGCAGCTCCAGCCCGGCATCAGTAACTCCGGGTGGAAGCGCAGAGACAGTGGGTCTTAGCAGACACGCTGGGAAGCAGCTTGCAGGCAGGACCCGTCATACCGTGTACGTTTAATCTTAGGTGATGGATTTAGCTGGGGTACAAGGGAGTAGCCCTTCCCACCACGGCAGCCGAGTTTATCAGGGACTGTGAACTGGTGCCTACAAGTACAGCCCTGCCATTAGCGAGCAGAAGTGGGGACATATCAATAACAGGTCTTTTCTGGAAAGACTCATTAACCCCCCCACCACTGTTAGTCCAGAGATATTCAACAGGGGTTTGTCTCGCCTCTGTGCTTTTAACCTCAGCTGTGA
>JAOXNO010000052.1:37655269-37681059 GCA_028565335.1 Limnodromus scolopaceus | reverse complement strand
GTGGCAGAGAAATAGCACCCAGTGCTGGCAGCAGTGATGTGCTAAACCGCTCCCCTGCCCCAGTCCCACACAGATCTTGACTCAGCTTTCTGGGGTTGAACCCATGGCAACAGCAAAGCAGCAGCTAAGAACTTGGTTTCTGTGAAGTCCAGGTCAAAATTCGGTTTCTGTGGAGCCAAAACTTTAACTTTTAGTTATAGTATTGATCATTTATAGAGCTCTGCTCTCCTTTAAAGAACACAATAACCGCTCAAGTTCTTTGGGCACTAACATAGAAAGAAACCTGCAAAGTATGCCTGGAGGTGGGAGCATTCTTCAGCAGCTGCACTGGGGATGGTGGATAAATAACCGTCGCCTTCAATGCCTTCAGACAACAGACAACTACCCCTCTGATGTTTTTTGAAAAATAATGACTCAGACTCTATTCATTCTCAGCCTTGTTTATGTAGCTGAGAATAATCAGGTGTTATATTAAAGAGCCGGGCAGCAAGTTCTGTTCACAGTTGTCTCATGTACTGATAATTGCAGCAAGTTCCAATCACTGGCAATGTCAAAAGTACTTTATAGATCTTCAGTGTTATTTGGTCAGCTCTCTAAATCCTACCCTCTGTGATCATTATCTTCAAGAGTCTCTTGTCTCCGCGTTTATATTTTTACTCATCAGTGCTGCTTACAAGTACCTAATCATGCCACATCCTGCCTGCAGTCACCTTACCCCTAAAGCAAATAGCTCTGTACTCGCACATCACCTCAAACTGCAATCAAACAAATGAATTAAACATTGCGGCATCAGCCAACAAAGTGGCAAAATATATGCAATTCATCCTTGGGAAAAGTGGTTTGTGGGCTGAAGCACGAGCCACACCTATCTCTAACATAGTTTAAACCCTGGGTTTGTATTTCTGAGATATATAAGAAAAAAGAACAAACTAGATTCCTCTTTTATCCCACCTGAATAATTCTGGATTTTAGACTGAACAGTTATTGCTGATATCAAGCAAATAAATAGCTATAACTGTCAAAGACCACATCTCCAACACACTGTTCTAAGACAGATGTTTCCCACACCTTGTATTAAAAAAAAAACCTCAAACAACTTGCCTCTGTTGAGAACATGACCGATGGCTCTTCACTGACCATTGCAAGCAGCCTGGGATTTCATCTGTTACTCAGCCAGTAGACCTGGTAAGTCAGCTCCTGTTCACCTCAGTGTGAAATGCCACCTTCAGTTTGTCACGTAGGTATAGCTATGTATAGCTCAAAGCACTGTTGTGTATGCAGTATCATTATTGTAATCATATCATAGACCAAACTAAAAAGTATACAGTAATTTCACAAAAAACCCCATTAACATCAATGTTTTGTAGCCCAGGCGTATGAAACATTCAATATCACCGGAGGATACAGTAAAAAGTGAGACCCCTGTTCTGTTGTGAAGCATTCACATTAGAACAATGGAACGTGTATCTTGAGAGTATTATTAAATATGTCTTGAAATAAAAAAAGCTATCTTGGAGATCCAGATAGGTCTAAATAACCTGTTTAGTAAATACACTTCCCCTCTCGCAAATGAATCCATTGGAAGGCTTGCTTGCTTACTGTAGGCTTGCTTTCACTGGAAAAAACAAAATAATGTTTTTAAACTCTAGATCCTACTTCCCCAAGAGATTGATACTCTTTGCTAATTTACCTCATGATCAAAGGAAAGTGCCCGTTTACGATCTTTTTAACATGAGACAGTTGATGGTCACTGCTTACCCAGGAGCACAGAAAAGATCATGCTCTTTAGCAGTGAACGTAGGCCCTGAACTATGGCAGCATCTGCTTTGGGGGAGGGATGGCCACTTCCTCACCCAGGAGGAGGTGTATCAGGGGAGAGCATTATAAAGCTGCAGAGCCAGCCAGGATGGCCAGGTCTTGCCTGCTGTTGGCTTTTGTTTCTGGTTGTTTCAGCTTTCTCCCTCCTCAAGGGTCAGGGATGCTTTTTCTCTATGTTGCAAACTCTCCAGGTAAATAAACCTATTGGACGGTTTTGTTATCATCTAACACACAACAGAATTAGCAGACTGTAGGTCTAGCTGTAGAGTTATTTAAGCCATGCAAAATTGGATTCTTTCTTTTAACTGAAATAACTATTTTTGGCTACAACCTAGAAACTACTTAGAGAGGGACTGTCTTCCACTTCTTTCATCACCTGACATAGCATGGACTCCATCGCTGTAGGGCTTGGAGGGGCTATTTTGCTCGCCAGCCACCTTGTCTTCATTCCCCTTCTTAACTATATGCCATTTCTGAACCTAAGCCCAGCTGTCAGGGCAAAATGCATGGTAGAATGGATTTGCAGAAGCTGTGATGAGAAAACATGACATTAATTCTTGGCTTTGAATTCAGGAACATCTACAGGTCTTCCTGATTTGCTTAAACATAACCTGTCTGGCCCTTTTCCATATATGCTCAGTCCCCTTGCCACATGCAGATAAATTTGTTACCTAGTTTTTATGATAAGCATTCCCATAGTGTGGCCTACTAAAAACAGGAGTGGCCTCTGAAAACATGAGTTTGCCACTCACGGATCACAATAGGAAAACCATTCCTCTGCCTCTGTTTTTATCTCCTCAACAGCACAGCAAGTCGTGATCATATTACATTTATTACTATAAAAACACTTCATATTTTGTAATAAAATGCATAAGAAACTGGAACAAAGGAAAATAAAGGAAATGGATCATTCAATGTAAAAACATGGCTGTGAATCACAAAAACTTGATCTTAAGTCTTGTCACCCATGGTCCATTCCTAGCTAGTGAGCAAACATTTGAGCAATCTCACACTTTGTTAACAATAATCCCAGCTATGCCCAATTCCCTTCATTTTGTACATCATGCAAGAAATCTCTGAATTGTTTTACAGCTGACAATTAATACTTTAACATTTACTTTAGCACTTACGTGTGCTCTTGCTCTGGCTACCAGAAATCCCAGTGGCAGATACGCTACTCAGTTTTGCCCGAGTTGCTTTGAAGTAACATCTTGAATCCTCTAGTTACAGTAATTATTCTAACACACATAAATTAAATTAGTATTTGCTAAATAGGTTATTAAACAGATCACACATTGTGACAGATAGTAAAAAGCTAAATTAATATAGCATGTATTAAAATGGCTAAAAACCTACTTAAATCAGAAACAGTGGTAGATGCACAAGAGTTCGGATGGCTTGAATTTGAAACATAGCTGAGATTTCACCCCACATTGTGAAGAAAAACTTGGGAAATGGTCTTACTAGTCAACATTTCTATAAGAAATACCAAAATCACTTTTCATTGCATTGCAATACGTAGTGATGATGGTGACATTTTATGGGATTTTTCCCCTGCATCTTGTTGCCCTGAGATACTGAAAAGCATGAATGTATTATGCATATTTTGGTCTTTCTATGCCATGTACTTACTGCAACGTGATCAGTGACCTTCACATACTCTTTGTCAAAATCTCCATTATTGAGATCTCCATCAACTACTGAATGTAACCAACTGTGGGGAGGAGCATGATTTATACTTGATTGAATGCAGCAACATTATATAATAATATACAGAACGGAAGGAAGAAACTGAATTTCTAGATGCAAAAGCAGGGAAAACTTTAGAATTCTAGAACATAAATCCTTGAATTTGACTTGTTACATCTCTACTTTTGTAGGTATGAAGAAGTAGACTCCACTTATCCCTGAGTTATCCTGTCAGTTCTTGTAGTCCAGTATTTGCATTCTTCTACTTTGTAAACTCATTTGTCCTCTTCTTAACAGTACCAGGTCAAACCACTGCCTGCATAAAAATACTGAGCTTATTGTTCAGGGAAAACAGACTATAGACCTGATATTGTAATATGCATAAAGTCCATATATTAAAAACTGGAACATTCTCTAGTCTCTTTCCAATGTTGTTATTCTGCAAATACCTTTAGTACCAGGAGGTAACATTTTTTTCCAGGCAGAACTGTAATTTTTAATTAGTAAGGTCTTTTTAAGACTTTGATAGTAAAAACTAGTGTGATGTGTTGCTCTAAGTCTTGACTTCATATAGAACAGCTCCTCTTTCTATTACCTCAATAGCATAATAACATTGAAACATCAGTAGTACAATTAATCCTTATTACTGTGAAATAAAAATATTCCTTGCTGAAAGAAAGTAATTGTACGTTTCTCAGCAACTGTGTGATACTCATGTAACAAATGAGACAAAACCAGGAAGATCAAGAAGTATGTAATGACAAACCCAAACTATGTATGCACTTAGGGAAAGTTGCATATTAGAGATGTTATTGCACTACTCCAGCAGGTTTGTGACTCCACACGCCTCTCCCTCCTTTTGTAGCGAGCATCATGGTTAAGAATAAATAGAATGTTTATTTTCCCTATGGTAGACTTCTCCACAAAGGCTGTGGATCCCATTTCTAAATGTTTCTTCAGAGTGTCACTGCACTCACGGATCGCCGATGGCTTCCATGGTTAAAATTGTGAGCATTATCTTTAGTCATTTTGTCACTGTCCTGCCCATGAGTTGTTACCCTACTGGGTACAAGGGGGTAATGGCCAGAGACAGGTCCTGCTGAAGAGTCCATAACAGTAGATTCTTCCTCTGCCCACCTATTAAAGAAGTAGTAGCCTTCCTCATGTGTTTGTTTTCTGAAAGGATTTGCTTCAGAGGCAGAAAATCCCCGACTTTCTGTGTCCCCATGAGACACAGCTGCTGCTGCTGGATGTAAAAATGGTGACACACATAAGTGGCTGATGTTTTGTTCAAGGTCATCGTTAGATGCAGGCAATACACTAGAAGTAGCTTGCTTTCTTGATCTCAATTTCTTGATTTCAAGATCCCGTTGTCCTTTAGGAAGCTTATCAAGTTGCTGTGATTTCAGAATCAGAGATGCTCCAAAGGTTCCTCGTAGAGCAAAAATAACGAATCTGATGAACGAAGAAAAGAATGGATTGTCTTAACAATGGGTTCATTCCATCATCTGCATCGCATAACACAAATCCAATGCTAATTTTCCTTTGCTCTACAGGCATCTGGTAAACACCTTATACCTGGTAGGTGAAAGTGGACTCCTGAATCTTAATGCAACATGTAACTATACATATCTTGATCTGTAGAGAGTCAACTCCATGTATATAAATACTAAATAAATTATAACAGAACCATTTGATTGCTGAACAGTACAAGAAAGATACACAAAAGAGATGCAGTATTTGAGGAAATTAAGATTATTTTTATATGGCAAAAAAAGGCTAAAGAAGGGTAGATTTGGTAGATAACATAAGCCTAGAAATTAAAAAAAACTCAGTTTGTGGATTTTCTCGGGAACCACTAAAAAAAATAAAGAGTCCTACCTGCCCTTTGCAGACGAAGAACTCATATAACTATATACTGCATGCAGTGAGAGAGCACAAATCCTCTCTCCATGTCATGTCAGTTTTGTCTGAAAACCAAAGTCTCTTTCAAAGCATCTTTGTAATAGGATTTGACCTTTACGTACATGGCCTCAATACACATTTTAAAACAAACACAGGGACTCTCTGAAATTGCATTAATAAAGCTGTCATCTTCACATCCTGCTGCTAAATATATGCATAAATAAGTATAACAAGATTAAAAAGCCCCACAATCTAGACTGACTACAGTAAAGGGGTTTTAAGGCGATGGATTTCTGAGCCCTATCTGCACAAGTAGGAGTGGGTAGACACACATTTAATGTACCTGTGCTCAGGTTGACCAACCCCACAGCACATGGGAACTGTGCGGTTGCCAGTTACGTTTGGGCAGCCAAGGGCACAACTACAGCAACCCCAGGTCCGCCTGTGCAGATCTGGTGTGGATCATATTGTCCTCTGTCTTTCCTCTCAACTTGTCCTCTGTAGCTTCTGTGCAAGTTGTGGGTGGACCAGACAGGAGGATAGACAAGGGAAGAACAGTGGCTCCAGTCTCATGTGCTGCTTTCACCTACTCCTGCCCTTCCCACAGCCCTGCAGGGTGCGAGACTCAATTACCTGTGAGGCCTCTGCAAGGCTTCCTGGCAGACCACAGTCTGCCTTCCACAGCTGGAGAAATATACCTGCTTCGTATGTTGAAATCTCCCAGTAAACACAGCACCTTCCCTTGCCAACATGATATTTGAATCCCTTTCTTCTTCTCAGACTTGAGGGATTTAGTACTTAGCACTGCGCAGTTCGTGTCCCAAAGCAAAGTTCAGAGGCAGTTTTGAGATGCAACTACAGAGAGGATGTGCTGCAGTATGGCCGGAGAGGTCCAGGAAAAGCCTGCAGGCAGGCAGGGCACAGGCGAGCCCCTCGAGCATCTGCAGTGTCTCAGGAATGTCACCTAGCACAGACGGCAGTAGCAAGAGGAACAACTGAGGAGAGCAAGGATTTTAACAAAACCTCTTAGAAAGAAACCAGAATCTCAAGGTTCCTACTGTTTCTGAAGGAGACAGGGAGCAGGCAGCGTAGTGAGATGAACCAACTGAAACTTAAAATTAAGTGCATTTTAACAAAGAGTGGTTTTCCCGCTGCTGACACAGCTAAATCATAGCAAAAACCAGGGGCTGGATATTCTGTGAAGACTGCCAAAAATAATCTGGAGTACCTATATGATGGAACAGTTCTCCAGCTGTCAAGATATCAAGATACAAATCTTTAAGCTCAGTATCATGCTGAGGCAGCAATGATCTTAACCTTGCTGAATTCTCAAGATGGAGATGTGAGTTCTCTAACCACGTGTTTGATGTAGCTCAGTAGAAAGCTCGGGGTCAAAAATGAGACCGTGAATGAGGGCTGATCGGAAACCAAGTATCACACAGGAGCAAAACAGACTGGAAAAGGATGCCCTGCCTAGAAGACACGAGACCTTACTGAACTATGTGTTGTTTATCCTGACCTGAAGTTGCACAATATAACATGAAATCACAAGAGAATCTCAACTGAAATGGGGAAATAATAATAATAATAATAATAATAATAATAATAATAATAATAATGTGAAGAAAAATATTATCTAGTCTTAGACAAAGTTAGGGCTCAGGTCCTAATGCCTTAAAGCACTTGCAGGTACTAAAAATATTTTTCTGATTTTTGCAATACCAGTGTGCTGCACCACTTCATGACAATTAGGATGAGGAAACTAGCAAGACAGTCAAACAAAATAATTTTTTTCATTGTCCAAGCAGAAATAAAATTTTAAGTAAGTGGTGCAACTCAGACAAAGCACATCTGCTTAAGGAATGATTAAGGTATCAAGTATCAAAATTACCATATACATATATGGGAACAGAATTATTATGTTTTTCAAACCAGATTTTTTCAGCAACCTATCAAAAGGATTATCCCTCTCCAATTATTATTCAACCTCAGTTAAAGCTATCTTTAACATACCTGATTTATTGCACAGGGATAAGTTAAGATTCTGGATGCAGAAAATTATTTGGTATAGAAACGTTCTTAAATTTGGCTTAGTATTGCACTGTAATGTACTAAAGAAACAATACATTTTGTAACTCTCAAAGCACATAGGAATATTTCAACAGGAATATAAGACTAGAACTTTCTTTCTAGTCTTGATCGGCTCAACAGCACTGCATTTATAATAGCCAACAACTATGTGGCAGATTTGTACTGGTAAACTTTGAAGCACCCCAGAAAGGAAGGTTTTCCTTATGGGAAAACAAAAGCAGTAGATATATAGTGACTTATCTAGGGCTCTATGACTGAATAAAATGAATGGTTTCAACTGGAAAGTTGAACCCAAGCATCTGACTTCCACACTGATCACCTGTCCCTGTGCAACATGTGTGCCTGACATCTCTCATATCTATAGATATCATTATTGTAATTTCACTAAAATGCCTACAAATCCACTAAATGAAAATTGAGAGGAAAAAAGTACATCATTCAAACCTTGGCAAGAGTGCGATGACTGGGGTAATAAGGCACAGCAAGTAGAAGGTGGGGTCTGAAAGCTGTTTCTCCATAATCCAGTAGGGGTTGGTGGGAGGGTTGCAGACCACACAGGCAGCATTGTAGATCAGAGAGAAGACGAGGTAAAACACCACGCTGCCAAGCATGGTTACCAAGTGCAACAGGGTCTGTAAGCAGAATTACATGAAATGACAGGGATGCTGGTGAGACTGACTCTGGGCGTAAGACAGGAGGATAGAAAGAAGGATTAGAAAGAACGTATCCAACAACTCCATGCTACTGAAAAGTGCAGCAGGAGAAATACCTGGAAATTAACTCACAAAACAACAGTGACAGGGAGTATGGTTCTTAAAGAAACATGTCCCCATATAACGACATACAAATCCTGTCCAGTGACATACAAGTCCTGTGCAACGGCACAGCAGAAGCAAATTCCATTGCTGTGCACATGAAGGTATTATCCTGATGCTAATAATCAATTCTGGCACATTGTGAAATCTCAGTGCATCTGTTACTTTTTGTGACCCAGAATTCAGGGTCACAATGCCAATTCTACACAGTCTTTCTATGTTCAGAAAGGAAAAATAGTCATGTGAACAGGACAGGTCAAACACATACCCATGTTCTCATTTCTAGAGCCTGGTGCAAGAGAATGGTCAGGAGGGAGATGGTATTGATGGGGTTTCCAAATGAAAACACATCTATGTCAGAGTCTTCGTACGTCTAGAAAACAGACAGATAGACTGTGACGAACCTCACTATTCAGAGGTGATTTTTTCTACTTTTTAAGAAGGATAGGAGAAAGAGAATATTAATGACCCCAGTACTTACCAAATAGGGGACAAAGAAGCAAATGAGGCTCTGATAGAAGGCATCCAACATTGTAATAATAAAGGTTGACAGCTTGTATATCTGCAGGAGTTTATAGATAACAGTCATTATGATGGGACACACATCTCTAGTCTGATCTGCAGGCATAATTGCTGGCAGTTTTTCTTCCATTCAGACTATTGATTATAGCTAACTAGTCTCCGTGAGTAAATGCCTCCTGAGCAGCTGATTCAGATCAAAGGGTTATCTCTGAACAGGCATTTTTCTCGTGTTAACTAAAGACAGACCTTAGGAAGGTTAGGCAGTCAACTAAGGGTCTTAAAAGCTGAATGTTATGAATGTCCCATCCTTCCCCCAAGGACCCCATTTCTCAAATTCTTTTTCAAATAAAGCTCTGGTAAATAACATATATTTCACATATATATAAGGTCCAAGAACTCCTAAGAAAAGGGATGGAAAATACTACAGAGAGAATCCTCAAAATCTGCACTCCCTTATCAATGGTTTTCAAAACACCATTAAACATGATGTGAATCACCAGCATACCTCAGTGCTAAAAATCACAGTCCAGGATAATTAAAGTAGGTATTAGGAGAAAAAGGAGAGAGAGGAATTCCTAAGTATCCTGCAATTTTGTGATTTAAAACTAAGGCCACTTCAATTTTTCCTCATTAAGATTTTCATAATTTCCTATTAACAGTGATAAGGCAATTTGGGAATAAGGGCTACTTATGTATATGCAAAACCAGGTATGTATGTGCGTATATGTGTGCTTCTCACAAACACACAGAGATCAAACTGGTTCTCTAAACATGACAGGCAAACTGAGGTATAAACAACATACTTCAGACATATTTTCTGAGGCTTACAAATACTGACTTCAAAGTAAAAGAAGTAAACAAATGAAAGTTCATGAGTGGAACAGCCTAGGCACCATACTGTGACAAAATCCTTTATGTATTAACAGGTGTATTTCTGAACCTGAGAGCAGAAAAAAATGTTGGGTTGTTTATTGATTTAACAGTTTGCATTTTCTTGTCACTTTTTGCTGTAATCTTTTAAACAAGCTTTTCTTCTTCAGTAGGTTGAGACCGTTCAAAGCACCAAATCTAAGCAGAGTTAAATCAGGGACCAGCTAAGCTACTTTACCCTCATTCGTTACGTTTCTCATCCTGTTTTATTTATTTCTCCCTGTGCCTCCACTGAGAAATTTTCTCTATGTATGCTGTGTACATACATACACACACACACACACACACATTTGCTCCATCATCTCTTCTTCAGATCAGAAACACCAAACAGGGCTGATTCACTAACACGTCACTTTACTTACTCTAATGCAGCACGTTCGTTTTGAACTGGATTGCTCCATATATTTAATGGCAGAATAAACTTTCCCATTTACATCTCCTACCTATGACCAAGCGCACAGACTCACTTCCAGGAAGTAACTTCAATCATATGTTCCTTGCCAGTTCTTCTGACAGCTACAATTGCACCTTCTTTTAGCAGACATCATTAAATCAGAAACCACAAATGGATCATTTGGTTCCAAGTAAGTTTAAACTATTGTCTTCCCTCCCTCCTCACAAAACCAAAAAGCTTGTGGTTGTTTGGTTTATCAAGCAGTTATTTTAGCAACCAAGACATACCTCGGAATTTTGTCCATTCTTGTACAACTCGGGCAAATCTAGAAGTGTTTCTGCAGAAACATCTTTATCCAGGACTCCAAAAAGAAGAGGGGGCATCGAGGTGAAGAAGAGATTGAAAAAAATCATCTGCCAGTAATCTATCATTGTGCTCCCTGAGAACCCACAGAAGAACTGGTACCAGAAGAGCAGGTTGACGTAGCTCTGTGGAGAAGCAAATACAAACACAACATTCTGATAGAAGCTGAACTGTGGCTCCCCACACGCGCAGAAGCACATCCTTCATACTGACGTGCTTTCATTTCTCTGGGTTGTGGGAGTTGTGAATCTGCACCTTTCCTGTGGCCTGTCCTTTACATCCTCGGTTCCATACTAATACAGCTGATCTGGACGCTTTAGTTCACAATGCATACATAGTCTATGTCTCTCTTAGTTCCTTCCACCTATGAGGTTTATGTAGTACATTGGTTATCAACAGAGTCTCTCAAGAATACATTATTTTGGTTAAACGTACTGTCTGAGGACAGCTCTGCACTTTATTCCATAAAGCAGTATATGTCAAGGGACCACTTCACACCAATCCACTATGATACAGCTTTTTATAAGCCATCAGGTTTCTTTAAGAAAATATTAGAGAATAATTAAGTAAACTGTTCACAGCTCTGAGCACCAGATTTTAAAATCCTTTTACAAACTGGTTGTCCATGTGGAATCAAAGGCCTCCTGCTCTCTAATGGTACTGGGGAGATAATAGGACAGCAGCATCCCAGTCTGGAGAGCTCTTTTACACTGCAAATAAATATCCTTTGAAGTCTGAAAGGATGTCCAATGAAGAATAAAAAAGTTCCCATTTCCACTATAAATTTTAACACTGATAAGAAGTAATCCTTATTCAAAATTATTAAAAAAAAAAACTCCAACAGATACTTTGAATTCTAAGTAAATAGTCTTTCATGCTCAGAGTGTATTTCATGTCAAATGGACTTGTTTGCACAGTCTTGTAGAAATTGTATTACTATCAGGTTTTTCCACTTTACATTATTCTTCAATGCACAGCTCATTTGCATATACATTAAATTTTTAATAAAAATGCCAGATATGACTGCATTATTATTTGCAAGTGGTTCCTATCAAATTAAATGCAAAAATTCAGAGGTTTCACAGGCAACCAATTCTTAGTGTAGAGTCATCTTCTATATTCTAACTCTAATAATCCGCTCTTCCTTATGCAAATTTTATTTTGAGGCTCATGGGTATTATTAATAAAGTTTCTTGAACTACCATATAACAGTTACTAAGCCTTGAGTCCTTTTTCCCTCTGGAATAATGCTCTTTCAAAATATATTTAGAATCCATATTTACCTCAATGTTTTATGCAGCACATTACTAAGAAGGAGGTAGCATTCTATAAACTTGCAAAGTGAAGAAACAGGAACTTTAACTTCATAAAAAGTAAGAAAGTATAACCTGCAAAAACCAAAACCAAACAAAACCCTCTCCCTTGACTTAACCCTTGCTAGGATGAAAACTTCCAGAATTTTAATAATCTTACCACATTTTTGTAGAAGAAGTAAATCACCATCTTTGCCAGGCGAGCATAACACCAATGTCCGTGGACAAGAAGCAGTTTTTTGAGATGCTTAAATCGGGATATTGCAAAGTCACTAGCCATCACAGCCTTTGGTAAAAGGAATAGAAGTTAATTTACAAATATTTTTTTCCCATCCAATATGATGAGATGTGAACATGGACATTGAAATGATTTCCTACTCTTGTATATTGAAGAAAAAAAAATCACCTTGAGAAAACAGTTGGAAATTTCTATCTCTGCAGAACTCTCTAGCTTAGGAGAAGGAGGAAGGGGGATGTGTGGGAAAGAATTTGGAGCAGAAAACACTGAAAGAGAATCAACAAAACCTGGAAATGCTATAGTAGAGATGATTCAGAAACCAGATGCTAACCTAACACTGGACAGGCATCTGCTAATTTTCCAGGCTTATGAGCAAACACACGTTTGTCGATGCATGCTAATTGTTGGCTCAAAATGCTCTTTTTTGGCTGGACCCATAATTATGAACTGCATATTAATTTATGACAGTAATGATGCCAACTTGTATTTTTAAGATAACACTCAAGAGTATATGGCTGCTATGGAACTTATTAAGCAGCAAAAGACCACGTAACAAAAGAGGAAAGGAAATAAATTGAAGGGATACCTGCATGCCTTCTTGACCAGATATTCCAATTCCAACATCAGCTGCTTGAATCATACTTACATCATTTGCACCATCACCTAGAATAGAAGGATACTTAATACAAAATGCCTCTACCAAAACAAGAAAAAAACCCCAGCTATACTGATAAACAAAGACTATTCTGCACCACAATACATCTAAATTAGGGTAACAGATACTCAGCATCAAGCAATCATGACCTCTAGGCTCTGATCTTGGTTGGAACATCCTCCTTCCCAGGAGACCTGGATCCATCAGGGCTAAGCCCAACACTGGGACCAGCTGGGTGGTGGCATGGACACCCCAATACCATCTACTTCTGTATTCTTTTGTATGTTTCTGCTTGGTGAACTCCATATACTCAGCAACATGCTTTGCAGCACCCTACTTCACTGAATTCTCCAAATTATATGATAAATTTTATTGTAGTTGACAATGTAACGAGCCAATTTCAGTTACTCTGCTCATTTCAACTTGCAGCAATAAGTTAAATACACAACCAAATTTCCATGGAAAGAACAGCCATGGTTGTTGCCTACAATGTGGATATTGCGAATAAGGTTAGCTGGTAAAGCAAAACAAATGAAGCGGAAGGCTGAAAACTTGTATTTTTAAACTCTAAGGCAAAGCAAGAAATTTTAAAATACGTCAGACTCTTCCTTTTTTGTTTGGTCCACAGAGGCGTATTTTTTAGTTTTAAGTCATAAAAATCAATTCTGCAAGGGTTTTAGTGGGATCGCTTACCAAAAGTGGAGCAGAAACTCAAAGCATTTCATATATTTGGAGGAAAAGAGCAAATGAGTCAGTGCTTAATACCACTCTGGGGATAACTCTGTTTTCACCAGTTGGGAAAATCTGACAGAAAAAAGGCTTTATGAAAAGACAAAACAGTGACTACTATTGACTGTTTTCCATGCCCAAAGCGAGGGCATCCTGGAGGAAATGCATACACGTTTGTACTGGTGTGCATGAAAGGGACTGCTCGGAGATTCTGAATTTGAAGTGCCTTCATCTTGTTTAAATGGGGACCAGATTTGCTCAGTGAAAGCTCAAGAAGGACTTTCATATGTTTTTTGATCAGGAAAGACTATTCAATCCTATTTTTCCACTATCTATCTGAGGCACAAGAAGTAGCTCATAAAATATATTCCATACGTTTCCATAACTCATAAAGAACCTGCTTCCCATTTGTCCCATGAGATTAAGAGTGGAGGTACCTATTGACAGGGTCATCACTTTAAACTGCCTCCGGATGAGCTTGACCACCATGCTCTTCTGAAGAGGGGTGGAACGGCAGCAAAGCACTGAGCGGCAGTGCTTCGTCAGCGCCAGGAACTTCTCCTCCAGGCCCCCCTGGAAGATGATGTCCAGTGTCTGTCCGTCAATCACCAGTCCAAACTCGGGACTGGGGCCCTCAGAGGCTGAGAAAGATTTTGGGATAATGCCAAAAAATTTCCTCCGTGGTTTTTCAACCTCATAATTCTTCCTCACCTCTTCCAAGGTTAAATTCAAGAGAGACTCACAAGTTTCCTGCAAGAAAACACAAGTGGTTGTAGAAATAGTTATCTCCATCTCCCTTTCCAGCACAGCACCTTAAAAAGTGTATGTTTGTATAATCATGCCAGTGGGTTTAAGTCTATCAGATAAACATTAGGGAAAACTGACTGAAAAACGCAACGATTCATCAGACTGGAGATTATTTCAACGACGTCATCAAATCCTTCAGTGAAAATGCTGTGCATCTTATCAGCTAGTTAACCGTAGTAAGGAATTCTTTTAAAAGAAAAGAAAATAATGTTCACATCAGGAGGACATATTTGTATTTGCAATGCTGAGAGTTCAGAAATTTATTTTTTAATTTATTGTTTTCTAAAGCAGATTTTAAAAATCTAGTTCTGATATGTACAATGTGAGATATTGCAACATTTTCTTCCCTCAGAAATAAACCGCAGTAGAAAAACAAGAGGTTCAGATTTTCAAAATTACCCAGGAGCTTTGACAGTTTGGCCCTTTCTAGGTCACAAACCAAGTGTGTGTCACAGTTAGGGACAGAAATAAAGCTTCACATTGCCCAGCACTCTGCCTCAAACACAAAGAAAGAATCACAAATTCCCACATAGCAAATCTGCCTTGTTTTGGAACAAAGTCCCCTTGTAGATGCAAACAACTGGAACTGACTTAGTATCAAACACAGATTTAAGCAGAGCACTTTTACCTCTCCCATACAGATGTCCTAAACTGGCACACCACTATCAGAGAAACCCCAGAATGATCTACAAGTTATATTGCTGCCTGTGAGTACTAATAGTCAGTCATCCTTCTGTGGCATGGCACTGAATACCTGAGGAGCTAATCACTCCCTTTTCTACCTTTTCTATCAGCTTTATTGAGTGATGATTCAGTTCTAAAATGTTATTTTCACTTTATGTTGCATAAGCTACATGTGTAGGATGTTTGCAAGATTTAAATTACACTTAAGTGGGAGGTTCTGGAATCAAATGTACCTCTGACATCTAATAAAAAGCTGCATCTAGCCTGCACGCTGAAAACCTCTAAAAAAATAGCAAAGCAGCATGATCTTTCTGTGAACAAACCAAATATTGTAGTGGAAATTCCTGGTTTGCCTTGACTTGCCTTTTTAAATGAATCTCCCCAAACTACATACTTGTGTTGCTTCTTCCTGGAAGATATTTAATTTTCTGTGTTTGAATAAACTGCTGGGCCCAGGGGGGACAGAGAGTGCCTTCCCACTGAAGCCAGTTAAAGGGTTAACTTTGGCAAAATTAATGGGTTAAACGCTTCGTATGTATTATTTGTTTTCCCCCCAATGCTGCCATTGGGAGGCTCAGAACTACTGCCCTCAACTTCATTTTGAAAGGGAGGGAACTAAATCAGATTGTGGAGCAACGCCAGTGCCCGCTGAGCCACACGTAATCACACAAGCACCCATGGGTGCCCAGCTTGTGCCCGAGCCTGCAGGAAGAGCCCTACACCATCTATAGGGAAGTGCAGGTGCCTGTGTTTCCTGGAGCCAGGGTGGTCCCGCCTGTAGCATCACTTCTCTGACAGAAACCATCTTCTAATTTCCATCCTAAATATATTCATTCTGCCTTCCGTTAAAGCAGATATGCGTATCAAATGAAATTACACATTGAAGCAAGGAATGTATTCCGTGCCAAATTCCATATCATTTTTGCGTGTTTCCCTATTTCCATGACATTAAAAGAGAGAGACATTTGCATAGGATTTTATTCTTGTTTGGAGAGCTACTAACTGCAGACAAAAGCAGCTAGAAAGTAGGCCATCTAACCGCACTGTACAATTGCCTATCACAAGAAAAACAGTCAGTATTTTAACTACATTAAGTCAATCCTCACAATAGCTTTATAGAGACAGGCAAACCTGGATCTGTAACCCCAGTTTTGCAGGGAGAAAAGCTGAGGCAACCAAGACCAGTGAGTTGCCCTGTGGCAGACAGAAGCCCTGCTGTTCCTCCTCATCCTCCTGTCTACCCATGGAAAGGCAGGTCCCACGGTAACTCCTGTTACCACAAGGGCCACAAGGGTACGTTGCATGAAAAGGACAGAGCTGGACGCCAGGAAAAGGACAGCAGCTGCTGCCTGGGACACCTCAGGGACATCCAGGGCTATAGAGAAGAGGTCACTAGCAGAGAAATAAAAAGGGCAGCACACCTGGCATTTTGGACCCTGGTTTTGGGCTTTAGAAATGGTCAGGGCTGACCTCTCCTTAGTAAATAGGTCTGGTTTAGCCATAATGCCTGAACTCACTCTCCCCTAAACCCATCTCACAAAGCCATCTGTCCCACCAGGATGCCCAGAGAGACGGGACGCTAGAGTGTGCACAGCGGTAGCCATTCTGCTTTCCAAAAGCAAGGCATGATTTTCCTGGTAGCCTATTTATGTTGCTTCACAACCTGCCAAAGCCAACGTTGCTTTTCTAAAGCCTTTTGCTTTTACCATCCGTAATGGCATTGACCCTCTTCAAAAAGTTAGGACTCTATTTTCTCTCTTCTGTTCAGACAGTTTCAGGAATAGCCATAGATTGCACCAGATTGTTCACTGTATTTTAGTGAGTCACAGGAGCTGACAGACATGCCCCTGAAGTGATTTTCCTCATTTTGGAGTATGTTTGCTTTGCCAGCTGCCTGACCTTCTTATTGCCCATGGAAATTCAGGGAATATCTGCGCACATCAACAACTACGTGCGCCACCATGGAATGTCAAGAAAGTGTGTTTTTAACTGGCTCACAAGAACTATATTTAGGTTTCCAAGAAGGTGAAATGCTGCTTACACAAAAAGATACTGGATTAAACTGTTCACTAATAAATTTCTGTTTAAGCCTAATCCTATTAGGGAACATGTGACTAGAAAGTTTTGGGTTTAATTAAATCTACACCTGCATACATTTTCCAGACTGACTCACACAGTACTTTCCAAATGTCTTCCTACAGATATCACCTAGGGCTAAAATATCACTGTAACTGAAATTTCCATTGCAAGGTGAAAGCCAGTTATCAATATTATTAAGGAATCTGGCACTTAAACTATACATTACCTTCTTTCTAAACCTTGCTATTCAGGTGATTTTTTTAAAGAATATTTTCATTTGGAAAAAACACGGTATTTTAATTGAATAAAACGCTACATAACTGTTTTGTGTTTCAATTCATCCTGTTATATGTGGTCTAAATAGTTTCTGGCCTAATGCTGCTATGTGGGATTTTGGTTGGCTGTTTTGTGTTGAATGCAGCCTAAAGCAAAACAGTGCCAAGCTGCAAGACACAGAGAAAAAGAAAAATAGCAAATTCTGTGCGACTCTCCGTACTCACCTTATTTTCAGTGTTAATGGTGAATACAGTGTCTCTTTGGTTCAGGAGTTTACAGGAATAGGCAATGTTAACTGCTGTTTCCTGTTTGTCTCCTGTCAAGACCCAGATTTGTATCCCAGCTTCTCGAAGAGCCGCGATAGTGTCAGACACTCCATCTTGCAGCCGATCTTCAATCCCTGTGGCTCCTGGGCAAACAGGAAGAGAAGAAGTAAACTAGTTTTCTTTCATTTGGAAATGACGTTGCTGTTTTCTTTTTTAAGAAAAGGTCTTTGACTTCCTGTAGTGATCCTGAACTTATCAAGAGCTGAGCCAAGGTAGTGGCCGGCAAATAGACACACAGGCATAAGATCTGCATTTGGATTAAGATCTGAACATGTCAGCAATCCAGTTCTGGCTCTTCGATTTACTGGTTGCTAGAACAGTGTGTTTCATTTCTTCTTAATAATCCAAAATGGCAACGTAGTGGCAGAAGAATTACACCATATGCATTTTTAAAGTACTGCATTAAGTCCCGTCAAAGCAAACAGAGAAAAGATGAACTTTGACTGTTTCAATGAATGCTATCCCTCTTGTCAAGTTAGATGCTTTGCCCATCAAAGGGAGAAGAAACAGTACAGTAAATTTTCTTTTTTAAAATGCGAAAACTTAGAAGCAGATGTCAACACTTATCATGATGGTAAATCACTATCTGAATATTACAATACTTCTCTTCCTGTCTCTTCCACTAGAGGTCAGTTTGAAGATGCTGTATTCTGATATATTAAAGATAGATACTGATTTAAGCTAAAAGAACACATTTTTGAAACAAAGTATGAATGCACACGGAGCCTTAAGAGTTGGCAAAGGTAGCAGATTCTGACAAGATCTACAGTATCTCTTATGTAGTTCTGCTTATGCCATTTACTGTTATTACTCTAATTTTTTAAATCACTGCAGAGATTATGAGAAGCCATAATGTTAATAGCTTGCAATCAGAGAAATCCAGGATAATGAAGTATGGGCACAGATTGTATTCACAGAAAGATGAGACAGACAACTCTGAAAATCAAAGTCAAAAGAACAAGATGTTTGGAAATCAATTCAAAGAACAAAATGTTTGGAAACAACATAGAAAAGAAAGCGCTGAAGTGCTCTGTAATTTAACAGGATAGTGGTGTTAGGTACAACGGTGATGGATGATGCACAAGTGCCAATGAATGTAAGTTTTAACATGAAATATCCTTTTATAAAGTGCAGAGAGCAAACATGACGATGCAACAACAGCATGAATTCACTAGCAAAAATGCTTACATGTGGGCAGCAGTTTACCATTTTTTATAATACAGTTTAATTACCAAAAATCCCTTGGAATTTGTGCTCAAAACTGAAGTTAATTTATAGTATTTTATAGGTCTATCTAAGGACACACACATGACTGAAGGGGAACTTCATTATCTATTGTTCCAGCTGAGCCACGGTAACAGCTGACGTACATGTTCTTTGCTCCTGGCACATGACAGTTTCAGTACACTTTTTCAAAGTTACTGCTGCTCGAAACGCATGGGAACTCGTTTAGACACTGTCATTGGACTGTATACCCTAGCTCTGAGATTTCCAAACCTCAGAGGAAGACTTTTTGATATAAATTAGTATAAGCTGTTGTCGGTCTGATTGCCAAGAATATCACAAGAGAGCAAGTGATACTTCATGCAATGACGATTCTTATTTTTAGCTACCTAGCAAGGTGAGTTTGGTCTCCAGATGCTGTGCTGTCTCCATTAAAAGCTCATCTCTGTTGTCAATTGCAGCTTCTGCCTCCCGACGAAAGTTGGCCCATTTTTGAAAGTCATCTTCATTCAAGACCTGCATAACGCAATTTAAAGAGGGCTCATTTTAAATTTAAATAAGAGAAGAATGCCAACATTCTGGATCACGGAGACTTAACTCATATCCAGGCTTGTAAAGCACTGTGTCATCTTTAAAATAACACAAACTTTTCCAGGAGAACATTACAAGAACTAGTAGTAATGAGAAAAATAGACATGCCTTCCTGTTTGTATAAATGGCCTATGGCTGAGACTTGAAAACATGACCCAGAGGAACTCCTGATCCCACAGCCCTTAGCTGTGACTCTGAAACTCTGCACAGTTTCTGAAGGTTGCTCTGCACTTCTCCATAGCTTGAATATGACCTATTTGTTGCACATAGACAACTTCTGTATTAAAGAATCAGACTAAGATGTACTAACCCAGGCTGAGGGCAAGATTTTTGAAAGCTGAACGCCAAGCAAAACAGAAAAAGGTTGGCTCCCCTGTGGACTTTTTATTTCTTGCTTGGAATCACTGTAGAGAGGTCAGCTAGAGTTACCGTAAGAGAAACAGAAATGAATGTTTTGAGGCTGACCAAAAATCCATCATCTGTTCACACTGGGGAAAAAGAGGGGAAAAAAATACTGCAGAGCGATCAAATAGAGAGACAAAAAGATGGGCTGTATCTGGATTGTTCTCTGAAGCAGAGAGAATTATAGCTATTATATTTTTCTAATAAATCTATTGACACGTACAGAGCAAAGCTGTAAACAATATTAGGCTAATGACCTCCTACCTTCTTAGCTATACACAGAGTTCTTAGGCCATCGCGGGCATAGTAGTCCAGATGTTTCTGTGTTTTTTCTTTTATTCTTTTCATTCTCTTCTCTGTACTAATGTCAGCTGTGAAATACAAGGAAAAGACTCCATATTTTAAGCACAGATCATTTCAGACCTAATGGCCTAAGATTAAAAAGAGTGGGTGTTAGAGAAAACTAGATTCCAGTATAATAGCAATCCCTTTAACAGCTCAAAATGTTGGCTGTGCGCAAGCTGAAAACTTGCTAAAGATCCTTGTTTCCTTTAAGATAACATTACTTGGGTTTTCTTGTTTGTTTGTTTGTTAATGTTACAGCACTCTTGCTGACAAGCTGAAATACAATGGTCAGGCCCTTATGACAGTATTATTGCAGAGTATACAATCCACATGGGTTAGCGCTGTCAGTGAATTTTAATTAGCCCATTCCATATTCTAAGCACTACTCAGGGTAAATAAATACCTCAGTTCTGATCTCCAAGGATAACACTAGAGAAAGCTTATTCTTTTTATATGTTTCTAATGCCTAGATATAATATTTAATGCATAAAAGAGTACGGCAAACTTCTTGTGCTTCTTTACAGGAGATGTAACAGAAATAGCTCATTGACTAATTACCTTTGGCAGAGTCTTCCAGCAAGTCCATTATAACAGAGTCAGCTCCTTTTGTGTAGACAACAATCTCCTTGGTTAGAGGGTGCCTCACCACCACAGACATCCTTTTCCTTACTGAGTCAAATCCCAAAGTGTAGAGAATATCGAAAGTCAGGAGTGTGCCTTGTGGCAACCGTACTGTCACCTGTTCAGGAGTTCGGGACACTAAAGTAAAACTGTACGCCTGGGCAGCGTAGACAAGCGCTGCCTCATCTGGGCTCTCAGCCTCATAACAAAAGTCTGTTGGCAAAGAACTGTTAGTGACAGATTTAAAAACCTCATCCAAGGAAGCACCACCAATATCTGTGCTGCCCCTGCCCTGGAGCTCATCACCTCTACCGCTGGCACAGCAGTCATCGTCACTGACACAGCAATCCAACGCAGCAAGATGCTCCTCGGTGTTCTTTGCACTGAAGCTAGCACCTAGGTCTGAACTAGACTGAGAAGATGAAAAAGACTGACTAAGGCTTGCTAATTTCAGCCGTTGGAATATCTGATGAATCTTCTCCAGGGTGATTCCTGAAGGTTTTATTGGTGGTGGGACTGTGACCTAGAAATATGAGAAAACCTATGGCTAAAAATAAATAAGTGTGAACTAAAAGATACTTTTCAAAACTTAAACATATTTTTTCTGTATCTAAATGACGATAATTAGAAAAGCAACTTCCCCCTCCCGCCCCATATAACTGTGGTGAGGGAATTCAGTAGGGGAGTCATAGGTGAGTTGGCATCCAAACTTGATGGCGATTTGGAATCAAGCCCCTTGTAGTTCTGTTAATGGTCTGGGAGATCAGAGAAAAGCCAGCATGTTGAACATACTTCCTACAGTATATATAAGATAAAATCTAAAAGAAAAAGTGCAAATACTGTGGTAGCCATAGCTATTTATCTACACAAAATGCCATGTTTGGAAGGGATATGCACAGATAGGGAAATAGTAGATATTGCACAAAAGCCAACAGAACTAGAGAAGAAGTCCCAAACAAGCTATTTTTTACCATTTTAGGTTTCACTGAACACTGGTCTGTGATGTGAAATGGAAGCATAATCAATTTTCCTCATATACTTAAAGTTAGATTACCCTTTGTCTTGGCTCGGTAGCTGTGGAGACCAGGACTGTATTGCAGATGGCAAGGGCAAGAAAAAAGTCAGTAAAGGAGGTGGAAGTCTTCATAAAAGGAGAAAGATTTTCCATCTGGAGTGCAGCTTCTCTCACTCTCCTCAGCAGCCTGCTATCGGGAGTCACGTCCTTTTCCTGGAAGAGAAATTACTTAATGAGGATTATTCCCATTTACCCTTGTCCTCAAGGAAGAACTATCAATTTGATATCTTCTTTTTGCCTCTTACTGAATTTACTCCTAGAATTGTGTAAGGTAAACGTCTTTTGTACTTAACATCTAGGGAAAAAAAAACATTTCTAAAAGCTGCGTAACTAGATAATTAGAAAGAAATGCATCTTGAAATAGAAGATGATTTCAGAATTTTATTTCTTTTGAGATCTATTAGAAATCAACAATAATCTCTACTATATCCACCAACTTTAAAACTGCTGACTACTGAATTAAAGGGCATTCCAGATAGAACCAGACTTGGGATCTTCCATTTCAGCGTGGGAGCTGATTGTTATTTCAACAGAGAATATATTATGTTTATTGCTTAGTTACAGCAGTATCACTTTTTGTTTCCAGAGTCATTTCACTTTGCACCCAGAACGAGAAGCTGTCTCAAACTATTCTTAGTTTGTACAATAAATAAATACATACATACTTCATTTGTTCCTGAAATGTAACTGTAATTTTACTACCACACTCTTTCTAATCAAACCTAAATTTGCAAGCCAAACTACTAACAATGTCACTTACCTACAATTTCATTTGATGTAGGGCTATGGGAATATTACTTTTAATGGAAATTTCATGTTAGCAGAGTCTGGTTTAGATTTAATTCAGGGCCATATTTAACAACAGCTTCCAAATTTAAAAGACACCTTCCTGTGAGCCAACACTTTTGGATGCCTTCTTTAAGGAACTGCCAAAGTGATTTAGCTGCTTTCTAGTTCATCTCAGCTATTACCCTCTCCTCCTTCAATCTGGCACAGTTTTCCTAAGTCCCCTAAATATGCACTAGAAGTCAACCAGCCACCTTCACGGCTGTGTTGTGCTGAGCTGAATATGTCGCATTGTAATTCCTGCTTGCTAAAGTGAATAACGGTTCTTAAATCACCCCAGTAATTGCAAATAAACCTACTGCTCATTTTGCAGCACAGAGCTCAATTGAAATCCTATGATGGAACCAGCTTTTGCCTTTTCTCTGACACAGGAGGCTCTGGTTCCCCCGGCTCAGTGTTTTCATGCTTTTTTGTTTCACATATGGGGAAGTGTTTTAAGTATAGATGCAGTCCTTGCTCTAGCGAACATATATACTGAGGATACGCCCGATATTTCAGTTATTATCTTAGGTCTCATAAAAGGAAGCACAGGCTGAAAAGTTAAAGCTGTCGTTCTTTAGAAACCCTTTCACAATATCGTACTGCAGCGGACAGTTACTGTGGGCAAGAGTGTGCCTGTGGTGTGTACTGTGCTTGCTACCTATAGCAATCCCAAATAGCTTAACTGGACAATTCCAGTGAAGAACACATATGCAGACACAACTCTCAAAACAGTTCTGTTGGGAATGCTATTAAGTTTGAAACATGAATGATTAGAAAATAATTGACTGTTTGCCCAACTATTCATATAATTTCCTCATGCATTGCCACAATAAGAATGAACCTTACAAACCACATATTATTACATATGGATCTCAGCCTCTCCTATCCATCATCATCCTACGCAATTTCTTTTGCATCTATATTTTTAATATCTGCCTCTCGTTCGTGCCAAAAATGACAATGCACTACTAGGAATTCCACTTTAGCAGAAACTTTCTGAACTCAAAATATTACTCTGGAGAAATATAAAATTGTCAGGTCAATTATGGCCTCAGAGATGGGTTTTTAAAACAAAACAATATAAAAATCAATATTTATCAGAAAAGTTTTTCACATTTTTTTTCACATTCAGTGAAAACAGAGATGAACTGAATTTCCATTTTCATAGAACTTCAGGAGATAAAAATTTAGATAAACAAATTTGTTCATTCACCAGCCTGAACATATATAAAAACAAACAAACAAAAAAGAAATAAAACAGCACTAATGATGATGATCAGTTAAATGTACCACCTTTTCAATGTTACCAATTTTGTTAGTGAAAATGCTTATGTTATAAAATGGCTAGTGCCATTCAGTTTTTAAGATTTCCTCATTAATTTCATAGCATTTCTTCTATTTGATGGCATTAAAACCTGATGACAACAGGACAATTGAAATGCTTCTAATAGCAAGGCACTATTTATTGGAATGATTAAATCTAGAAGGAAATATGCTGCCATGATCTTAATTCATAAGAACACCTAATGTAGACAGAGTAAATGTTAATGCTCTATCTTGTTTCCAAATTTGTGTGTAACTTTACATTTTTCCTACTTTTTTAAAGTTCCCTTAAGTCCTTCTGTCAACCATAGCTCCGTTGTTTTATAATACATTGTTTTATTTTCCCCTCTGAGAAAGGCACAAACTGAAACACAGGAGGTTCCATCTGAACATCAGGAAACACTTTTGTACTGTGAGAGTGACAGAACACTGGCACAGGTTCCCCAGAGAGCTTATGGAGCCACCATCCTTGGAGATATTAAAAAGCTGTCTGGTCATGGTCCTGGGTACCTGGCTGTAGATGAGCAGGAGGGTTGGACCAGATGACCTCCAGACATCACTTCTGACCTCAGCCATTCAGTGCTTCTGTTATGTCTGTCTCCCTCCAGATTTTTTTCATAAATGTTTATGACATGAATAAATCAGTCACTATATTTATCCTGGGAGATTTCTGAAGTAAAGACTACACCATTTTTCTTTCTATTCCACATAAAACCTAAGGCATAGACATTGCCCATATTTATGGTATCAATATAAACACTATAGACTTGGCAGCAATTCTCAACTGTAAAGTTTTCGAATAGCTTGAATTTGTGTTCAAACAGATCTGTTCAGCTCAGTCTCTAATTTTCCAAGTGTAACTGTTAATAGGCAGATCCCTATCTCTTTGTATTAATGTTGAGTAAGAGTAGCAAGAGATATGATTGCTGACTATATGCTACGAATTTGCTTTCCCATTGTCCAAGACCTGGTCAAGCTCCTACCCAAAGAATAGACTTTGCCACTGAATTTTTGGAAGCTGTAACTGGACATAGGATTCATCACGTCTGGACTATGGCAAAGGTATTGGAAGAGGCAAACCAGAGGGTAAGTCCTAGGAGTTTGGCTCTGCATCATACCTTGTTACTTTTACTCCAGAAAAGACAAGTAATGCTATTTAGTTATTCTTCTAGGATCTGCAGACTGCAGTTTAATTAACTTTATCAAATGCCATGAAAAACTCATCATCCTCATCTCTATCTCAGAGACTCACTGAGATGAATGTTAACTGATAAGAGCTTCTCAGATTTCATCAGAACATCGAAACTTCTCAAGCAGAGAACACTCTCACGAACAGTAAGGCTGAAATACATTCTGTAGCTGCAGAGCTTCCTAATTGCAGAACTGCTCAGAATACTGAGACAAAGTTCAAACATGCTGATTTGCAGGCACAATCAATTACCACTGTACAAATGCACTTAAAATACCATATGCAACCTGCTTATCACCGATTCTTGTAAGGCTGATTGAGAGTAAGTAAATTTTGTGATCACCACATAGATAATTCTCCTTTAAAACCTGTTCACAGATAAATTTGACATTTGTAAATTATTATCTTTTGTTTGGCACAGTTACTTTCCAATTAAACTCTCTACATTTTGTAGGATACTATTATGTTAATGGCCCTCTTACTTTAAAATGCTTTTCTTGGCAACAGTTCTCACATGCAGGTGCTCACAGCAGATGCTGTGCTAACCCTTACCCAAAA
>JAOXNO010000052.1:37597793-37646280 GCA_028565335.1 Limnodromus scolopaceus | reverse complement strand
GAATTAGTATTGAGCTGGTATACTTGCAACAGGAAAATAGGAGTGCTGTAAGAAGCCAAGAAGCAGAAATTGCTTCTTCTATTCTATTAACGTTATCTAAATTGTGGATCCACAATTGGGATACCTGGATGCCATCTGTTGCAATATTAAATGATATCTTTTATATTTATTTCTACAGTCCTTTTCACTGAAAATACAGACCCTGCAGACTTGTATTTAGTTTTCATTTGTATGGGCATGATGTGTGTGAGAAGGATTGTTTTCCAAGCTGTCTTTTGTCTTTCTTTAGGGAAGTGATTTGAACTAAAACCTGGAAGTTCGGTACAATTCAATCATGCCTGCTGGATTTTTCCCAGGTTTACATCAAAGGTTATTAATTGAAGCGGAGAGCAAGACAGAAAATTACTCTCCAGCCTTATGTTCAGGACATTCACCCAAGAGCTGGGACTCGTCTTCCTGCTCAAATGAATATGTAATTATTTACACAACCTGGAGCTATGTTGGTGGGACCAGCTTATACTACCAATTCTCCTTCCTTTCCATCTCACGTCTACGTACATACCCGCTCATTCCACACAGTCAGGTATTCAGGGTACAACTCATGAAGGAGGAGATGTATGTTCACTCCCACACAGGCAGAACTAAGAACAAACCCCAAGTCTTCCCTTCATGAGCAAATGCTCTAGCCCTCAACGTACACAGAAGAGGAGGGTACTGCTGCCTGCATTTCTGTTCCTCCAGCAGCTGTGTGAATCCTGTTCCTCACTTTTATGTCAGGCTTAATGGAATGTTCTGTGTTGAAACTGAAACAAGACAAAAACTTCTAATCTCTCCCAGAAAACACTCAAGGAAATGTTGATGGATTTATTTGAGGAAGAAAAAGGGAAGAGATTTCTTTCCAAATATGAGCCCTATCATTCCCTTCCACTTCAGCTGACCAACAGGAAAAGGACACATCTGTAATACAGGCATCACCTAGCAAGAAACAGAGTATCAGAAATAAGAGGGATAAACTACTTTGTTCTCCTCTAATCCTCAGTTTCATATGCAGTGTAACACACACCTACCACCCCACTAGTACCTTGTCTCTCTATTTGTGGAGGTTGATGGGCTTATCTAAAACTTAATTCTGATACTTTATTATTTGAAAAGCATTTAATTCTTGCTGCCCCCTATCACAATGAGAAAACTATGCTGGCTGTTGCTCTGTAATGAGGTTTTTGTGCATTAGTGCTATTGCTTTGTGTATAACCATTTGGGTAGCCAAGAAAAGTATAACCATATTTGGGTCAGACAAGAACTGCACAGGCAGAACAATCCCATTAAGTGATGGCTCTACTCTTCACAAAGACTTCCATTAGAAAGCAGGGTCGAGGAGTAATAGAGTTATAAAAATGGAGAATGTGCCATCTTATAATGTGACTGATTTTGATTGTTCAGAAAAGGTCACAGACCATGATTAAAAGCCAGAGTATAATCAATGTCAGAGAACCCTACAAATGAAGCTGGTACTGGCATAAGTAAGCCTAATTTTAGAACAAAAAGGATAAACTTTTATACTGACATTAACAATAATATGTCAGTTGGAAACTGAATTGAAGACTTACTCAAATCAAAGACACCATATCTTGAAAATTACTTTAAAACTCCAACCTTTCATACTAGCAGCTTAAGCAGCATTAACAGAAATCCACATTAGGATCTGAACATATTGGGAAATTACTAAAGAGAAGAAAAATAGCCATCCTAACAAGAGACAGGAGGACAAGTTATTCCAATTCTATAGGGACTGATTCTTACAGAGATTTTTATATAGTAGTTACTTCTCAAAAAAAAGAGTGATAGGTTTAGGCTGTGGTTCTCCTCCTCTGTCTAGTAGTCACCATCTTTACATGTGGTGTTCAGGGAGATGGGCAACAAAAGACCCACAAAGTGAAGGCTATTTTAGAAACATATGTGAGCTATAGTCATTTAAAGTCCACTTCTGCAGCAGCGAAATAAAATGGCCCATTGGCAGGTAAAATAATCTGAATGGTGGAGATTAATCTAAGCTAAATGACTCTTACAAAGATGGTAACTTCTATTTTCTCTTAGGTGGCTCAGTTTTGAATTCCCTGATGCTGATTAGACATAAAACAGGTGACATGACTCTACTGGAAAGATAAAAATAACCAACAATGGGATTAAATGTTGTATTTAAATTTACTTTTATTTAATCCACAAATAAAGAGGGTAGCTGATACTGTGTTTCTGGAGCAGAAGAGGGCACAGCTGGCAAAGCCAATGTTAAATCATGCTTACTGAATAAAAGCAGTGGCAACACTCCAAGGTAAAAGATGCTGAGAAAAAGATGACCTGACCCACCGCTGAACCTGGCACTGCTGCATTTGATCTGGGCACTGACACTGTCTTGCTTGGTTCATGTCTCTACTGCATGAAATTCATGGTTGCATGGACACATTATGTCTGTCAGCACAAACCTGTGCTGCTGCTGCCTCTTCTGTCACCTCCAGCTGCTGTTCTCACTGCCTCCTGTGTGCTGGCAGTGGCACAGCTAGCTTTGGGATGATTATTTTTTTTTTTTCCTTGGTAGCTCTTCAGCTCCATCAGTTTCTGCCCTGAGGAGCCAGTGAGACTTCCCTCAGGCATGCATGTAGATTTTACGCCAGATGGAATTAGTATTATAATCAGAGCTGGAGAGCTGAGAGTCAAAACTCACCTTAGCAATTTTTTACTTATCTGGATATTTTTGCAAGATAGCAAAGATATTTGACACACACAAGGATACTGTCACTTGCCAGAGAACTGTTGCTGGACTCTGGGCTTTGGAGGTGGATGAGTAATACCTTTACTTCAAAAAGTTCTGTCATTTTCCCACACACTACCAGTTCTTAAAACAAAATGTCAAATTGTGGTGCAACATTAGACTACACATATTTACTTAAGGATATTTCCAGGGAAATTCTGTTTAGCTAGATAGAAAGTACATCTTACCTGCATATATAACAATTCCTACTGCAGCCTCAGTATTTCTGATTGTACATCCACGAAGCAAGAGGCTTTCAATGTTAAAACCAATCCGTTCATGATTTGGCTGCTCCCTAGAAGAAATAAAATAAAATAATGCCTTTTTCTGTTCTACTATAGTACTAAAATTTTTGTGCGCACATCTGTTTCAAGTTGAAATCAAGGAACTGTGAAGGCCCTTTTGTGTTTGTATTTCACTCAGTTTTAGTAAAGACTCCAGTAAGAAGTTACAGAGAAGTCTCTCTTTTAAAGACCACTTGCATGGTGTGTGTACCATGATATCAATATGAAGCAAGTTTGGCTTTCACCTTATCTGTCAGATTCATTTGTAAGTGAAGCCAAGATACATTATGTGACTTCATTCAGATGAAATTCTTTTAGAAAGCTGAGGAGGGTTTGGCTGCTGGTGGAGGTTCAAATGAATACATCTGGACCCCGCGAGAGCCTCTGTCTCTCTATCAGCCACCAAAGAGCTTCTCATCTTTTTGAATCTCAGTTCGCTTGAGCAATCTCTAGGGCTGAGGTTCTCTTCCTCACTCTCACACTGGACGGAAAACTTTTCATCCTGGCTGAAGTTGTCCTGTCACACACCAGACCCTTCTGCTAGTAGAAAAGTCCAACAGAGGCTTAATGGAAATAAGGTCAGTGCTCCATCAGGCAGGCAATTTGTTACTTGCCTCTGAAAATTAAAGCATGACACTACTTTTGCTTGCTGTTTTCGCTATATACTCTAGTAGACTCCTCCTGAGATCTTTACGAAAGCTGAGATTTTTGATTTCAGTTGCTCCATCTCATTTGTTGTGTAAATATCAGCAAAAAACCCTAATTTTTTCTAGAATAAGTATCTTTTTCTACTTTGTATTTTATATTTGGCATTGCATTTACCAGTAAACTGCAGTAGCTCATAAATGGACGGCAAGCCTAGGTGCAATTCAGGGCTAAGTACAGTCCTGTGTCTGTGTGCAGCTGCACAGCATTACATGACATCAAACTAGACAAGTGAAAAGGTTTGGGTACCCACAACCTACAGCTGGTAGAATTGTAAAAAATAATGCTAGAAACCTGCTTTTCTGGGAATCTATATTCAGTCTTCGTGTACTTATTTAATAGAAACCTTCTTGCATCCCCTTGAGCAGAATTTGCTGTGGTCAGGCATGTCAGATGGATGTCACTAAGTTCTTTCTCACCATTTTTAGCAGAGAGAGTATTGCTACTGTTTTATAGCAAGGCAACAGAGCCTCAATAATTTATTAAATGTTCTTGGAGAAAAATGTAACCTGTTCCAAGTAATCTGTGTTTACAAAATAGCTCAAACAAAAGCAGACAAAAGACAGAAACTCTACTAAATGTTAGTAAATATTTTTCACTGCAAATTATTTCATCTAGCCCTGAAGCAATGAAAGGCAACTAATTCTATATTCCACCAAGCAGGTGAGATAATAGGCATTTCCAAAAGAGATTTCTGTGACAGACGTTCAATAGAGTCCCGAGTCCTAATGGTGTGTATTTGTGTGTGTTTTCTTGTGACATATCACCTAGGTTTCTATAATTTCAGTGCTCTAGTGCCATGTTGCAGCAGGCTAATTGGAAGGATTGCTTCAATTTAGATTATACCCAATGGTCCTCAAACCCAGCAACCACAGTCAGCGAATCGATACAAACTTGACCTCTTTTTTCCCTTTAAGATATCACAGTAGAGGGGAAATGGCATTGCTATTAGAGGCATCTTTCTTACAGAGAATAAATTCTCAAGACCAGATCAAGCACAGTCAGTGCTAATGGGCAAGAACTCCCTGGTTTACTCATGTCAGAGGATATGGCAGCTACTTCAGATGCAACACTCACTGCATACTTGCAAAGACATTAACTCCTAGTTTAGCTACCAATAAACTTAACAAAGCCGAGGCATGGATAGGGATGTTGGCATATTCACGTGGGGCACATATTTGGTCTGAGGCAGCAGTTATTTCAGACAGTTCTCCGGTGTGGTGTGGGAATCAGTAGGGACCCGCTCTGAAGAGGGCCTTGGGAAAGAGCCACCCTGTATTGGAGGGCAAGAGAATTTTAGGACATGAGCTGTGCCACACAAATTGGCTTTATAGGTAGAGAATGTGCTTAAATCTGCTGAATTTGCTAGTACGGATTTCCCTGTTATGCCTGTGCCATAATTATTTTATGAAGAAAGAACATAAGGAACAGAGGATGTGGCTTTTTCCTCACACACGCAGGTTTACGCTAAAAAAAAAAAAAAAAGCACTTTTCTGCAGAGTGGTTCAGTAGGATTTTTTCTTGCTTGCTTGCTTTTTCTAGCTGTAAGAAGAAAATCACATTTGTTTGTCAAGATCCTGGATACCTTTTCCTGGTGGCTGTAAGTATGAAGAAACTAAAGCTAAGCAGCTGAATATCTTTAAACATTAGGAAGGATTTAGATTTAAAATCTAGCCTAGCCTAACCCTCAGGTCAAATATAAACGAGCTTATGTCTGAATTCTGAAGAGTGATGAAGCTTTGTGCCAACAGTTTAAATGAAACAACTGCAAATTCAGTGTCAAGCCTTGGTCCTACCTTGCCTCAAAGCACAGATTCCAGTCTACATCTTATATTGACTTCTGAATGCAGGAAGAGGTAATAGAGACATCCATCAATTTCTGCAAAATACATTCCTTCCATCCAAGAGAAATATTAAAGTTCAGATACAAAAAGCATTTATGGATACCAAATACTTACATGTACCCTTTGAATTTATTGAGATCATTGTTAGGCATTTCGCAGATGATTGTGTTTTGGAAAAATTCGGGTTCAAACAACGTATTCTGCAAGAGGAAACACACCAAGAGTAAGTGCCAAATCAAATGAGTACTTGAAAGCTAAACATTAAAAGCAGTTAAATATAGGCCACCAGGATAGCTGGGGTCTGGAGCACTTGGCCTGCGAGACACGGCAGAGGGAGCTTAGCTTGTTGAACCTGAAGCAAAGGTCTGGATGGGCTGAGTAAAGATCTGTGATTTTCCTGTCTTGAATTAACAACTGATTAAATTAAATGAAGAAAATGTTGTGTACTGGACAAGATATCACAGATGCCAACTAGTGGAAACACCTGTCTTCATGTAAAGTGAACATAACAAATAGTTCAAATTATTTATGAAACAAAACTAGCCTTCAACCAAAATGAAAATGAATCAGCTCAAATGAAAATAATTTCAGGATGTATCAGGATTTTGGAATATCTCTAAGAGTTACATTACTGGCCAGGATGGTGTAATCAAAAAATAAGATCCCAAACATGTGAGTAAATATATCACATTCAAATGAGACTAAAAGCAAGACTAATAGCAAAAAAAAACCCAACAAACCCCCAAAAGAACAAATAAACAAAACCAAAAGAGGGAAGGCAGTAGAGTAAGTGCAAACTGCTGGGAGAGACAAAACAAGACAGAGCTTTTCAGGCTAAGTGCCGAACACGGTATTTTGCTTGATTTGCCCTGTGTTTGAGGAAACAGACTTGAGTTTTGGATCGCATGAAGCAGTCTAGAAAGCAGACAGTATGAGAGGTACTTGACTGCCACAAGTGGCAGCTTTATCTTAACTGAAAAAGTACACAAGACACTGACTTTAGACTAAGGAAACGTAATAAAAATGGGATGTGAGAAATGTGAAAGAGAATCATTATTGCTGTACCAAAAAAACTTTAAAAGAACCGAAACTCTCTTTAATCCAAACTCGTCCCATTAGGAAAGCTAGAAATCAAGTCTGCTGCTGGGCCTTCCTAACTTTTCTACAAGAGAGACTTCCAGAGATTAGACTCTAGAAACTGCAAATCCTGGGAATCTTTCATTGGAATTCACAAAAACTTTGCCAGACTACAAGAGGATTTCCTTACACTGCCTGTCTTCAAGTCTCAATGTTTTCTTCACCGTGCTTTAATTCTTCCATTATTTTCTCTTGTTTTTTTTTTTTTTTTTTTTCTGAGCAATACATACATTCTTTTTTTTTTATTTTTTTTTAATACATATATAATATCTAAGTACAAGCAAGTGGAGAATCTGCTTTACAAAAAATGAAGTTGGAGGAAATATAAAAGCTTGAAGACTATAATAGCATTTTGTATACTTTCTGGTCCATGTAGCTGAGTATTACTAGAATCTCTTTTAAGAGATATCATTCACCTCCACAGAATCTTATTCAAGTCAGTAAACTGGACAGGAAAAATGGTACGTATTTAGTTGTGCTAGACATATTTGTACAACAGGAGATCAGGAAGATGCAAAAGTCACTTGGAGGACTCACTACTAATGAAGAAACGTAATAGGTTTCTAGCTACAAAGAGGTAGAAAAAGATGATTCTTCTCTCAAATTTTTTTTCTTTTGATGACAAGAATTTTACTTTTGAAAATTCAAGTTAGAAAATGACATTCATACATATTTCTTCCCTTCTCAGAGTCACACTTTATAGACACAATTAGATCTGAGTAAGTTTTATGCTGCACATAAATCACAGATCTAAACAAAGTTCAAAGAACAAGGAAGAAGTGAGCCCGCTAAAACCTGTACATATGATACTTAGCACACTTGTTTTTTAGCCAACAGACTGTTTGCACTAACACGTTAAAATAACAGGTGAATATAGTTGACTATTTAAGCTCTGGCCTTCCTGAACACTGGCTGTCACCACAGTCAGAACTGCATTCCACTCTGCTAATGTAACAAGTCTTCGTAAGTATAAACCCTTCTGGGCATACAGTTTATCTAAATAACAACTCAAAGTCTAAAGAAAATAAACATGAATAGGAAGTCTGAAGCATAATTCATCATGTGGGGATTTTGAAGACTTCCTTATACTATAAACGAGGCAAAAATTTGCATTTTTATGACAGTAAGGCACTCTGCTTCCCTCTAAAAGCAAAAATACAAAACCTAACGTGTAAACTAGGAATACTTGACACAGAGGCAGCATGTTTATTTTTTGTATTTAAGTAGCCAGTTTATTGGGTTTTTTGCTAAATCTCTACACATTAAAATTTCTCAGTGTTTCTGAGGAAAAAACTTCTCCCAACTCATCATTGGAAAGCACTGGAAGCAGTATTACTGCTTTATGCTGTGTCACCCACAACCTGAGAAATTCCCTAATTGTGCTGCAAAGTTATTTCTGTTTGAACAAAGAGCAAGTCACAGGAGTACAATACCTGACCACAACTGGCCTTGGAAATGGTGTTCTTTTATTTAATAAATCTTGTCGCTCACTGGCAGCGGTGTTCCACTCATGAATAACCCCAAAAGATCTTCCTAATGACCCTGCTACTAATGACTAAATAAAAGGATGTAATTCCTAGAATTATTTGCCAGGCTTTTTGACTTCCTGTCTGCTAGAAAAGATTCCAATGGAACAAAATATTCCTCTTCAGAATCACAGAATCACAAAATTGTCAATGCCTTAAACTTGTTCTGTGTTACGTGAAAAACCGCCCTGCTCTGTTTGAAAAGATACTTAAAAATGTAACAAGTACAATTCTTGCTAAGTCATAATTTCTTGTTTACTTCAGGCTTATCAAACACAAGTCAAGAGACTATACCAGTGGAGTGTTATTAAAAAGGAAATGATACAGCCTAAGGGGAAAAAAATTTTGAGTTTAAGCATTCAAATTGAATCTCTGCTAACAATCATACTAACGTTAAACGTAATATTTTTATTTAACCTTTCACATTTTAATTTACCTTTGAGTTCCTATTAAAATACTTATTATAGTCCTATAAAAGATCCCATTATTTCATTACAACTTATTGTGCCTTAGAGCAGTTCCTAGTTGAACTGCCATACATACACCTACCCAGCAAACAAGCAATGGCATGTCAGCTCCAATAGAGAAGCAAAACCCATCAGAAAGCCCAGGGCCACTTCGGAAGGGGACCCATGAGCTGTCTTCTGATTTCCAGGCAGAAATAATTCACTCAGTAGCAGTGGCTTTCCTGTGGGATGTTGTTACTCTGGGTTGTTGTTACAACCAGTGGCATACAGCTGGCGAATACACAGGAAAGATTTGCTGCTGTCCCGAGTGGTGGTACCGTGTGTTGCTGCTTCAGCATCTGTTGATGCAGTTTGCTCAAATAACTGCTGTCTGAGCCAGCCTTCCATTTTATACAGCCAGCCCTGGGCCAGAATAACAAAAATATTTTGGGACAAACTGCTGCTTTCTATACAGGGTGTTAGCTCTGGCAACAAGATGCTTTCATAGCTATAATGGAGCAACGAGCCCATCAGAACTGGTGCACAGGGCTGGAGCTGCTGTGCTGATGGACCCAGACCAACCCTGCACTGCATGGGCTCCATTTTTAGCAGACTTACCTGGCTGGAGAACCCCATCACCACTTGCCGTTGTTTAAGGTTGGTTTCCCCATCGAGGTTGGCAGTTTCCAAGTGGCAGATCCCATTCTGATCAGAGGAGTACAGCAGCAGGATATCGGCTGGGATGGTCTCGTTGCACTGCAGCTGCACAAAATCCCCTACTCGCACATCTTTCCAGCATTTCTCAACATAAGCACGTTCTTCCCTGTGACGTTAAAAATATGTCATGGGTGAACAGCGACATTAGGAAGGCAGGCCTCCCGGTCAGCGGGACTTCAAAAAAATAAAAGTGGATGGCACATTGCTGTAATTTTTTTTTTTTGAAAGACACAACACAGCAGCGACAAATTAATGATTTAGACGCTTCCACAGTGTCACTTCCCTATATATCACATTCAAATAAAATCTTTGCATGGAATGAAAAAAAAAACAAACGAACAAAAATTCTCTTTCATTCTAGTATTAACCTAGACTAACGATTACCTATTCAATAATAAATCCTTTACTTGCTCTTAATCATCTAAGCAAACTGAATAAAGCAAAACAATACGCTTTAAAATTAGTTAATGGGAAAACTGCACAGGCAACAATGGCCCCGTTCCTCTAACTCTTTGAGAAGAAATTATTTTTTCAATATGAAGAATTGAATCATCTTACGTCTTGTTCTGTAAGAGAGAAAATGCTCGTGATACTTTAGCAGACAGACAGTAAAACGCTTTTTGTTATGACTCAGAGTCTCCTTTTTTTGCCTAAGTTTTTGATCATCCTCATCTACTGCCCGAAGAATATGGTCTTTCAATTATGTGTTTGAGAATGGGAGCAGCGATACAGTAGATGAACTGTTTTGCTACAGTTCAAAGCACACATCCAAGCACGGCTTCAGAGTCAGGCCAAAGGCTACTCCCCGCTAACCTGCTTTCCCGGCCGCCTGGAAAGGAGAGCCAGCCACGGTGCTCCCAGGCAAAGCCGTGCACTTGCCTGCTACCCTTATCTGTAGAGCAACATGAAATAACAGGTTCCTGCAAAGGTTATGCACACACTTAAGTCCTGTGCATTTCCCAGTGGTATCCACTTTCTATTCAAAAATGAGAACGCACAAATCCTAACTATTTCATTCCCTTTAATGCTGGATGTGAGGTGCTTACTAAATAATAGTATCATAACAATAATTGTTCCTTCTTACATTATTTTTTCCTTCCTGAATTTGTCATTTTTCCTTCTTCTTTTGCCTGAATTACCTGCATGTCCTTTTTTCTTTTGGTCAACAACAGACATAAAAGACCACACCAAAGAACAGAGGTTTGCTGTAAGTTAATTTGATGTTGCTGTGCATTTAAAAGGCTGTGCATTCCAGATAATTTCTATTTGAAAATTATTTAAGCTGATGCAAGTTGAGTATTTATTGCTCTACAAAGCAGATACTAATGTTAATATAGCAAAACTACTATGTAACTATTAATCTTTCCCACGTCAAACACTTTCCGGGTAGAACTTCTTAATTTGTTTGCTTAAAATATAAAAATGAGAGTACAAAAGCAGTTTAGAGCAAGCAGATGGCTTGTCTTGCTGTCCTAGACATTTGGATGCTGTGTATAGTTTGCATATAATGTTTGCTGACTTCTGCGGGGCAATTCTACCTCTCTGTACGTCAATTCTTGCACAATTATGAAGTTTATGGAACACACTTCTGATTTTTTCTGCTCACAAAATGCTATAGAAGGGCCTTGACCAGCTGGCTGCTTTCCACATCAGCCTTAATAAACCAGCTTAGCAAAAATAGTCCACAGAAATCATAGATTTGTAATATTTTCTTAATAATTCCTTGTGAAACATACATTATACATGAAGCTTCAGGTTCTGCCCATTCACTAATTACAAAGCAGACAGTGAGTCAGAAAAGCCAAATGTTCTCTTTCTGATCAGAGGAAAAACCTTATTTTGCACAGGGACTAGAGTTCGGGAATTGCTGGACTCCCAAACCTGTGTTCAGGTGAAAAGATGTTTTCTCTCTCTTGACGAGCACTGAATTTGGTAAAGAAATGCATTTTCTTTTCCTGAAAGAACTATTCAGCTGGAGCTGTAAGATTAACAATTTTCTACAGTACAAAGGTTTTCTACAACTCTGTAGAGAATTACCAATGAATGAAAGGAAGAAAAGCACTTCACAAGGAAGCTGGTGCACCCCACAGCAGCACTGGCTCAGTTGCCTAGCAAGATTTTTCAAATGAAGCAGTTTCCTTTTAGCAATTTCTGTAACTGGGAACACTGCCCATTTTCTGTTCAGTGATTAAAGTTCATAGCACAAGCTCCAGTTGCTAAATAAACAGAGGAGCTTCATAAATCTGAGATGGTCTGACAAGAAACAAACAGAAGGGCAACCGCATTTATCCGATAAAATAAACAAGATGTGGTAATTTTCAATAGGTGGAAAGCTGGAAATCTGATTCTTATAGCATGTGGCATCAGGGCTGTGGCACATCAAAGACGCGATCTAAGATAAAAGTTTCTCAGTACCCTCTGTCCTTTACCAGTCAATTTATCAACAGCACACTTAAAAACTGTTCCCTTGGTGTCATGGGATAATGAGTAGCATGATAATGCCCGTCAGAGGACAGTGCAGACAAAAAGAAGCAGTTAGCTTTGAACAGTCAAAGTGAAGTCTGCCAGAATCTGTTATTGGACTCAACCTATCTGACAAGAAGGTCTGAACTAAATAGACTTTATGAAGTCAATTCTGGGAAGAAAGGATCATAAAAAAATCTTGCTGTGGCTGAAGATTGTGGGGGAACATGAATAAATTATTGATTTTGTGTCAACAATTTCATTTCATATTCTTGGATTCAATAAAGATAAACCTCAAACAAAAACTGGGTCAAAATGGATGGTGAATGGGAGCAAATAGAAATTATTGTTCTGCTCCACAGAGGAAATTAAATAAAGATAATTTTTCATGTACACTCCACAGCATGCCTACGTGTCCAAGATTGTCTTAGAGAAAGATCTTCAGAAACCTTTATCACCCAGAAGTATTGTATCAACCAATTAGTTCAGAGAGTCTTATTGCCTTGAATTACGCCAAGTTCCATCTTGGCACCCTTTGCAGCTTGAAGACATCGTTTGCTCTACCTTTCACCCCCTAAATTGCCACTAGGTTATAACACTTCTAAAAAAAAATATCAGTGTCATAAATAGACAAAACCAAATGTTTGTACTTTATCACATGTAGACGTTATATTTGAAGATGCAACCCCTCAAGCACAACCTACTTTATAAAAAATGCTCATGTTCTTAGATTCTCAATTCTACACAGAAAACAAGTACAATCACACAGCTACTCATCCTTTACCGACTATTTTTTTGCAAATAGAAATCCCCCACATTTTTGTGCTATCAAAGATTGCACCAGCTTTTGTACGGAAAAACCTCACAAAATGTTTTCAATGACCACTTTATGGACATGATGTCACATTTATGACCTACTGCCATAAATTTTGACAACAAGGAGCAGATTTAGGACTTGAGGAAGGCACTAGACTGGAAAGGAACAGATTCTGAAACCTGTCAATAGGTCAGAGTACAGCTGATAGTATTCCTGAACTAGAGATGATGTCTGAGCACGAGAAGGCACTGTGTTGTCTGTGCTGATTCATCACTGGTTTCTGCCACGTTACCATTACAGTAGCTGGAGAGGTTGTTTTTGTGATGTGGACATCAGCCCAGTGGCACCAACGAATGATGTCATTTAGCAGCGGCCAGTCCTATAACAAGCCCTCATTAGCAAGTAGCTACAGACTTTTCCCACAGCCCCAAACTCTCTCTCAGGATTTGAATACTACATTGAGACAGCAATAAGCATCTTTTAAAGATAAAGGGAGTGAAAATTTTCTGAAGTGTAATAACATACATCTTTAATTATACCATTTTTGGCATGCCAAATTCCTTAATGCTAGCTACAGAGCTACATCTTTTTATGTGCGAAAACTGTCTATAGCATCCTAACAAGGGAGTTATTCTCTCAATGATAAAAGAAGCCTATATTTAACTTCTATAACCAATTCAAGCTTATGTGAACTTTAAGTAAGTACCAGATCTTTATAAATATATTATATGATTATTGTATTTAGGAAAATCTAATTATCTTTTTAAAATACTCTCTTGAACAAAATGGTATTGCTACGATTCTGCCTGGCACCAGCTGGAGTGAACAGGTAACTCTACGGTCACTTCCTTAATGACTGCTAATCATTAACATTAGTTTCTAAGGTCTCCCATTGATTTACCAGATTTCTGGGAACCACAGCCTAGATCAGCTTTTTTGCTAGTCATCCCCTTACATGACCATATAGCTCTTGAGGTCACATGGTAAAGATCTGCTTCTCTCCAGGTTGCAATGATGTTTTAAAAATTCAAACAGTTAGGATGAAACTTAATGCCATGAGGTCAAATTCTGCAGCTCTCTGAGCCAAAACCACAGGTTCTCATTTATCTGCCCTTTGTCTTTAGTCATTAGCTTCTGCTGCTCTCTGCTAAACCATTATTCCACCTCTGTGAAGCCACTTTAAATGCCTTGGCAGCTAATAGATCCACGAAAGCTCTGATAAAGCAATACACAAACCAGTGGTAGCATTGGTAATGTATTTATGGATTTTTCTTCCACAAAGACCAAGGATCCTCACTGTAGCAATACACTGACTGACAAGAACTGCCAGCTCGCTGCTTTTTGACTTTCAAGTGCCGCTGCCTGGACCAGCTGAGTGTCAAAAACTTGACATTTTTCTTTTGCATTTAGTCAGTTCAGCATGTCACATATTTCTTCACCACACAATCAGCATCCTCACCAGAAGATGAATGCACGTTTTATTTTTTTTCTTCACAATTTTGGTACTGCTGGTTTCAAGCAGTTACACCGTGACGTAACAAAGCTGAGTGTATTGTTGGTTTAGACTATTTTCTCAGCTCACCTGAATTTTCAAGAGTGCCTCAGCTCCCACAAACAGAAGGCACTGTTTGTGCCTTCAGTAAGACCCACTGTTAATTCAGGTATCCAGAGTTAAACTAGGTACAAAAATTCCATAGGCATTAAGCAAGGGAGAGGCATTGGATCTTTCCTGACGTATACTGAGTTGCAATAATATTATAGCACATAATAATCCTGTGGTCATTGCAACTTATTCATATTGCTACTTTTATAAGAAGTAATTCATGTTTCAATCCACCAAAGTTCATGCTTTCTGTCATAGGAATGCACCTTCAGCCATGCAAGAGCTGGAGATCTTCGGGAGATCTTCAGCCTCCAGCTGATGAAATTCATGCGCTGTTCAGAGAAGGCACCACTGAATTGTAGAAGCCTTGATATTGCTATGCCCAAGAAAACTGATTGCAATTTTGCCTGAGGGAGCGTGGTGGGACTTCAAGTGGGCCACAGGCTTTAGATTCTTTTTTTGTTTGTATAAAAATGAACCCACTAAAGCCTCCAGCAGGCTCCTAGTCTTTAAAGTTATGCTTTGTTAGAAACAAAAATAATAAAGCAGAAGAAAAGACTCTTTAACAAGTGAAAACCCAGTACTGCTGAACAAGACTTTAAATGAAACCATTGGCAACAAAATTTTTGCTTACTGTGCCCTTGGCAGGATGGTATTTTCTTCCCATCCTGCTTTCTGCTCTGGAAACTTTCAGGTTCATCCTGGGTTGAATGAGCTGAGGGTGATGTTTCCTGGGTCTAGAGAAAAACTGTCATTTTTTTTCAACTCTGAGATTCGACAGTAGGTCAATTCCTGTTTTCAAGCATGCTCCCTACCCTCCTCTGATATCTTCCAGACCTCTCTTGGTCATCACATCCCTGGCCAGCCCTGGTTGCTCTCCCAGACGTGGGGAGCATCCAGGGGAGGTACAATCTCTCCTCCCTTCAGAAGGCCCAGCTGATCAAAGCATATGAAGGAGGTTGAAACAGAAAGGTAGCCTTCATTTCACCACCCAGCTTCTCTAATTTTAAGAAAATATAAAGTATACTATATACATTATATAGCCTGTAGGCAAGCAGATCAACATTGCTGTCATGGAGATAAATTACAAGACTGAATCAAAAAACTTCAATTGACTGAAATATTTTAATTCTCTTTCAAAACAGTGAGCTTAGCTTAAGCTAGTTCCAGCTTTTCAGCTGTTGGCAGTTCTGAATTCGTGCAACACAGAGATGAGTTCTTTGTGTTTTCCTTATTTCCACTTCACTGCTCTAGGACTAACCCAGAGTTAGAGCTGATGCAGAAATCGTTAAATGTTCTAAAACCTTACACTAAGCAGATAAAGAGTCACAGCTAAGGCCAGTCTGGATTTTTTGTATCACAGACATCAGTGGATGGACCTACAGAGGAAGAGGAGACTGATGCTTGCAGGAACCACTGGAAAACCACAAGGCCTACAAGGATCACAGAGGAACTTTCTATTGAAAGAGCAATCAGGCTGTCTTATTTAAGAAGCCTGTTGACTGACTTAGTTAGCTGGCAGCTCCACCGGATGATTCAAAGCATATAAACTAGGCTTCTCTGGGTCACTGTCTCAGATTTCTGAATGTAGGAGCTTAAAATTAAGCAATGTAAATAGCTTAAATGATGTTAATGCTTTTATGGCTGCTCCTCTCTGATGCACATGCATTCAGTCAAGTGGTCAAGTGTGCTGCTGTGCCATCTTGAACTGTGCACAGTCATTGCACTTGTATGTGAATGTCTATCGAAATACTGAGAAAAAAAATTATGTTAAATCTTTCTAAAGTGTGAAATTGATGTAAAAACCGGTCTGGATGCTATGGAGTATTTACAGACTGTTATACGTTAATCCTAGAGTATATCAGATCCAGTCCATATATTAATTACATATCTAGTAGTTTCAAGATAGTAGCTCTTAGCAGCTGTTGGGTTGACATTCACTTACAGGTTTGTATACGACATTCAGTGCCAGTCCCTGTTGTTAGTAAGCCAATGACAAACCGTAGAGAGGTCAGAAAAAAGTAATCACAGTAGGTTTGGAGGGTCTGACTGACAAAAAAGATGAAAAGAGTGATCTATATAGAGATCATGACTAAAAGGTGTCTGGGCGTAGAAAAATGAACATGATAAAAATCACACGTATTTGAAGATTATAATTAAATGTTATGAATGAAGAATAACTAATTAGAGTTGCATGAAACCAGGTGACTTGAGGAATTTAAATGTAATTAAAGAGGCATAATAAAGCATATATCATAGAAAATTCTTTGACAACTACACTTTGTAGTAATGAAAGTCCATCTGCTTGGAAAATTTAAAAGCAGACAAAGTATATTTTAAAGAATACCAGAAGAAAGAAGGCAACTAAACATAAGTCTGGGCCATCTACAATTGATTTTTTTGTTCTCTTCATTTGATGTTGTGGGATTCGTTCTAATGGCATAACATTTTGTATACAATTATTATGAATCCAAAAGTTTTGTTCAGAAATTAAAATCTCCACAATTAAACGTTAGATCTAAGTTATTGCATCTCCCCAAGACACTTTAATGCCTATTAATTGTCTCCTATTTTCTCAATTAAACATTCTTTAAATACGCTACTTAAGTGTCTTTTCCTTCATTTGACTAGCAGACTATTTTCCCATTCCAGCTGATCTCTGTGAAAAGAAAATTGGAAGAAATGTGTTTACAGGGCAGCCTATTTAAATTCAATTTCCTTCGCTCTATGTTGAAATAAGGCAAGTTACTGCATTTCCCCCAGTCTTCAAGAAAGTTTTGGAGAACATTCAGCATTTAGAAAAGATTGTTCTGCCTTCATATTTCTTTTGGAAGAGGAAGCAGAATTCTTGTTATTGAAATCTGAAATAAAGGCAATATACTCTCCAAGATTAACTCTCAAAATCTATGTAATCTTTAATTTTCGGATGGAAAAGCAGTTGCTCTATTAAAAAGTATTTTTGATGCCACATGATTAACAAGAGTTGCAGTGCCTTAAAAAAGACTTTCACCTATGTTAAAAAATTACCTACAGCAGATGATTCATAAGGAAGAAAATTAGAAGACATCATGCTCTTCCATGACTTTGCAGCTAGCGAGAAGAACAAGAAATATCAGCTTCCCAAAGCGCTATAGAAGCCTGATTAAAATTATTCATGACATAATAAGCTGTAGCTACTGATCTGATGGCAGTTGTAATTACCCACAGTTTTTCCAGACAGGATGAATTCTATAGTCTGAAGCCCTCCTCATTTTCCTTTCCCTTACATCACCTTTTTGGGACATAAAACTTTGGTGAAAGACAAGATTCTAGACAAGATTTATTCATAGATCAAAGTATTTTTAATGGGATGTGACAACAAATTTTAAGACAGGCCAAAGTCAAGTTTCTGGATAAGAAAGTACCCATGGCTATAACCTCAATCCAGATCTGTACGGAAGTTGTAATTCCATGATGGATTTTTCTCTTACACAAAACAACTTTTATTGTTTTTCCCACTTCTCATATTCCCATGGTAAAAGACTTTCAGATATAAATTAACATGGTTGCTTTATGTAAAGAGGAAATAAATAAGATACCTATGCAGATCTATTCATTAGTACCTACTGCACCACATGCTTTCTTTCCTATGGGTCTTAACAAGTGTTAACAAATAACCCATTGCCTTATGAATTAATGCAACAATGAAAAGATTAAAAAAATCCAATCAGATTGCAATCTCAAAGGTGGGTAGAAGAGATAATTTTGCCACCCTACCTAAAGAGCTACAATTATTGACAGTCTTCATGGTGGAAAAGAGAAGAAATCTTAAATGAACAGTATTTAGAAAGTCTGCTTTTTCGGACAAGTTGGCAAGGAGAGCAGTATGATTTTGTTTCTGACAAGTAATTATCTATATGTGGTGATAAGTTTAGCCCCCAAACAAGCAAATCCATTGTTTTCCTGTTTAACCAGCAGGATATAAAAATAAAAATCTGACAAACACATGCAAGAAAAACAAACAGAAATGACAGCACTGTGTGATAAAAGCCAAAGTTCTGCAAGATCTTGCTTGTGAAAACATACATTATATACAGCACTGTTGATTAATCTGAGGGATAACAAGCAACATCCACAGAGATGGAAAGTTTTGCTCTTCTGACTCCCAGATGCAATATTTTAAGAGGGAGCAATAATTTTCTACTTTGCTGAGAACAGTTTTGATACAATAAAACATAATTTTCAAACTTCTGAAAGTCCCAAAAGCAGGAGGTCATGAAAAATTTTGAAGAAGTAAGCACAGACACATGTACTTAATTCATTTAGAAATGGCTGAACAGAGGCATATATTATCATCTCCCATTTTAAAACTGCATGTTTACAGTTTTATTTTACACACAAGCTGGTAAAAGAAATACAATGGAAAGCTAGTCTACAGCACAGGGTATAAAATTAAACGTAGTTCAAAGGACTACATTTTAAAGTTTTTTCTTGGCATCTATAAATACAGATAGGTCCCATGACAGATCTTCTTCTGTGCTACCTTATATTTACAGAATTTAGACTTCTTGAAAATTCCTTAGAAATGCAGGTGCTCAGTAGCTATTTAAGCACCTGTTCTCAGTGCACTCCACATTTAAGAGGCCAATGGCCACCTCAGTACCATGAAACTCACTTACCTTCCCAGTCTGGAAATGAGGTTTAAACAAAAAAAGAAATTTCTTTCCCTATATCAGAATAAAGGCCAGGTGTTATATAGTCACTATGACTTTTCCCATTTTCACTTAATCACTGTGAATTTCCAGCAGTTATTTATAAATTTTTTTAAAGCAAAAAGCCTCACCATTGATAAAAAATCTCAAGCCAACTGCTTTTTATAGTAAAAGCTGTATGAAACTTACCTGCTGTAAATGTAGCATCCCATATGATTGATTTCTTTGTCTAATTTATACCGCCGAAAGTCCTCCCAAGCATCTTTAATGGCTGTAATGGCCATTATAACACAAATTGGGATCACAGAAACTTCTGGTTGGAAAGCATTCACCACTGGCACAAAATTCAACAGTGCAATGACCACAAAATAAATATTGGCAAAGCGGTGAAACTGCTCATAGATATTTTTAGGGAGGAAAGTAAAGATAGTATATTTTGTGGTCTTAATTTTATTGGAGTCATAGTATCTGTTTGGATTTTCCTTCCACTTCTTACTTCCAAAGGACAAATTGGAGATGATCACTCGTTTATTTTCATTTTTCTTCTTTCTTTTCTTTACTTTTGCCCTCTTTTCCAGCTCTTCATTTTGGATTTCAGTGTCTGGAGCACCACATCGGCAGCAAGTTTCCTTGAAAAAATGTTGCTTCCATATCATTCTGGAGAAGCAGCCTGGAACACTTTTCCTCGACATCTTGTTTTCCTCTCAGAAAGTAGCCTCAAGTTGAAAACTGACAAAGTTAGAAGAGTTCAATAATCCACATAAACTCCCAAGCGGTAGAGAGAAGAGCCAATATGTCGGAAGCCCAGGGCTGCCTCTCCTTTGACTCCAGCCTCCACCTGCTGAGGGACAGGTATCATCCTGACTCAGCGGCACCGGGTCCTAGAGCCTGCCGGGGAGGCTGCACCTCACGTACGTATGGCAAAAGCATCCTGTTATTCCTGTTAGCGTACGCCTGGAGGCCCCGTTCAGAGCATTTACCTGGCATCAACCGTCTGCTCACATGAAGTGTCTGTTTTAACACGGAGCAGTGACAAAGCCAAGAACCTACCCACAACTTTCACGGTTCACTCCGTGAGTTTCAGAATCATTTTATAAGCCTGGGAGGTGCCAGGAAGTTCAAAGGTAATGTGCAGAGCTCTGTGTCCCAGAAGTCAACAGAAATCTGATATAAGCCTCAGTACGGACAGTATTTTCCTCTTCTACATCCTCTATCTACTATTTGTTTTCGTGACCATAATATGGATTATTAAGCAAATAAATAACCCCCATTCCTCCAAACCAAGCAAACCTACGATTTGGTAGTTGTGAGAACGATACATAGACACAGGCAATTGAAGGGCAGTTTACCTAGATTGCCCCTCAGCCTGATCCTTCTCCTCTGATAGACCTCCTCCTTCTGGACACCCAAAGTGTCCCTCTCTCACTCAGCAACCCCTTTCATTCTCTCATTTCTTCTTTCCCATTGGTCATTGTGCCTCTGGTTCATAAGTGTGTAGCATAGATGAGGACTAATTTCCAAGAGAGTTAGTGAGATGTGTACAAACCATAGTAATATTTTTTTTCTATGGCCTGGGCTTAAGAAGAAGCAAAAAAAGAAAGAGATTCAAACATTTAAACTTCTTTCAAACGAAAACTCCTGTCTATTGCATTGTGTAGGTACAAGCTAAGTAGTCTGAAGTCAAGTTAGTGCTTGGACCAGAAACTCTGATGAAATCGAAATGTTGCAATAAGAATTGCACTTGAAAATATTTCTTCCTTCTGAGTCAGTAGTGAGCAAACATTGTAGCTCATTGCAGGTGTTGTACCATCTCCAAAGCGAAACTGTGCTGTATTGATCACCTGTGTCTACGGGAAGCCCTGTAAATTTGTTTTCAGTTCCTGGTTATGCTTCACCTTGAATATAGTTCATTATTAATTTTCGTATTAATAGTTTTAGCATGAGATGTCTGAAAGACATTGTTCCATTTAAACAGACCAAATAATCCTTTCCAGACTTGGATACATTTCATTTTTCCTCCAGATCCTTCTACTGCCTGTAGAGTATGTTGTGTGTGTTGGCAAGCTGGTTTGGAAACTTGGAATGAAAACTTGTATATCAGCACACACTGCTGTGACATGAAACAAAACTTCAATGATATTAAGATCACTTAAGTGAAATAATTGAGGCATTTTAAAAGGCAGAACAAAACTCTTTTATAACAAATTTCCAAATTTACTCTAGTCCAAAGGGTCAGTGAAGGAATTACTGCAAAATCGGGTGAGCAGTTTCCACCACATCAAATACAAGGAAAAATAATTGGTTTAGTTTACTTACTTGTCATATACCCTGGTTTTAGACAAGTTTATCATCTTATCAAATCTGTATTTTCTATAGTCTTCAATAGCATCCTTAATCATACTGGCAAGCAGCACCACAATCAGAGGCAGCATAGTAATCTCTCTGTGGAAGACTTCCACTTGTGGGAACCAGTTCAGCACCACCAGGAAGAAGAAATAAAGATTACCCAGCCTGCAGAAGTATAAAAGAAATTAAAAGAAGTCAGAAATTAGAACGTGTCATTTTCTTAATGAACATTGCCCATTTTGTGTCAAAGGAACATTAATAACACCTCTACCCTCCTCTTCCTTTCACTGAATGAATTAATCAGTTACTTAACTGAGACGCTAATTCTTTTCTTTAGAAGAGCCTGTGAGATACATTTTCATAATATTATAGCTACCTCCACTTTTCCACATATTTCAAGCACTTTTTATCTCTAGGAGCTAAAACTTCTTTAATGATCTCCCACTGCCTCAGTCTTGAAAATAAGCATAAAATCAAACACAAGTAAAAAAAACTTAAAAAACCAAACCAATGTCAGAGAATATTCATGAACATGAACACATGTTCAGAATTATGGAAATGTCCCCATCAGGAATCCTTGCTGAATTCCACACGTGGAAGGCTAAATTATGAATGTGCAAATCTAATATACAGAATGAAAGTTTCAAAGCTAGAGACAGATATACGACTTTCATTTATCTTTTTCATAACAATATTTCCCTGGGCATCTTATTGACATGATTCATTATGCCGGGGGAGTACGTAATTTCAAACCATCACTTGGAAAGAAACCTGACCTAGAACTTGCCATCTTTGATATAAAACACTGTATGCATATACAAGTATACTGTTTACAAGTCAGTAGACAGACTCACTTGCATGCTGTTAAAAATGTAGTAAAATTAATCTATGAGCCTTTGACATCTACAGAATTTGATAGGTATCTCAATACATCCAATTAACATCTTTTTGTGTTGTTAAAAATTAGAGGTTTATTCAACACAGAAACAGAGGGATTTTTAATAAAAACTTGACATTTTTACATAGAAAACTGTTTCAGCATTCAAACAAGAAAGCTGGCCACAGCACCAGTTTAAGCACACATAGTGTTTACTTGCTTTAAACCACTGTTTCCATGTGACTTGAGTGACATCGGTTACAAATAATCATCACCTAAATTTTAGTAACGTGGCAACTACAAAAGCAGCCCCTCTCTGTTACCCTCAAGTATCACTGTTTCAGAGCCAGTTCTTTAAACTCATGTATCATTGAATTAATTTTTTTACCTGTGAAACTGCTCAAAAAGATATTGGGGCAAAAAGGTGAACCACGTGTATTTTGTTGTCTGTATCCTGTTTCCAGAATAAAACGTAGAAGCTTGTTTCCAGTCTTCCCACTGTCCCCCATTGTTGGGAAACACAACCCTCCATTTGTTTAAGTTGAGGTTTGGTTTGCCTCTGAGGGGAAACAGCAGTGGTGTCGATTCTGATAGACTATGGGAGGGACTTTCAGCTCCTAGTCGCTGCCAACGGTACAGAGCAGAGTCCACAGACAGAGCCATTCACAGCAGGGATGGCAGGCTGAAAGACAAATGCACGACAAGGATTGAAAACCAATTCCATTCTGGTAGAAAATTCATTTCATGTCTTGCTAGCAGAGGCTTAAACAGCAAACAATACTCCAGTGCATTACACGTTCAGTCTTCGAGCTCAGCACTTTCTGCAGAGAATACACGGAATAAATGATAGAACAAAATCTTCAATGTGGAAAAAACTATTTCTATCTCCGGGGAAAAAAAAAATTCCAAATCTATTTTCTGTGTTATAACAGCAAACTAACATAGATAAAGCCAGTTTAACAGAGGTGAACATTGGCTTTTCCATCACAAATTCTCTGTCATTTTCCTTGGTCATAAACTGCCACCAAATCTATTCAGTTATTTTTCTTCAAATGCCTGACTTTCTTACAATACCTTTTCTATTCACACTTACTTACAAAGGGACCAGTTCAGGTGTTGAATCTTAATAGCTCAGATAATAAAGAACTGCAGCATCAGCTTAATCTCATTTACACTCACGTAACAGTTTTCCAGTGTCTCCATAGAAATCTGATTTGAACGGAAAATGGCAGTCAGCAGTAAAACAATGGATGATTTACGGGTTGGAAAGATAAAGGAATTAAATCTCCCAATACTAATCCTATTATCATTGAACACTTGTCTTCTGACTTGTTCACACATCCACAACTGCCATTCCCTTCCAGCACGCAGGATGCTCGGGCTCCGGCAGCGCAGGTGTATACACTGTTAGGCTCAGTCTAAACACAGTAAAACCTCAATCCAAAGCTGGACTTTGAGGACTGGAAGCTGCCTTAAAATGATGAGGCACTAAATGTGAAAAAGCAAACAAAAAACCCAAAGGCACTGGTCTTGTGCAACTTCAAGGTTCCACTAAACAGAACACGTGAACTGAACCCATCTCACTTAGACTGTGGGAAATACAGAGAAAAAAAAATAATTTAGATTTGGACAACCATCATTTAGATTAATTCACTGAAGAATTGGTTTAAACTTTAGGAAAAAAAGACACCTAAACACAACAAGAAGTATGAAGAGAACTGAAGGAAAAGAGAACCGAAGAAAAGCCTTCTATAGCTTCCAAGCCGTAACAGCCGATGTTTTTAGACAACTTGAATCTCAGAAACCTTTCCTCTATAAAATACCAGATGAAACTACTAACACAAGAGAGAACTAGAAGCACAGCAGATATGACAATGGATTTCCTTGTGTCTGGACTTTAGCACATTTGGTGCTCGTTTACTGAGGAAAATCAATCATTTGAAGGTGTCATATTAACACACAAAACCTAAAGTTCTGAATAGTTTGAACCAAATAAACTTGTAGTTTAACCCACAGACACGACCTCCTGTAACCCACGTTAACTACTCTGCCAACACCCAAATGAACGAGTACTTTGACTGAAATCAAAATGATATTCAACCTAAACTATCTTAGAGCCAGCACTTCCTTACAATATAACTTTTAATCTGTGGTGCTGAAAGATTTAACAATGAAAAGGCAGAAAATCAATTGTTGGTAGTTATTAAAATAGGCACAGGGATCACTCAGTGAAAATGCTATAGGGAAATGAGGCAGCTCATGTTTGCTAGTTAAAGGCTGGACACTTTTGTCACTTTGTTCTGATCAGTAAGCTCTCCCGTTGACTTCAGCTACATCATAAATTAAGATCTTAACAGCGGATGGAAGAGTGGCAGTCTTAATATACAAGTATACCACCATATATATATATATATATGTATGTGTATATATATATATATTGCACACAACAGAGCTACATATACAGAATCACAGAATGATATGGGGTTGGAAGGGACCTCTGGACATCATCTAGTTCAACTCCCCTGCCAAAGCAGGTCCATGAAAAGCAGGTTGCACAGGAGCGTGTCCAGGAGGGTTTTGAATGTCTCCAGAGATGGAGACTCCACCACCTCCATGGGCAGCCTGTTCCAGGGCTCTGCCACCCTCTCCTCACGGCTTTCTTTGGAAGGCAGTGGTCATAAACAGTGCTATACCCATGAAGAAAGAGGCCAGCTGGTGCCACCATGCAATTAAATGTGCTGCAGGAGAGCAAAGACTTCATAACATAAACCATGCAAAACTAGGCAACTATTATATGGGGAGTAAGTTATGCAGCTGAGTGGATAATCAAAGCAGCAAGCTAATGGCTTTCTTGACATGTAAATTTCAGTGCTAGCAATGAAAAGATAGTAGAAGCAAACATAATACTTATTATTCCGAATCAGTAAGAATAAAAAGGAGCCTAAACTTGCCATCAGTGTTAGGACGAAAGAAGAAAGAACTCAAAGATGTTTCCTTCTGTAAAATGACAATTTTCTATAACTCAGCCAACTGCTTACAAGAATCTTTCAACTTACTAGCACTTTGATGTGTTATGCCAGTTACTTTCTGTATGGTAGGAAATCCATAAAAAATATTGCTTTCCTCTGGCAATATATTTAGCGTGTCTGTCCCAACTCTTTCTAAAAGAGCTTCATAAAATCGCTTTTCTGCAATTCTAGGATATTTTACATGTGCTCACCCATTTGATTTATGTTTTTACAGAGATATCATTGAAAGAATTCATGAAGTGTGAGTTTTTTCAACATACGTTTACTGAAGTGACTGATTTTCTTCCATCTAGCTAGTGAAGATTCACTACAGCAATAAGTATCCTGAAAAGGAAAAATCAAGGTAATGCAGACCTTTCCAACACCATTATGTTCAGGATTTGTCATCTATTCCACTCCAGCACAGAGATTACAAGTGCTAATTCCAGTGCTGGCACATTAGAGCTATTGCTGTTTAGCCTGAGCTCCCCTTAGTCAGCTGCTTCAGAAATGCTTGCCTTTAAAAGGAATCAGCAAGTTCCAGTGGTCTGGCTTTTTCTGACTGGGATTTTGAGACTTTCCACAGGATGAGGTCGGAAACACCAGAGAAGCACAGGCCATGGCTGCAGAAAGTTGCATTATGCTCAGCTACCCTGTAACTGCTTGAGGCAAAACAGGATGAGAAATACAAGGAAAACACGTGGTTGTGCTATGGCTCAGCACTTGACAGACTTGGAAACCAGGGAACAAAAAGAAGCCCTCTATGTCCTTAAAGCTGGCAAAATCTAGTAAGTGGGAGGGAGCCTGGAGAAATTATTCAGGAAAGTCATACAGAGGAATGTCCATCACAATTTCCCTCTACTGCTATATAATCATAGTAGCATAAGATTTTAGTGTCTCATTGTCCAGTCTTTTGTGAAATTGCAGTCAATCAATGCTATTACCATCATTCCCACGGACTCCTACTGGACAGCCTAAAAAGCCTCAGTTTCATTTTCCCTCTTTCTTTCTATTTCATTATTGATGACGTACTGTGGGCAGGTCTCACAATAGAGCAGACACATTTTCCCCATCTTTAATTCCTATTACGTTTTCCAGGGAGAAAACACTGGGCACTCTAGCCTAGGAGAAGTCATCTTCCTCCTTGTGTAGGTGTCCCTCAAGGTTCCCACAACTAAACACATACTATATGAAATGATAAGGAAACATTATCTTATTCTTCATTTTAGGAAAGGCACCCCTTCCCACAGTCCAAACTTTTGTCTCTCTCCTCTGACCTTCCAGTGAAACTACTACGGTCAGGCAAAAAGCTAAAACATGCCTAGGTGTCTCAATTCTTGAAATTCTCTATTTGGAAAAAACAAGAAAAGCAACATAATAAGTGATTAAACTATTATCTATTTATAGCAAAGGTAACTTAGCCATATAGAAATGTGTCAGCTAGACACCCAGTTACACTACGATGTGAGATGAGAAATGTGTAAGCAGGTGTTAGCACAGGAGGTTAGACACAGTAGTCACATCATTTCACAAGCCTGCATCAAAATTTCTGAAATGTAAAGCAATAACCCAAGTTTGAAAACCCTTTCTTCTCTCACCTAAAATTATGGAAGAATGTATGTCCAAGAAAATTTTCGAGATTTCTGATGTTTGATGAAAGAGTGAACAATCCACTGTAAATTGAAAAGGTATCATGCACGCTGTCATCAGGAAGCTCTTGAAAAGTCAGAATTTGTTTGCAACAAAAGGAGGACTGACAGCATACTCTCTCTGAAGAGTCTGGGGTGCAATTTGATAACTTGTGTCATCAGGCAATTCAGAGGAACAATGTCATTAAACATATTTTTTCTTTGTATTTGCATATGGAATAAAATATCCAACTTCTATTCACTAAAAAGAGAGCATCATGCTATTCTTGGGAAAGACACATAGGCAACATGACCACTTTTGGAAAATAGAAAGAAACCGGATAATTATTTATTCCTTTTGTAGGGAGAAGAGCTGAAAGGCATATTGGGTCAGCAGAGGCAGAAGGAATGATGCCGAGTCCTTTCCAAGTGAGGATTTCAACATGTTCAGATAGTTCAGCATTATCAGAGATGAACTACTGTATTCTTATCTGTCCCAAGCCCTGCCAGGCAGGCCTATGTTTGCTTTTTTATTATTTTATATATATCATACTATAGTGGGAATATGTAGGCACTCTTATACAAGAGGTAGAACAGGAAACAAACCAGAGGGAAGATAGCGCTATAACACCCAGCATGCAGTTGGTAGAATTTGGCATTTTTATCCCCAAATGTTTCGAGCTTCTCTTCTATTTGTGAGTACTGCAATTGTAAGCCAGCAAAAGTATTTGGGAAATATTTCCCTTTATTGGAAAAAGGATGCTAAAACAGGCCACTGATGGTGTTTTCCTCCTGCATCCTTGTGTTGACAATGGGAAGAGCCCCTCTCAATTTTTCATAGATAGCCTATACAATTGGCATCCTCCCTGTGATTGCTTATTCTCTTCCAACAGCAAAGAAAACTTTCCCTTTATATGACAGAAACAGACTGCATTAGAGAGTCATGCCAATGCTGTTAACAAGGAAGGATTAGTTATGACACATACTTTAAGAGTATTCTTTTTAAACGCTATCTCTTTTTTGAAGATTCTTGCATTCAAAAAAGGTATTGTTGACTGCAAAAGAAAGCTCATAGAAAGTCAGCAATTAGAAAACAACTCTTTCTCTTTTGAGGTTGCCTCATTCCTGCAAAATGACAGGCTCAGCTGCAGATTTCTGCATCCCAGAGTTCAGAAGCCATAGAGAGGAATCCTGCCTCTCCTGCATATGCACAAAAACTTTTGCACGATTATACCTTGTGCTGTTTATTAAAGGAGATGCTATAACCACATTAAGAGGAAAATAATTCTGCTTATAGGCATTTGTAAAAGTAACTTCAGAAACCAGCAATACAAAGCAGCAACTTTCAGAGCTATCAAACAAGACAAGGTCTATAACTTGTTTTCAATAGTTGCTTGGGTATTTCTGAAAATCTGACTTTGGGGCAAAATTTCAGACAGGATGGAGCCTATTTTTGAAAATCAGTACTGTGAGAAAATGCGGCAGTAGCACTGAAATGAAGATGTGTACATTATCAAGAACTACGACTGAGATAACGTCCTTCCAAGTTTTCACCTGATATTTTCATTTCTACATTGCCTCTAAGGCAAGAAGGCATTAAATAATACAAGTCTTCTCTAATACTCAATTCCATTATTCCAAAACTTTTATTGTATTTCCTAATTGAAAGAAGCAGCAATTTTTCTTCTTGATGCCCTGTATGGATGTTTTGGCATCCATTCAAAAAAGCCATTCTGGAAAAGGTTTGGCTGAAGAGATAAACATTACCAAGTGAGCTAAGTATTATAGAAGTTTCAGCCACAAACTTCTTTATCTGCTTTGCAATTATCTGCTAGGAAGCTCTTTCATTTTTTGGTGGTACTGTATAGAAATTCCTCCTCAGTCACATCAGGTCAGAGAAAATATTTTGTGGTTAAGATTAATGGAAAAGGGGAAAGAGATTGGGAAGAAGTAGGAAGGCAATTACATTGATTAGTAGCACACAGACCACAGTCTAAAATTAGGCTGCAACATTTTATATCAGAGAAAGGATACTTGCAGTATGAAAGTAAGTTGCTAGAAATGGAAAAAGATCTCCAAAGAACTGTTTCATTCAAAAAAAAGCTGGTCATCGCAGACTGTTGTCATTCAGCTGACAAGAGAAATGTATTATGGATTAACAATTATATAATCTTTTTGAGTGCAAGTTTGTGTTTGTGTGGGATAAACAGAAAAGAGCTTTTCATAAATCTAATACGTCATTAGACCACACGGCTTCACTATTCTATTATTATATTAGATTGACACGTTTTTCATGTCTCAACTAGATTCTCTTTCCTTGGGGAATAAATCCAAAAATCTTGCAATAATAGGTTAATTATAAGACTCTTTCTTGAGGACAGACTAGATTTCAGTGCCTGATGCAGAACTTTCCTTTAGCTGGAGCAGTGCAGAGGCATGTTCAGGCAGCACAGCCTTCTGCAGGGCTGCAGCTGTGTTATTAAGACTGGTTTCAAAATAGATGTGCTCTCAGCATATGCTGACATACAGGTCATACAGACAAGGATGATTATCAGATATTATTCAAGAAGGAAGTTGCCAACTTGCAAACAGTAGTGCTGGGTGCTGTGTTTAGATTCATTCTGTGAACAAGAAATTTGCTCTGGTCTCCCACATTATATGCTCATTTAAATGAAGAGTTAGACTAAAATTATCTGGCAAACTGCAATGAGTATCATTGCTGCCAACATGCCCAAATACTACGGTGGTCTATTCTTATTACATTTTGGCCCACTGCCCTTTCCACGAGTGTAGGCAGAGGCAGCTTCTGCATCTTTACCACCTTCCAACACAGTTATTACACTTGCTCCGCTCACACCTTCAGCTGAGGAGGCACTGGGAAGAGATACTTGCAGAGAGCTTTTACGAAGTCCAAAAATGTCAAGGTGTTGCTTGGAGACGGCAGATTGAAAGGGCAACCAAGTCTGTGGTTTCCATGATTTTGAGTGAGATATTCTTGAGGTTTCTCTTACAAGTTTGTGCCCAGACATGGGTAATGAATTCCACTATATATCCTAAAAATATTTTATGTGAATATAGCTTTTCAAACAAGTAAACACAGTTCCAGACACAAGACTGTAGGCTTCAGGCCAGTGCAGAAGTGAGAGTGGCCGTTATAATACATAGCTAGAACTACACATCTTGACACATGGGTGGTTTTGAGGATGCACATGATGGTACTGTCCTAAGAACAGATGTTTTATGAAATCAAGCCTTTATTACTCTTATAGAGGGAAATATAAGAGCAATGATAACGGAACTCTTATTCACACTTACATTTCACTTTAAATAATGTTGAAAAATTTTCTATGCCACATGAACATACATCGGCCTTAGCAAAACTGTATACAATACAAACAAAGGTACGTGTCTATACCACGGCCTTTGGAAACAGTCTCCATGTAAATTCTTACATACAGGAAAACATTAAATTATTTCTTTGTTCATAGGAGAAAGGGTAATTCACAAAGTTCATAAAGAACAAGTAAAATGAAAAATGTTCCAGACCTACCTCCTTCTTGAGCTCTAGAAAACTACATTACCATTCTTTCCTTAAGCTGGTTGTCAGAAAAGAAAACCCAAATAAGGAAATGAGAAGATGCATATGCGATGCTACCTCTCACTCATTCATTTGACATATCATACATCTCTGACTCACCTCTACTTCTTGGCAGACAGCAAGTTCTGCATCTCAGGACTCTGCCTTGTTTATCTATAAAAACACTTAAGACACCAATAATCAGAGAAAGAAGCAGCAACCTGTATCATCAGGTGTTCTACACTTCTGGCATCCCTCCATGGTGGGGAAAACTCCATCTTTAAGAATTTCAAAAGTATTGAAGAATTTTAGGCCCAGTTATTCCATTTCTTGTTGGGCCCAAAACATTTAGTCTAAAAACACTAATGGAATATCAGACTGTAATAAGCTCTCCAAAGCAGAAAATAAACATGACTACATAAGCTCTGCTTGAACAAAGTAACTTCCATGGCACACACAACGCAGGTGGCAATCAGCACAGCCATTTGCCGAGCTATCACCACCCAGATTCTGGAGAAAAAGAAAGCAGAGAGAGACAGGTAAGTCAGGTCAGGGAGGCAAGTCAAGGTTAGGGTAAGGCAAACTGAGGCAAATTGTATACCCACTGTACTGGAAGCTCATTTAATCAGAAAAGATTACTTTGGTAAACTGCAAATATACGCATCCAGCCCAGTATCCTAGTCAGGAGCAGGGGTGGCTTTTGCACAGCTGGCTCTTGTTTTTCTGAATGTGTCACATGAGAAGCATTCCCATTGCTGCAGGTTGGGGAAATTTTCCCTTGTGCTGTCATCTGGCTATTCAGAAATCCTTTGAGTTTGCCATTGCAAAAAAGACTAATATCTGTTTCAATCCAATGCGTGCCTCTATCTCTAGCTCTTTGAGTGGTCCTGCACGCTACTTAATTAGAAGACCATGTATTTCAAACTCCAGCAATGGCAGAATTTAGTTGCATTTTAGCCCAGAAATGAGGACACCAAAATTAGAGCAATTGTCTGAATAATAATTTTTTTTTCGTTTGTTCCACTTAATATTCAAAATCAAAGTGAAGTGGCCTTTAAAAGACAATCTAATATTTATAGCGTGTATGATTATAAAGCACTTATGATCAAAATTATGTTGCAGATGTTCATGTGGGAACTCAGCAATGCTGAAAAAGTCCAAAAGGAAGCAGAAAAATTGAAAATAAACTGGAAACTGACCAGAAGATCCTTTATATGTAAAAACCTTTTATGCAACTATGTTTTTGTCAGAATGTGCTGACTCTAATTTCAGTTCTCCAAATCTGAATATTAAACTAAAGTGCCTCAAAGAGAATAGTTACTTATTCACATGAAATGGAAAGAAAAAACAGAGAGGCTAAAACAACTGCCAATTCAGTAGGGCACAGCTCCACGTCAATCAAAGACCAAAGGAAAGCTTAATCAGGATCTAATCACACAGTATTGTTGAAGGCATGTCCAGTAACACCTGGGCTGGTGAACCACGTCTGTACATAGGATAAAGCTGTTCTGGTTTGGAAAGAATGACAGGAAAAGGCCTTCAATCCAGAAAGTACTCCTGGCAGTAGTGCACCGCATTAAGAGCATCAGGAGAACTGAGAGGACCATCTCAGCTAGTGGAGGATAGAGCTAGGTTAACATGCAGGAGATTGATCTCCCCTTCCTGCTCAGGTACAGGTTTCCTTGGCCTCAAAGAAGACCACAAATTTCCATATAAGAATCTGAGCACAAAATGCATAATAAAACCATTCTTCTGAAATGCTCCTTGGAAGCATTAACTCTTTTTTAGAAGCAGTAGTAAGATTCAATTCAATCCTATCTCTTTTTTCTTCCTGTACTCTTTCATCCTCCCCCAGACTAAGGTAATTGGGATGCACATTTTTGCATTTAATTAAACTAGATAAATAAAATAGGATAATGCACCAGAAACCATTTTATAAGACCACAAAAAAACACAGTACAAAAGCGCGCTTATTGTCAAACTGTATCTCCCCCACCTTCTGTTAATAGAATTTAAAAGACCAAAATTTACAATATGCCAAGTCAAGGCTAGTTTTCCTCAAAAGGTAACTAATCACCTTCTTCTATCTATATCTCATTTCCTCTGCGATCTTTCTCTTTCCTCCTCCCGTCACGACACAGTGATATAAATTAACCTTAGGAAATGCCACCTCGTCCCAAAGAAAATGAGTCACTTCAAAGGCAGCCAGCTTGGGCAGCAGTGATGGGAGAAGGTGGGAGAGGATGGGGCAGGGGTAAGTGCTGCTGCACTCACATTGCAAAGTATTACAGGTGCCTTAAACTAGTTAAATTATTGTGGCTCCTTCTAAAGCAAGAAATCAAGGAGCAGTTGCCTACAGGCAATGTTCCACAGAGCCAAAGAGAGTCACCTTTGTACCACAAGGTGACTCAAGCCAGACCTTTTGCAATGGAACTGATTATTAAGAAATCTTGGGAAACTTCACATCTTACTCCTGCAGAAAACTACATACTGAAAACAAGAGAAGTAAACCCAGTCACTTCAGAAACTATATATTTACAGACTATCAGATGTGCTGTAGTGAGGTAGCGCAAGCAGAGACTCAAATGCACATTAAAAAAGGGAGCGCGAGAAAAATTTCAGAAAAATGCATTTTACTCTATTTACTCAGGCTGCATGTAGAGAAAATAGTGATTATATTTAAATATCGGCACTATTAAGCAGAACCAGGACAGACCTGACGAATCTTTGTTATTCAGCAGTGCAATTCTTTTATAAAATTAGGCAAGGCAAAGACTTGCCAAGACAAATGGGCTTATGGGAAGCATAAAGCTGTAATGTTCCATGCCATGACTATTTTGAACCTAACAGAGACAGTTATCCTGAGTGAGCATCTCCTCATGCTGGGGTACAGATACTTCTTTGCCAGAATCTCTCAGGAGCACAGACACAGAGTTCAAACTTCCTCTCCCAATCTATGTTCAAGCTCTACATTTCTAGCAAGGTTTACCACAAAATCAGTTATAAGGGAATGAACAGTAAGCTTTGTCAAATTGTTCTTTCTGGTCTCAAACTTCATGTGGAACCTTAAGGTACAAAGCAATATGCAATATTTGTACTAAGCAAAAGACAAATCTGTCATCCTGAAGATTACCTGGGCTTGGTTTTTTATTGCACTGCATCTTGTGAAGTCATTTACATATATGCAAAATCACCATGATAATGAGTAATCAGTTGTCTGATTCCAAAAAATGAGAGGCAGAACAGGATACAAGTGACATCAGAACAGCAAGTGAAACCAAAGGGAATTTAAGAAATCTAATTCTAAACTGGAGTTTCACTTGCTACTGGTTGCAACATCTGAGACCATATTATCATAACCTGTGTTGTTAATTACTACCTAACAAACGGAAATGAGGAAATTCTAATTACGCTGGAGATTGCTTAAGTCTGAAACATATCTTTAAAGCAGAGTGATAAGTATCAGACTGTGAAAACATTCTGAAGAAATGCCTTAAGTGACAAAAAAATATTTTTCTGCTATTGTTGTTTGAATTTCTAAAGTATTCAAAAAACTGTTTTAGAACCTAAATTCTAAGAGATGAAAAGCTGTTTTGTTCACCCATCCTGAGAGCTATTTGTCTGGTTGTGGTACACGAGAACTTTATACTAACATAAACACTGGCACAAAGTCAGGTTGATGAAACTATGTAATTAAAAAGCAGAACATGAAGTATGCCATCACTCTGATGATTTGCAGCCAAGGCTTGTTTCAACAAAACCAGCAAATATTTTTTTCCTTGCCTTTAAAGTATGATGGTGGCTGATTTCTGATGCAAATTGAAAGACTGGTTATTCAAAGTACTCCATTCATTTAATTATAACCCAAAGCAGATGATATTCAAAGTCAAACACAACAAAAAGTGTTAGTAAGCATAAATACTCTGTGAGTCTGATGTATAAATTACTTCATTTCTAGGCTGACTTTTTACATACAACAGTTTCCACTGAAATTGCGTAAGATCATGAATCTGGTTTTGAGTCAAAGGACAGAAAGTTCTTTATCATCCTATTCTTGCTCGTGCTGCTGGCACAACAGACTTGCAGGCAACTCTTCCTAACAAAATCTGAAGTGTTACAATTGGTCCCACTGAGTGTGTGAATGAGCTTCTCTACCGCATCCAAAGACTCTGTTTTTGTCAGAGCAGTCTACTTGTGTGTTACTACAGTGATTTCAAGCTGACTTTTTTGCTTTTAAAAGCACCCGATTAGGTTTATATCTTCACAGTGAAGTTGATTACAACCTGCTGTTACACGTGGTACTTGACTCAGTCATCTCCAGTTATCAACTGATGTGGGTTCAACTATAACCCTGAAGTGGATGATGGAAACCATTATTGTTTAACAGCTTTGTTTTGAATAGGCAACACTACGAGCCTATGAAGTGTCAGTCTAACTTCCTGGAATTTTGCTCATTTATCACTTATCTCATGTAAGCCCAGCTGACCTGCTGAAAACAATGGAACTTCTTTCCCTCTAAACTCCAAGAGACAATTTCAAACCCTTAAACTGTGTTCCTTTCTCTTTTCTATTTCTTAAATATTTTCTCTAACTCGAGTGTCCTGGTTGTTGATCCTGCTGTCTCTTCTCACTACACCAGCATACAGTGAAGTTATAAATATCATAGAGTGCTGGGAGTTATGTTTCCTGGAATAAAGGTGTGACATTCATAGGCTGCTTGTAATCACTAACTGACACCATTGCTTGAGTGGGTGAAGGTTATAACATAACCACTGCAACCTGTAGTTGTTATTGCACCAGTCTAAACCAGAAGCTACTGCACAGCAATTTTACTGTTTTCATTAGCAGTTACCAGACAAACTCTCTAGTCAAAATAATCTATTTCTGCAGCCAGCATACCTTCTCTTCATTCACCAGTGCACTGCAGCACCTCAAGACAGTATTTGTTATGGTATCATGTGAATTCCATAAAGGAAATTATTTTCAGGAGTAAGTGCCCCTTCACCAAAAGCTACAAGTCATGTTGATCAATCTTACCATTATTTAATACTAGTCTTTCCTGAAAAAAGTGCTCAGATAATCTGTAATATCTGAGACCCTTTTTCAGGGAACACTAGCATGAAAGACAATATATAGAGCCTAGGAACCTTGTTCACAAGAGCTAGTCGCACACTCTTTACCCAGGAGCTGCATTTCCATTGGTAAAAGAGAAGTGAGTTGTTTTTAAAACTGAAGTGTTCCTTGTTTAGTAGCTGTCTGGGGCATGAGATTGCACAGCCTGATTTCCTATCAACACTGGCCAATACTTTTATCAAGTTGTTCCTGTATTGAGGGTAAGTCTGTGCTTGATCTCATTCTTGATTTGATAACACCAAGAAATAAAGTAGAGGTCTCTCCTAAACCGTATTTTCATTAATTTCATAAAATGCAGGTATATAGCATACATAGACACATTGAGGGTGATTCCCTATAGGAATATGAAAGGCACAACACTTCAAGGCTATTGTACAGGAAGTTCCACCTTTTGCTGACCACAAATGATGAGTATTGCCAGCTGTGATGGATCTCGGAATTTGGGGTACAACATGAGGCACCTCTCCTCAAGAGACCTGTCACACACTGTGCTGTATATAGATGGTTACCCAAAGAATAGCAGCACAGATGCTAAGATTACTAAAGGAAATGTATTTTAGTGATTTTTTCAGTAGAGAGGCATGATAAGGAGTTTGCACAACCTTAGTTAATTGCCAAGGACCTCATCATACCTGGGAGAGGGTTTTGCAGACACGGTTCCTTAGTTGGCCAGATCCTGGACAAAGCCAAGTACATCTTGGCTCCATCCTTGCTCCCTTGACTAGATTTCCTTCTGACAGAAACCACAATGTACAGTCAAGTCTGCTTTGCCCTCAAACCTTGCAGCTGGGAAGCACTTCTGGCTATCTCTGTTCAAATTAAACCCCTGAGACCCTGTTACTGGATTAGAGCTAAAAGTCTACAATTGCACTGGTAACTAGTGACGGTTCCAATAAACAGGGAAGAGTGTTCAAATATTAAATGATGCCATATCCAAGGGATTCTGGCTCTGATCAACATAAGAACAGGATAAGAAACAGTTTACCACATATTTTAATGCCCTCTGTCTCTTTTGTAATCATTAACTAGATAGCCACTGTAAAGATTTGATGATGTAAATGAACCACCCATTTTGCAAATAGAAACATGGGTTAGTGTCACAGAAAGGACAAAAATTCAGGGGCAAGTACCTCAGCCTTACACTCCATCCCAACAGAATTTCACCATACAGACCGAAATACAAAGCAATTGCCTCCATAAATGTAGTAATGTATGGAGTATGTTGGGTTAACTCACTTCAGCTGGTTAACTTATAAGTTACAGAACCTGGCAAATTTACGGCTATGATTTTAACAGGCACAATACTTTAAAGGCAAACAGCAGACAGAAAATGTCGATTGAGGGCTCTATTTCCATTTTTTTTTTTGCTGTTTTTTCCTATGTTTACTTGTTTTAGCTTAGTAGGCCACTCCCATTTTTAAAGGAAGGTTAACACAGTATTTTCCACCAATTATGCATGTAACAGCATTAAAGTAGGTCGATGCCATTTATTAGAAACAAATGAATGTTTTAGTGCAGAAAGATATTTCCATTTGTCTTGTTGCCTCTAGGGAAAAATCCTACAGATTCTAGTAGTAAAAAGACACTTCTCTACTGACTTACATTTTGATTGTAAATTTATTAAAATATTTCCTTTTTTATTAATGGACCTAGAAGGGGTCCTTCCTGAACTACAGAAACTAAACAGATTTCCTATCTGAGCTATATGGTGTCAAAAACAAACAAAAAAATAGCAAGAATCCTTCCTTTTATTCAACGTGTAAGAGTGAAAGTAGAATCAGATACACGTCTTTTATAAGTTTACTAGTTGCTGACAGCCCAGATTAAATTTTTTTTTCACTATGCAGCACTGCTGAGGTTAACAGAAGAACAGGCATGAAGGCAGCCGTGGATGGTGCTGCACACTGAAGACGAGCAGAAGAACTGCCTAAGAAAAAGCTCACAGATACTTCTGCTGAAAATATCGCCTCTCAGTCTGTATCAGGCAGCCAGTGAGGTATAAACAGGGCGAAGACAACTCTTTAAGTAGAACGTATTTATTTTACAACCTGCCCACCCTGCCTGTCTGCTTCCTCTATTAGAACACTGCTGTACACATGAAGAGCTCTCCCGGAGGCAGTTACATTTATGAACTGTTTGCTTTCTGCTCACCTTGCAGCCAGCAGCAGCACAGCCATTACTCACTCCAAGGAAAAGGGAACCAGGCGAAGAAAAACGACTCTCCATGAATACCCTCATAAATTCACATGGAGAAATAACCACGCACCACTACCCAAAACCTTTAGTTTTATTAATGGCATGAAGGCAGTATTTCTATCCAATAAATCTTCTTAGCTTCACCTACTGGTCAAAATGGGAGATGCACCATTTTGGCCGATCATACTAACCTTGTTATTACAGGTCCGCAAAATATTAAATCACGTCATCTGGTTCACAGGACTGCCTGATGGCAGGAATACACTCTTGGAGAACAAATGAGTAACGTGGGAGGTTGAGCACCAACACTTCTCTCCACGCTCAAGTACTACCCCAATGGCCCTGAGGAGGGCAGTGGGATAAACAAGTGGGGAAGAAAAAAAAAAGAAATCTGAACATAACCTAAAACCTGAATGAAACCTGAAGTAGAGTGGCAATAATGACAACAGTGTCAGAGTACTGGACCAGATTACAGATCTCGATAATATATATTGACTTAATGGGCAGTGTAACATACACTGTTCCTTTCTTCATGGGTAATTTTCGCTGTTCATAGCATGGTGACAGTATCTACCATCCCATAAATGTGTTTTGAGGCTAGCAACATAAAAACAACCAGATGCTCTAAGTACTACAACAACCACAGGAAGATTAAACTGGTGGTTAGTCACTTGTAGCTGAACTGGCTTCAGTGCAACTGTTTCAACAGTAGGGTAAATTAGCTGAACCCTCCGCATTTTAAAATTAATAAATCCCTCAGCAGCTGTACCATAGTCCTAACTGCAGGGCCGAAAGAGCTAGACCTCAGGCCTATATTAGTAGGTGTCCTTTGCAGATATGAAACGCCTGACAAACTGCTGCGTCAGGAGCCAAGGAGAGCGCTGCCACCGTGTTTTGCAGTTTGTCTAAAGAAAAAAGAATGTACCACTTGCAAACCAAAGATTAACCAATACGTGAGAGAAGTGAATGCCTTAAGTGTTCATCGAACAGTTCAAGTTATATTAAATATAACTGAGTGGCTTTTGAAAAATAAGAGCAGACGAAGCAGTGATTTCACATCTCTTTTGACAGTGCATCTTCCTGGACTTCCACCATTTGCAACTAATAAGTCAAAGTCAATTGTGCCTTTAAACCACACTGCATTGCACAGGGAATGTAGTTTGGTTTAAATGCAAAAAGGGAGTATGTGTAGTCAGGATATCAATCTGTCCATTATTCTCTTTCCCTCCCCCAGCAAGAAATTTTGAATCAACTAAGTTCGAATTCAAAGACATTAACACCTCACAACTTTTGTGAAAACAAGCAGCCAGACTATGAACACAGCTGAGGTAGTCTCCCCCGAATGAGGGGCTGCTGTGCAAATGCAGTCATGATATTCTGCAGTGGCTGATAAAACCAGGAGACTCCTTACTCTTTCCCCAAACCAAGCTTCAGAAGTTGCACTGCTCAAAAAAATACTACTTGTTTTTTTTTAACAAAGCCTGCCACACATAAACACTATGAGGGTATTATCCAGGTTACTGAAATGTGGTGTTATTAGCAGGAACATTACAGATTCATTTTTTACTACAGATCTTTAAGTGGGAGGCTCATTATAGTGTTGTTTTCAAAAGCTGAGAACAAGTTTGCAACTTACCAATGCACTCCACAGGCTTTGTTCCGCTTTCTTTCCTTGCCAGTGAGCAACATATTCTCCTAAACCGAAAGACTTTTTTTAAATTTTTTTTTTTAGAGGAGGTTGCAGGAGACAGGATGGAAATAGCACCAAAACACATTTTCCACAAGAATAATGTGAAATCTACCTTGCACAGCTTAACATTTTTAATCACTTCCATGCTTACACCTTATGTGAGGAATAAACTTAAAGTGATTTGTTTACTGAATGGTGGCAAGCCTAAAAATGCACAAAACAGATGAACGGATACTCAAGTGTCTGCTTAATTACAGTTAAATATAGGAGAACACGTATAATTTCAGCCTTCAATACCCGCACCTGGCACTACCCACTTCAGAGCTTTGTGTGATAAGCACTCTGAGCATCAGCTTTCAGATCGGCTGGAAATGGAATTCAGGCATAATGTGGATTGCCCATCCACTGGGTTGACAAAATCCCCTCCAATATTGAAGGTGCTGATACTGATCTACCTACATCTGTACTACTTCATTATGTCTGATTTGATATTATGACTCAACGTTATGGCCAGATTCTGAACATGAAGAAGCTTCTGCAGGGGGTCACCAGCTCTGGAATAATCTCTTCTCATCACTGAGTTTCAGATCACTTTAACCACAGGGGACACAAGCCAATGACGCTTTGCATATAGTGAAAAAATGATAAAAACCAAGAAAAAGGTAACAAAGACAAACAGCAGAATGTAACTGTATGACAGGAAAACTTTGAAAAATGGCTATTTCTAGGCAAACCTGAGGCGAGGACTTCACAAGTACTGTTTGCAGAAGTATATCATTGGGGAGACAGCAGCTGGGATGAGGGATGCATGAAAAATTACATTTTTTTACATGGATTTGCACTTTATGATGGGGACACCACAATACATACCAGGTCACCTCGCTTGTCACTAAAATGCAGTCACCTATAGAGTGGAAGGTAGTTACCAATTAAGAGCAGATAGCGACATTATAAGAACAGCTTTGAGCAAGGGATTTTGAAAAGCCATAAGGGGAATTTTAGGTAGGCAGAATGTAATTATCCATTTGGAATTCAGCCAGATACACACAACTCTCTAAACTCTGCATTTGCTGCCAATCTAAATAACACCACATCCCCACAATTTGCAGCGGCAGGACTGCTAGGCAGGTCACAGATTAAGCACTAGGTACCTCATCAGCTATTTGTAGGATGGTTATAGCAAACCCTGCTGTCTGGGAAGAAAAAAGCCAGAAAAAGAGCCAGAAAAGTATCAGGCAGCATGACAAACTCTCTGCTACTTTGAAGTCAAGGGCAAAACCTTTTTCACACATTAGTGATGTAAAAAGTTATTTGGCATATCAACCTTCTTGGAAGCAACTGCAGCCATCTGGCTTTCTTTCAAACCTCCCGCCCAGACAGGTCCTTTATTTATACAGCCCCTGGGGAACCTCACACATTTCTGACAGCTCCAGCAGACGGGTACTTTCCCCTCCCGGTTCCTATCTGCCTGTATCTGTGCTTTGGCTCACAGTAGCTTTCTGTTTCCAGACATGCTGCTGAAGCTGGAAACAAGTGCCAAGTGAATCGGATCTTTTCAATAAGACACACTCGAAGCTATGTTCTCCGCACTTAACAGGCCATCTACAATCCTCTGGGCACACGCTCTCGCTCTGTTTTCCTTCTCCACACTCTGCTATTCATTTGAGGAGACAAGCAGATTACCCATGTTAGCAACACGGGTTGGAAAAAAGCCCTCAGAGTCCATCCAGATCACTTCACCTACTAAGTGCTGTAGTCTATGATGCTCTTTTCATCCAGCCTGTTTAAGCACCGTTTTGAAGAGAGCAACACAGTAGAGCAAGTAAAACCCTCCCCAGCTCCTTAACGCTTTTCCCCACTGACTTACTAGACAGAGTATAAGGGATTTCTGCTGGTCTCTCAGCACCTTATCTTTCAAGGAATGGTTAGAACTCAAAGAGTAGTAGCAGAAAACCAGAGATTCATAAGGGAAAATGTATGATACGCTGGAAATACCTTTCTTGCTGTCAAGATTAGAATAAGGGTTGTATCATTTATAAACATACAAGATTTATGGATTCTCCTTCATTTTCATGCTTCGGGGGATGAACCGGTTCTGAATTGAGAGAGTAAAAGGAAACTCTTGTGAGGTTATGTCCTGAACTGTTGAGTTTAGAATCACAGAATCATTTTAAACAGGACCCCTAAAGGTCCAGCCCCCCCTACAAGAGCAGGGCCAACTTCAGAGTTGTATCAGGTTGCTCAGAGCCTCATCCACTCAAGTTCTGCATACCTCCAAGGACAGAAGCACCACAGATACTTATTTAAGAAATTCAGAGAGGTGCAGACCAGGGGTCTGGTAAGAGTAGAGATTCATGTCTGTGACTGTAATAGCTCTAGGGAGATAACTCACAGACAAAATACCTATACTCAGATTCTAATCTGCCTTTAGTTAAAAGGAAAGGTGAGAGTCCTGCAAAGGGTGATTTGAGAGTATTTATCTGAAACAATACAAGAAGCCTGTCTCTTCTAATTATGTAAACTGTATAGGGAAAGAAACCTACCAGGTCAATGCTTTAAATTAAGTATCTATATTCAGGAGGTGTAAATATCCAGCAAAGGATAAATAACAATTTCCTAAATATCAGGAAAACATAGGAAAAACAGCACCATCCACTATTACTGTAGCACTATGGTTGTCCAGAGGTGACACCGGTGAACATATTTAGAAATCTACCTGATTTCACGTTGCCCTCTTTGCGTCAAACAGCCAAGTCCGTCAAACACAACATAAACTGCCAAATACAGGTGATCTGGGAGAGGTGGGCACGATCTGAAAGCTACGGCCTTCTACCCAAGTAACTTAATTTTTTAGTAATTCTTTTACTAGAGCCATTTGGAATTGGACAAGTATTAGAAAAATGATAGGAGAAGAAATCAAGCACACTTCTTTCTGCATTGTAGAACTCATTCATGCTCCAGAGAGGTACAGATTAAAGGGCAAACTTTTCTGCAGCCAGACTGCAATATGACTCTAGTTTGTTATGGGTAGGGTGCCCTTATTTTTAATTATCAGTGCAATACATGTTGTAGGGCTGTTAACCTTGACTGAATGTCTTTAATTAGCCACTGCATCAGAAGTGGGACACCTACATTATTTCCAACACAAAGCAGCTAAGCTATACTAAAATGATTCAGAGGAGTTTTGGATTCAGGGATTTATTCGATCAAAATTTAACATTCAGAAAAGTATGATACTTGTTTTCATTCAGAAATGAGCTGCAACAATGTCTTTAATGCAACTCCTTTGACAACAACATTTTCATTATGTTTAACTAAAACCAGCTTTTTTGAAGCAGACTGCTAAATTTTTAATTAAGAATTTAATTGAAAGCTCAGTTAACAGACACAACCAATCTGAAATTGTATACTCAGATCATGATATGATCCGAATCAGCTCAGAGTAGTCTTCAGGTCTGACAAAACTGACAAAATATGGTCCGCAAAATCAAGACTATGAATTTTTCATTAAAAGCATAACAGATATGTGAAAGCTCTGCATGAAAGCTTTGAGGTTGAATTATCTCCTATTCTAACAGGTTTCTGTGGAGCTGTAGTGAGGACTGGTGACCCTAGGCCTGATGAAAGAAGACCGTGAGAGAACCAGCCAAACCTACTCTGTCCACCTTTGGCAGAGAGCAGAGTACATGTCACAACAGAGATGCCAAAGCTCCAAAGGGAGATCAGAGCATAAGCTTTCTAAACTGCATTATTGGGGTTGAGCTGTTCCTACATGATTGGTATTAAGGATAAGGATTAAAAGTGAAGCTAATTCCCCACACCCCAATAAGCGCCAAATAAATAGTCTGAAGTTTTTTAAGCTCTTATTTGATTGTCAGCAAACAAGAACCACAACTACACTCAGGTATATTAATAAATTATTCAAACTACAGGACTACAACTCTCATCATTTTCTAGCAGAAATCTTTTCCCCTGCTCGTTGAACAACCCAAGCTAGACAAGCAGAAACCAGACACAGCCTTCTCAGTGTATTCTGTACATTCTCACTGCCAACCATATCACTGATGAAAATGAACCATGATTTTAAGAGAGCACATGTTTAAAACCTGTGAGGGCAGAGTTAGGTTAAGGAGTGCAAGAAGTCATAATGCAGTTATGTTACATCATTACTTGGAAGAACTTCTATCAAGAACACAAAACCAAACAGTGTCCATGCCACTAACAGACAAACAATAAATACAGAACACTATGCTGTGTGATTTTCTATATCAATTATTCCAGCTGCAGTTTATTATTAGATTTTATTTAAAGCATGAAACAAGTGTTTGAACAGGCTAAGTGGCAAAGAAGCAAAGCATTATAGGGTATTTTCATTTTCAGGCTCCTGATTGCAAAATAATATATTCTTTCAACAGCCAACACTGCTAGAGAAGTCAGTTTAAACACTTTAGATTTTTATGTGAGCTGTCAAATGGAAAGAAGGACTTGTAGCCAAGCAACACATTTGAACAAAAGATTGCTAGTGGCACTGCAAGAGGAAACTCCTGGACAAAGCACTACATTAGCACTTGCCATCTAGAGAACTAGATGTCAAATCCTGCTTAGGTCACTCAAGGAAGGTGACTGGACAGGAGGTCTTGTTTGTGTACCCAGGGAATAGGAGTTTCTGTCATGAAACAGCAGCAACATTTGGCCTGGTTGGCAATCTGTGCTGGGGATGAGCTCCAGATGTTGCAGGTCATTCTCAGAGCTGCGTGGAAAGCTCACAGGGCACCTGTAGGCCCATCTCTGGCTGCTGTACAGGTTGTGGTGAATCAGGCTTCAGCGGGGCTTACTGCCAGGCATTTCAGGAGATCAGGAAACTGTAACTGAAGTCATATTTTTAAGTGTTCTTGGCAGTGTGTGACTCTTGCTGAAAAACTCCTAGGCAGATTTGCAACAGAGCTTAGAATGGAGTCTCAAGCTTAAGTTCATGACAATCTGCTACCTTCCCAAGAAGAAAGATTTCCTGAAGAAATGTGTCATACGTTAGTCACTCACCATCATCCACCTGACAGCAGCCCAAATATGGGTAGAAGAAAGTTAAAGGAGCCTGGTTTTTCAGCAATGTTTCTAGGTAACACATTGCAGAAAATTCATGAGCTATTAGGAATTATTCAAATGACACTCCTTTCTGTTTTCTCCGTAGAGTTCAGAAAACTGAACAGATATGAGAAACTAAGATACAGAACGGCAGCAGTAGCTTTCCTGACCATTTCCTGTTTTCTCTATGAAAGCTGTGCTCCCTAATAATCCTTTCAATTCTCAAGGTCTCCAGATGCAGAAGACCAGAGGAAGAGGGTGCTTCTGAGCAATGAAAATGAACTTCCAAGCAGACTAGTCTTTTGAACTGCTGTCATTTCATTTTCCTGGGCATCTGTCAATGTATTCATGCTACTCTGCCGCGCAGAACTTTTTTCGCTTTGAATTGTGTTAACACAAGGCTCAGTGATGGCCCTTTTAAGCAAAAATTCCATTGCACATGCCTGGCAAGATGAGACCAGAGGCACCCATTTGGTTTTCTCACGTGAAGATTGCTATCTCAGTAGATTTATGTCATATATGAACACTCTGTTCATTCTCCTAGGGAAAAAAAAAAAAAACACTTTTTTGTTTTCATGTTATCCAGTATGACTGTCCTCAAGCTCTCTGACTGAAAAAACTTGAAAAACACAATCACAGTTTTATGGATATAGCTGGAAAATGGCACTTAACAAAAATGCCAGATTAAATGACAGATTAAGCAGTTTGGAGAGGCTGCAGATAAGGATGTTTCAGAGTTACAGTTCTCTTGATTTGTTTAGAGAAAAGGAATTTTATTCTTAAATAACAGATTGAAATCTTGTGGATTGAATTAGAAGAAAAACCTCAGTCTCTCTGTTCACTCTTCCCACTGTTTAAAAAATTAAGTAGTTTAAAATCCACTTCATATTCTCAGTCCTCATCTATTAAACCCTCTGTGAGACATCGTGCAGCAGAAAGAGGCAGCAATACCTTCAAGGTCTCTGTGTCTATTTATCAGCCAGTTAATTTGTCAACACATTTACCATTAGAGCTCTAGCAGCGTAACCTATTCTGGCATAATTATTGCATAGCAATTTTCTTTGACTATTTCATAGGAAAAACTGGCATATTTACAGTTAATACAGTCTCGCCTTTATTTCAGTCAAAACTACCAAGTGAGGAACAAGCTAAAGTAAAATTTAAATTAGAATTTCTTAAAATGGCTATCCATCTTTTTTATCTCCTGGTAAAAGTGGGATTTTTTGATAATCTCTCCTCTGCGTGGTCTAGTACCTCTCTTCTCTATTTGTACAAGCCATATGCAGTACAATACATCTCAACATTAGGGACTGGATTGCCTTTTCTATTTACCATACCTTGGGGGTACTGACGTACAGTGCCATTTTCAACTTCAAATCTCCTCCCTTTTTCAAACATCCAGATAAATCAGCCTTGTGGCATGCTCCAAAGGCCACTAAACTTTGGTTCCAACAATTTTGTTGTAGCAGTAGGAGGAATGTAGTCTCCAAGGTTACTGGGACACAAGTAATTTAGAAATTTCAAGCAGCTCATTGAATTGCACAGAGAAGATATGTTCCCTGCAGGAAGCAACACTGTGAAAGCAGATAGACATTGTCCACATTAACTGAAATTTCTGATTGCTCTTCAGAGTCAGCCCTGCTCAGCAACGCAGGCTGGGGGCCATGAAAGCCTGGGGTCCTGCGGCGGGGTCCTGCAGACCTCTCCACTGTGCGGGTGGAAAAAACCCGGCAATCCCCACACTTGGGGTTCAGAACTGCTTCTGAGAGTCCAATCAGACTCAGTATAGACACCCACGATGCTGTACTCGTGCCTGTCGTCACAGAACAGAATTTGCAATTAGCTGCAGAAGCAAAGGGAAGTAGCTCCTTTCGATTCCTGTCATACACAGCTCTCCTGTGTAAGGGATCAATTGCCTGACGCTTTTCTCTGGTGCATGCGGGAGAGACAGGCTTACAGACATTTTCTGACCTTTCCTATCTCCATGAAATACTTTAGGGTAGAGCCCAAATATCAGAATTAGTGTATATTCCTCTACTTGTAAGAGAATGAGCCAGGTAAAGGTCTGATCTCAGTTACCCAGGCAACTGCAAACAGCACGGCCTGCTCATGCTCATTAGAACATTTTTTTTAAAACAGCATTCAATGCTGGAGTCTGCAGCGCTTCCAAGTAATTATATTCATATGGTGCATATATGCTACAAAAATAGCTTCTTCATTTTCTGCCAGCCAAATTAACCATGAAAACGGACCAGTTTAAGAATGTAATTATTATAGACTAATTTGGCAAACTAGGCAGTCAGTATTACCTCCACCTGGGCAGCCCGATCTCCAGGGATTTCACTCGCCTGAGGCTTTTTACAAAGAGCAAGACAGCTCAGAGCATGCAGTAGGCAGGGAGGGCAGGTAGGCAGGAAGAGTTGTGATGGAAAGGGCTCTATTTTGAGCTTCGTTTCTGCAAAGATACTGCCGTAAACCTTCAGCAAAAGCTCAGAAAATTTTCAGTATGGCAGTGGGGAAGGGATAATCACCCCCACACTAGGGGAGCTAGGGTCAAATGTCTTCAGAGCTTAAACAACTGGTTAAATGATCCTGACAGCCCCATTTGAACTGCAGTTTGAGGAAGAGGAGGCCTACAAACGTAAAATGAGACAGTCAGTGGATGTAAATGTATAGCACACAGGTAACTGTATGAGGGAAAAAATGCATCTGTTTCCAGGTGGAAAACATATGTGCTGTTCTGGACCCTGAGACATTTAAGGTGGAGTAGGTTCCATAGTCTGTCTTTTAGGAAGACTGTGTGAAAGTAGGTCCCTCCGATCCTGGTGCTTTTGTGCAGGGACTGGTTCTGGTAAGAGGAAGAAAAAAATCTCAGCTGCAGCAGGGAGGCTCCCTGCCCCAAAGCACAGGTCACCTTTACCTCCTGCCCCATCCCTGCAGCAGCAGTCAGAGCAGTTTGCTTAGGCCTTCAAATGCTGGCAACGTAGATGAAAAGGTGTTTTGCTGCTTTTTGCTTTCCCCTACAACTTGCCCTTCCATGCAGGAACCCAAACCCAGGACCTCAGCTGAACAGGCTGAGTTTAAAACAGCTCAGCTCCAGCAAACGGCCCTGCTGAGCCACCTACGAGCAGGGCTGGAACTTGAGGCGAAGGACAATAAGACTGAACGTTTGACACAGCTTTCTAATGCTCTCAGCAGCAAGTCAGAAATCCCTCATACAGCTCTGCAGCCCTAGGACACCGTTCCAACACCTGGAGACACCGACACACAGCACAGCCCGTCCCTTCTTGCCAGGGATCTGAGAAACGAACGACCCTTCCAGAGCAGTGAAAATACACCATGTCTTTAAAGACTGTAACTAAGTGAACACTTCAAAGGAGAAGGGGAAGAACACGCTGCTGCCATTACAAGCAGTCCCCGGAGATCTAAAAGAACGTTTTAAAGAGGGCAAAGAATACAGAAGAGCGGGAATCTCTTCTTGGGAGAGATAGCAACATGTTAATGAGAGAGAGAATCAGCACAGAACAATTGATAAGTACTTTCTGTTATGTATAATACATGCTGGATGGCGTTTCTCAGTATTGGTTAATCAATTAGTGTATTTACTGGAAGATGAAGCAGTACTGATTTCAGTCAAAAAATATTATCATAGAATCATAGAACCGTTTGAGTTGGAAGGGACCTTAAAGATCATTTAATGATCTTTAAGGTCCCTTCCAACCCTAATGATTCTATGATTCTATGATCATCGAGTTCCAACCCCCCTGCCATGGGCAGGGACACTTCCCACTAGAGCAGGTTGCTCAAAGAGCCATCCAGCCTGGCCTTGAACACCTCCAGGGATGGGGCATCCACGACTCCCCTGGGCAACCTGTTCCAGTGCCTCACCACCCTCACTGTAAAGAATTTCT
>JAOXNO010000052.1:37570617-37597693 GCA_028565335.1 Limnodromus scolopaceus | reverse complement strand
TCTCTGTATTCTGCCCAGTCTACCCTTCCCTGCTTCCACCCTCTATAGGCCTCCCTTTTGGTCCTGATTTTGTCCAGTAGTTCCTTGAACTACTGATACTACTTAAACTATTATCATTTTTCTTCTATAAAGAAGAAAATAATAAATTATTTATTATTATATGTATAATTTTTGTCCAAATTGGGCAAAAGCAGCACTGGAAGGAATCACGCTTACGTCTCACAAGATTCTCTCAGGACCTTGAGAGTCTTGGTTCGGGCCCTACCTTCAACGTCCTCACATGTCCACCTCAACTGTGCTACTAGTGTTCCTACTTTTCCCTCAGCCTCTAAGGATCTGCTTCGGCACTTCAGAAGATAACCAGTTAAAAGGTTTTTTTTCTCACTTTTGCACTATGCAGATAGGAGAGCAATAGACCTCCTGGGACTGGCTCAGAACAGGCCCAAATACAAAGGCAAAAATTATTCTTTGAATGCAAGTGTAACAGTTGCACTGCAGCTTGTAACATTTTAAAATTAATCACTTTGATCACCAGAGGCTAAGGGAGATAAATTCATAAGGATTTACAGTATAGTTGTGAAAAATATCCAGGGCAAGCATCTAACTTAGACACAGTTAACTAGACACTAGAGTAGACACCATTCAGCAGCAGGATGATCCACTCATCACTCTTTCCATGGGCTATCGGAGGCACTTAACCACTATGACTATCTGTTACAAATTCCCTGCTAAATTCCAGGACTACTTAACTTTAACAAGAAAATTTGGTTTTTGCTTTTATTTCCTCTCTGCTAATACCAGGGATGGAAAAAAAAAACCAGCTACGTTATTTATGCTGCTCAAATGCTGCAGGCAAATTTCAGTAAAAATACAATATTCTGAAAAAACAAATATGGACTTGCAGGTTACTGCCCTGGCCAGATAACTTCACATAAAAAAATGTCAGCAAGTGAAAAAACAAACAAAAAGCCTCTACTGTTGCATCATATTATGGTAGTGATGCACTGTTGTTTTCAAGACTACTTCTACAACTGTTATGAAAAGAATGGATATTGATAATTACAAAAGATTTTTTTCAAGTTAGATGTTGATAAGCCATTTCAGTTCCTCTACCATAAAAAGAAGCAATAAACATTAAGGCACAAGAAGTCTATGAACATGAAGTCATTCTTTAGACGAGGCTTGAAAGACAGCAGCATTGAAAGCTATCAAGACTATTTCTTGCTGATGGCTCAAAAATAAGGACAAGTGTGGATTTTTACCATTTGGAAGCAAAAAAAAAGACACCTTAAAAAATATAGTGAGTATAAGTCAATATAAAACAGGAAAACAAGAATAGATGCAGCAGAGAGCAAAACCGAATAATGCTATGGGGAGTGTTAGCCAGGACACCATCAACTGATTCTCCACTTTTTGTCTGTCACCTGGAGTGACTGTCACAGAAGTCGGTTGCTATTATCTTGACTATAGACACTTTCTCTATAGGAGATTTATCAAGGTGGACGTTTTTATGAAATATCTTTAGACAAAAAACAAGCTCTTTTATATTATTTTTCATAAAGTGAATATAACTTCACAAGGATCTTTGAAAGCATCTGTCCATATTTTCTGATATAACCCATGTATTAGCTGTAAAATCTTTAATATAAGGTCAACTTGTTAAAAAAGATTAGTATAAATCCATATGAAAACCTTTGCATTCTTTTAGTGGAAAGAAACTGTCATTTCCTGTCAAATGTTCTCAGTTGGCATTTATTATTGTACCTATAATTTTTTTGCCTTTCATGTATTTTATGAGCTAGGTGCAAAAAAAAGTCTCTTACATCAAAGAACAAATATAAAAATAAGTTTTAAAAGCCCTGCAAAGAGGATGCTTTAGAAAACACATCAGATGCCATTCTAGTGTCCAAGCAAAGTCGAAGTTACTAAACCATACATCTAGAGTTAGAAAAGAATGGTTCACTCTGCAGGAAAAAGATGAAAGCCCCCTAGCTGTTAACAAAGATAAATAATAAGTAGCTGTTAATGTCTGTATGGATATGAACAGTTAGGAATGAACAGCTCTAATTGCTACCGTGCTCTGGCTAAAAGCTGCTAAAAACTCCGGCTAAAACTCTTTTCTATCAGCTTTTCAACGCTTTTTCAGTTGATGTTAATCCCATGGGCTATATTTGTACAGAATACCTCTGGGTAAATACTTGGTTCTGAGATAACTTCAGTGATTCAGAGAGGACTGAGAGAAGACAACTTCCACGTCTAGGAAAAGCTGATTGATATTCCTTTCTGTGTGTTGGCTGCACCCTCTCTCAGGCCAATTCCACTCACTTTTGATGCAGCTTCAGCTCTTCAACCTAATATCCTCAGGAACACGAAGGGTGAGGTACAGCTGCTTTTCTGTAAAGCAGGCTTTTACCATCTGGTGCACTGTTTTTCTGTGTTTAAATCAGACATGTGAATCAAGCCATTTATTTATGCATTTACTTCTGCGTGTACGGCAGGCATTTCTTCCCATTCAAAAGAAGAGGAAATCTTTGAACACAAAGAATATTCTTTTTGCTTTTAAATTAAACGTAGACTGACACTCAAATGAAAAACAAAACTTTAAAAACTGATTGGTGGGGCCATTTGAGAAATTATTTCAACAGCCGAAAAGTTTTATAGTATAAAGGTGTTTGTGCCAATTCAAAAATTTATGCACAAGGGGACCCTACTGTTAGAACTGTATACAGCATTATTCATTCTACAACAAACTAATTATCTTATTTTTTAATCAGTCTAGAAACACACATCCAACTGTTCTGGCATCTAGGATTTTCACACCATTAAAGACAAGCTGCATAGTGCACAGAACCATTAAAATTCTGTCTTTACATCTCCTCAAGTCCCAAAGCCAGGTTCTTTAGCCAAAGAAGCTGTTCTACAATCTTTATGAAGTCTTTTATTTATTTATTAAATCCTTGAATCGATTTAGTGCCCAGAAAATAAGAGCCTACTGAACTTTCCATTTATTCCAGTCTAGCTCCGACCTATCGCTTTATTTGACATAAGCAATTCATCTTGTTGAAGGCCCTGTTTAAAGGTTATGACAATTTACGCAGGACACGATAGAACTTGTAATGTCATCACTGACAAGGCTACAACCTTCACTTGTTGACATCTTATCAAATAGTCTCATTCTTGTTCAAATCTTGGTCTGAGTTACTTAAAATGACTGTTTTCCATTGCCAGCGACTGAGTCAGCCTGGAATTGTTGCCCAAAATAATACAAATTCATAAAAATAAATGATAGGAGATAGTTATTTTTAACATGTTTGACTTGGTTTCTGAAATATCACTCAGTGACACAGAATAATAACTCATGTGAAGGGTGAACCAGCTAGAAAGCTGGAGTGGAGTTACTCATGGGATTGACAGCACTGCAAGTAACAAGACATGAGGCTCTGCCGCCTCCTACTTCCTTCCCCCCCACTGCTGCACCCAGCTTTGCACAGGACCTATAAAAACACCCATTGTGCAGGTCATATATCTGCCAAACTCTCTCCAAACAGCTGCAGATCTTGAACTGCTTGGTGAGAGACACATGAGATGAGACATCAAATTTCCGGGGTCAGTCAAGCTAGTTTTCATTTGCCATCTAATCAGGATTTTTAAAAAAGCGTTTGGAGGAGAAAGAGTTAAACATTTTAACTGCTAAGCGTTTTCTCTCCAAAGCCCAAGCTCGCAATACTGACACAGGCACACCCTTAATAATCGTCAGATGTAGCACATGAGTGAGACAAGCTGAATTTCAGTATCACAAAGATCATGAATCCCAAGTCAAATCCAGGTTTACAGCTACAGAAAGTATGTTATATTAGGCAATTATATAAATGAACTTTTCATTATTGGTAGCAAGAGCTTTAGCACACTCTCACGTTAGCATATGGCATAGGTCAGTGCTCCTGTAGAGAAATCACTGTCCCCAGGCGCTCAGCCAGCTGGTCAGTGGTTTTATAGCAACCACGACCCTTCAGAGCTACCACTAACCCTGAAGGTGAAAGAGGTGCAGTCTTACATGAGCTGAAGGAAAGCAGAGACCATCAAAGCTGCTAGTGATGCTGAAGCTGACACAAGCTACAAGTGCATTTAGTCTGGGAGAGGCAGACTCCCTCAGGGGAGGCACAGTGACACAGAAGGTACAAATCTAATCTTTAAAATGAAATGCTAAACACATTAATAAAGTTGCTGAGCTGAACTGATAGGTGAGAACAGTAAGCTTAAAAAAAAAGCACAAAAAAATCCTGCAAAACCTCAAAAAATCCAACAACAACATAAAAGGGAGAGATACAAAAGGTCAAGATATGAAACACTAGCAAGAATTGACTTGCTTACACTTCGCACAGCCATTGACTAGAACATCGTTTTTTACCTCTGTGCTCCCATTGCCAGCTCATTTCTTTTCCTGAAGTAGTTCCAGTTCAGTGGGACAGAAAAGCAATGCATTTCTAATTAGAAGACTTTTATTAGCATCTAATCATGAAGACATGTCCCCTTTTTTGTTAGCAGTGTCTTGGTCTCATGGATGCCTGCTGCCAATAGTGGGAAAGCCAGTATAAAACTCTTATGTCTACATTGAGGTGAATTTGGGAGACCTTTTCTGGTCTTCATTCTGCCACAGGCTTGTCGTGTGACCTGCATCCATTTGTGATACTTTTTAAACTACCTATCTAGATTACAAGATCTTTGGGGCATGACTTCTAATTCCAAGGATGCCACCAGGGACTAATAAAAAATATATTTATTGCACCCTTTCCCTTAAAACTCTAAAATAAAATAAAAAAAAAAATCACAGAATTTAACTAATCATTGACTGCTGAGCATCTGTTCTGAATTTATCATGACCTATAACAAGATTCCCCTTTTTTTGCTCTTCTTCCTCTTTCCATTGAGTATGGGATTTTTTTGTTTATTTCCTACTAAATCAAACATTCGTTTCTAGATTACTGTTCTCATTCACTACTGTGTTGAACATTTTTCTAGCATGTTGTTCTGAAGTTATGTGAGTTGTTTTTCAAGCTGATTTTGAACCTGGTTTAATCACGCTTTACATTTTCTTGCTCTCTGTGTTGGAAGACTTCACCTACATTAATATAGCCTGCTGAATTAAGTAAATCTTTTGGAAAAATCTTCATGTCATGAACCACATCAACCCCCTAACTTTGATACTTTTAAGTTAGTTTAACTGTTATTTACATCATTAGGCTGTTAAATTATCAACTCGAGATTCCTAGGAGCTCCAAGTCAAGGCAAAGGAATACATTACTATGTCTTTTATTACCAATGCTATTTCTTGCTTTGTGCAAGAAGCAGCCTCCGTATACAAGATGAAAATCTGGCTGTCTGCATTGCTGGGATAAAACTCTGTTTCTGCCCTTCTCAGATGTCCAAGATGCAGGTTTGCTATTTCATTCAAAGCACAGCAAATCACTCTGCATCTCATCAGTGCTAACTGGAACATAAGAAGACAGTTTTTCCACTAAGCAGTTGCTGTCCATGATTCCACCATCATTTATCTTTAATTAATATCCTGTTATTGTAGACAGTATTATGTTGCACTATCCAGAGATCACAGAGTGCTTCCCTTTCCTCACCAGCACGTTACTTGCTTTGGCAACAGTATACTGCATTTCTAGATCAAAGACCAGCTATTTCTCTTCATTAATCAATTATTTAGTCAATAAGTATGTGATATGCCAAGAAGGAGTCACCACTGAAAGATGGACAAAATTTGCACGATTGGTTCTGAGTCACTTCTCTTGCGCATGTGTGGCTCTGGCTTCAACGCTCGGTTTGACAGAAACTGAAGCCCAATTCTGCATTAACAGACAATAAATCAAGGGCTCAAGCCAACAGAATCAGACATATTTCAGTTTTCACTCTTACATCTACCTCTGATCTTGCCAGACAGATCCAGAGAATGAGTTGACTGACCTAGTTAAAACTGCCCAATTAGCTGAATGAATGACACACTACTGAAGAAAGTGAAAAAGAGCAATACTCTAGGGAGGGAGCTGTCAGGGATTCTGATGGGAGTGGGGAGGATCATCCTACTTATGATGAGAACAGACTTAAGTTTCTAATCCTGTTACTCCTACTTCTTGCAGATATTGGAAACTTAACAGGGTGAGTGAAAAGACTCAAAGAAAGGCCAACACTTCTTTCTGATGCTATTACAAACTACACTAACTTGGAAACAGAATAGCAAAAACCAAAACCAGAGCTCATATAAATTATTTTTTTTTGTATTTTTCACTAACAAAACACTAATTTGCTCAGCCATATGCTTAAAATGCTTATTTGCCAAATGGTTGCACCTTCTATGTTACTAGGAAAACAAACACATTTATCTTTTATTTCCAGTTATTATCCTTAAGGACGTACAGGCCTCACCTGAAGACAACAGAGGAAAAAAACCAGTGAAAACACAGAAAAAATAGCAACATTTTGGATAAGAGAATAGACCAAATTCAGTTATGCTCATTTCCTGACAGCAGCTCTACAAAGGCAGCAGAACACAGTGGACTTACAGAACATATTGAAGCAAAGCCTCTCTCATCACGTCAGCCAAGTAAACCTACCTACTCTGTTACTGCAACTGCTTTGGTGGTCTTCAAGATTTCCAGGCCACTGATAAAAAGCCTGATCATGGCACATTAATTAATACACTCAGAGTAATCTGAGTGTCTCATTCTCTTGATGAGAAGGCCAGAAATTGAAAAGGAATATTTACTACTCAGAAGTTGTGCAGCATGTCAGAGACTGCACAGGGATAAAAAAAACACAACTCAAACACCACCTCACCTTTTGAAAAAACACCTGATGTAACCTCTCTTTTAGAATCATAGAACAGTTAGAATTGGAAAGGACCATAAAAATAATCTAATTTCAACCCCCCTGCTATGGGTAGGGACACTTCCCATTAGACCAGGTTGCACAATGCCCCATCCAGCCTGGCCTTGAACACCTCCAGGGATGGGGCAACTTCTCTGGGCAACCTCTTCCAGTGTCTCACCACCCTCACAGTAAAGAATTTCTTCCTGATACCTAATCTAAATCTCCCCTCTGTCTTTTCTGCTATTAGATTCTTCTGTAGCCAAAGAAAATTAGCAGAATAAGTGCAATGCCACTCAATCATATCTGGTACTCAAACCGTTCGGCAGGATTTCCTTATTACCAAGCACTAATGATGTACCATTTATGTGCATGATTAACTATTATTATAGCAAAAGGTGGTACAATATCTCACAGCGATAGTGTTGCCAAGTGAGCAATTAAGAAGCAAGGTTTAGAGTTATTGCTTTTGACCAGCTGTAAAAGTAGATCATAGCTGGTGGGATGGTAATTCTACAGGAAGGGACATGCTCTGGCTCATGATCCCTCCAAACTTTTCCTCTGTGGTTTGCATGGAAGTGATACTGTTCAGGTAAAGCATTTTCTCCTATTCCAATCCCGCTCTTTTATTTCTCTATCCCATAGAAATTTCTATATGCTGATGGTAACTTTATTTTTTGATTCACCACATTTGCCTAAAAATTATTTCAGGAGCGACAAACACATGACAATACTGCAGTGAGTGCTGTATGGTTGGTTTTTTTTTTTTCAAGCAAACAATAAGAGTCTTTGAGTGGATTGGATTTCTCCTCACAGAGATGCTGAAAGCAAGAGAACTGGGAACCAGGTATAAATCAGAAGGTATAATTTCTTCCAGGTGATACGAAGCTATAAAACAGGCTGTACATCTGATCTCCCAACATGCTTTGGTGCTCTGCAAGTCCTTACATCAGATGCCTATAGGTGAACCAATAGACATTTGCAGTCCAGACCAGATATCAAGACCTAAAAAAGACTGTAAAGTAGAAGGGCTTTGGACTTCCTCCCAGCAGCAGTGCTTCAGATTTTGCATACCAGAAGGGAAAGTGTCCTGCAGTATAAGTGACACGGCTCCAGCATCCAGTGCAGCTCACACAGATTAATTCCTTCCTCACATGGTGCTGGAGTAGCTGAAGGGGAGGCACTAGTGACTTCGTGTTGCATCCTTGAGATTAGTGGATGGAAAGAGGAAGCTATCCTTTGCAAGGCCAATCAGTGCCTCAAAAGGGATGTATAATTTAAGAAGCAGAGCATGTGGCATCTCTGGGAATAAAATCACTTTTTATTCTTCTTCCCTGTACTTAAATTCTCTCTCACATTTTTTTGTTTCAGCCCCTTTCTCTTCCTGAAAGTAACAGAGCAATGAGAAAAATGAGAACACATATGTGTAAGACAGAAGAATCCACTAACATAAAACACAGGTCTTGTTTCTAGTCCTCATTTCCCAAGAGAGAGCTTTTCTGATAAGGGACAGCAGTACAGAATGACAGCGAATCATACACCTTGGAATATGAAATTTCAAGGTGCTACGCAAAATTGTTAATGTGATCCTTCACTTCAAGATGCTGCAGTAATCTCATTCAGTACTTACAGGTAGGACAAAACAATTACTTTAAAAAGGCATGGGAATGTTTCTTAATTTAAAGTCTGTGAATAAAACTAAACTCCAGAACAAACACGGTCAGTATAGTAATTATGAATGTTGAGTCAACTTCGCTGTTCCCCGACTCTTCAATGTGAGATTCCTCACATACAACCAAAATGAGCTTGCTGTACAACGTATTTTCTTCAGGAATAAGTGATTTTTAATGAATAACCACTTCTGTCCTTTGTAAGTCTTCAAGTTGGATTTCAACAAAACCTTTTCCACTCTCAAAGATTTTAATATTGTCAAGATTATTCCTTCACCTTTCAGTCAATTATGAAAATGAACAGAAGGGGAAAGTGTTATTTATGTAATGAACATCTTTTAAGTGCATAGAACCTATGTGGCATACAAATTTTACAATACTTATAAATTCAATACGTTCTGCACAATTGCTATATTAAATTAAATCACTAAACTCCATCTGCAGACAAATTCTCCAGATACTTTGGGTATCTTCATATCAAATAGCCTGCAGGTGTGCAAATAAGCATTCATAGTCCATACCAGATGTCAATGTCTAATTAAAATACATAATTTTAAAGGGTATGCTCTTGATGCTTTCTGCGATCTATGATATTTTGTACAGCATATTGCTGCTCTTCATTATCAACATGGAACAAAAAGACATATTGACAGAAACTGGTGGCACACAATTCAATTACTAATAAACCAAATTCTATGTAGAAGTATAATGAAAGCATTCGATTAGATTCAAAGCTTGCCCCTACTCTCTCAAGTACCAAAAGGAGCTAAAAGTTGTTTTTCTCTCGTTATGAAAAATGCAAAACCAATCCGTACCTAGCTCATGCACACAATTAAGAGGATGACCAGAATCATAGACAGCAGGACAACAGGAAGCTGCCCCAGTCTGTATCTTCCACTTCTGATGGACCAGTCCTACAGAACTGCCTACCAATGGAGATTTATGAAAATTCCAGTGTTTAAAATAGTGACATTCCCAACATAAATGTTTGAAGGTGGTGCTTCAATACAGCATCAGTTAGCTCAAAACAGGGCAATCACTGTTAATCATTGTCTAGACAAATAACGAGCAAACAGTCTGGCAAACCCAAGAAATATAGTAGCCTAGGAGAAGAGCTCTCTCCACCCTTAAAAGGGGAAATCCAGTCACATTTCTCCCTAAGGCAACATTCTAGACTTTAGATGCAATTTCTTCTCTATAAAAAAGCTTAGAAAAATAGAGGCCTCTCAGTAAATGTTGAATACAGAAATGTATAATAGCTTGCAGACACAAAAGTTGGAATTTCTTTAGAACTCTAGAAGTTTGTCATCTTAGAGAAGGAAACTCTTGTTCATAATATATACATGTTAATGAAAGTTGCGTCTAGATGTCAGGGGAGGACTACAGTCTCAAGTGTATCAAAGTATCAATTGATAGCAAAGACAACACTAAATCCAAGATCCTATCTTTAGAACATAAATAACTAACAAAGACACACTGAAGGTGCAGAAGAGGAGTTACTTCATAAAATAATAGGACCGGGGCAGGTGAGGGAGGCTGGGTATTACTTTTCCCCCTTCATTTGCAAGTCTCAAATCTGGAATTTCTATTTCTTCTTTCATTTTTAACTAGCTGTTGAGATTAGTTATAAACAAGTAGACAAAGCAACACAAAACCGGATAATTTTTTCAATTATTTTAGAATTAGAACAATTTAACCACCTTTATTTCAGAGCTCACTTCTGTTATAGTCCAAGACTCATACATTCATGTTCAAAGTGGGGAGGACAAAGCTTACATACATGTGTCTTTCCTACCTGTACCAACACCTTTGCTTCAATCCTTTGTATGCTCCATCTAGAAAGGAGAAGCATGGTACTATCTTAGAAGTTTGTCTTCAAGTGCAGCACAGGGACTGAGTGTTTTGAAAACGTCCCACAAACCTATATAGTTCCAGGAAAAAAAACAAGTCCCACAGCTTATAAGAAATCATTATCATCATTATAAAATTGTAAAATGTGTTCTTTAAGTGAATGAAATGACAAGCACCAAAGCGTATTCATTTTTGTTACAACAAGGCTGTTTGAAAGTTCGCTCCAGCAAAAAAAAAATACCACTGAGACAGATTCAGTACCAAATGCAGTTATGGTGTCAAGTTTTGTACAGCAGGTGCTTCATTGTGCAGTAAATACAATTCTGGTATCAAGAAGCACTAATACTGTTTACAATAGTAAGACTTAAAGTAATTAATCAAAAGGCAATATGATGGCATGGAATGGATTCTGGCTAATTGCCAACATGAAGAAGAAAGGAGTCCATCAAAATAACAATAATTGCACAGATTTTTAATTTTTTTTTTCCCACTGGGGTGGACCTTTCTGTCCCCTATTTACACATCAAGTATTGGGTCAATGAGCATTTGAGAAGTCTTTTTTCCCCTTGGAAAACACACATGCACACGCACAACTAAAGGACAGATTTCACAACAGCCAAAAATGAATACAAGCATTTCTGCACTCTTGTTTATAAGGGTAATAATTCTAGGTATTGTATTTCTACTACATAAACAAATAAATAGTGACAAGTGGTATCAGAATATGCCACCATGATTTGACTAGCAGAAGGTCTAGGCAGGCAAATCTAAAGACTGCTCTGCAGACAGCCTTTTAAAAAAAACTAATTTCTTGCTTATAAATTAGAACCATGGGTCATTAAGCTTTCTGTGCTAAACATAATGCTACCCAACTAGTCAACCAAGGCAATGAGCCATGAAGAAGAAACCAGATTATATATTTTCCTAATTTCAGTTTGGAAAACAGAAGAGAAACCTTGTCAACTAGCAGTGATTTTATTCTGTATTGATCTGCAATCATGTGATCCAGCTATGACATTCAAGAAAATACTGCCTTGGAAGTTACTTAAAAAAGGAAAAGCTCCACATTTTCTGTGCAGAGAACCTTACATCTGTTTTACCTCATCCTCACTACTTCATAGTACTTATATACATTACTGAAGTACAGTGTATCTGACTGAAAGGCTGCACAACATTCCAGGAAACAGAATGTGTGATGGCAAGAAAGAGTCTGTAGCCTTATCTGAACCCTTTTGGAATCTTCTTCCCTTTTAGTATACGTTATATCATTTATACCACCTACAACAGTCCTGAACTTCCTTTCTGTGTAACCTGTTGTTAAGTCAAGTTTTGCTTTCAGCTTTTCACTAGTTTCTTTTCCTTTTAATTACTTTCCTCACCTCGACATGACAACCCCATTCCTATCCTCATACCCACAGGACATGCCCTGGGTGTTTCTCACAAAGACTTGAGCTCTTCTGTTCCACACTGTGCTAAACATTGCTTTACAGTAAAGTGATTGTTAAAACACACTTTGAATTTTTATAAAATTTTCAGTCTAGAGAAAAGGAGCCTTAGGGGAGACCTTATTGCTCTCTAGAACTACCTGAAAGGAGGTTTTACACAGGAGGGGGTTGGTCTCTTCTCCCAAGTCACAGGTGATAGGACTAGAGGAAATGGCCTCAAGTTGCGCCAGGGGAGGTTCAGATTGAATATTAGGAACAATTTTTACACTGAAAGGGTTATTAAGCCTTGGAATGGGCTGCCCAGGGAAGTGGCTGAGGCACCATCCCTGGAGGTATTTAAAACACGGTTTGACATAGAGCTTAGTGACATGGTTTAGTGATGGTTTTAATCAGAGTTAGGTTGATGGTTGGACTAGATGATCTTAAGGGTCCCTTCCAACCTAGACAATTCTATGATTCTATGATAAAATCCTGTATCCATCATCACTTTCTGTAAACAGAATTATTTATTTAAAATAGAATAACAAGAGCACTATGAAATGGTTTCTGAGGAACTAGGTTAACTACAGATTTTCTAGTATGCCTCAGAGCTTCCCAACTTTTTGTGGTTTTAGTGCTCAGCATCGCTATTTTACTCTTTTCTGACAGGAACATATTAATCTACATTTAAACTATCTATGATAGTATAAAAATATTTTACATTATTGATCTTTTTTTCCAAAAGCACCATTCTGAATGCATTCAATAATAATGTTCCAAGTTCTACCCAGTCAGGGATTTTAAATGAGGACATCTTGACACAGTACACAATTTACAGGCTTGTCTAGTCTCTTTATCCTCCATCAACTTATGCTGAAAAAGGCAACAGAAATTCTTAAAAAGTTAGCACAATAACTGTGACAGAGGGTGGTGGAAGAAATTGCTTGTTGTGGTAATTCACTTGAACTAGACAGTGAATAAAGTTTTCTTTCAGATAGTGTATTTACGTACAAGGTGTTCCAAAGTGATTTACGAAGTACAAAGTTATAAAGCAGCCTGGCAGAGCAGATACTGTGAACTGAAAGACACATTATACACTCATAAAGGCTCCAGAATGTTTTGAAAATTAGGCATGGGAAACTAGCTGCAAAATTGCAAATGCTCAGTTCCAGATGGAAAATGAGGAAAAGAAGTGGAGAGCATTACCAAAGGACTACAACAGGGTCTGGTGGATAAAGGATCATCCAAATGTCACGACAGGAATAGAAGAGGAACTTTTATTTTTAATATTTGCCCGATTACCCTATTATGTTGACTGATATGCCATACTCAATTGAACCATCAGACATTGAATAAATATCATTAGAATTATAATGTTAGCCTTGAAGTAATGCCAGGGGGTTCATCAGTCTCAGCCTGTCATGGGAGACCACAGGGAAACTGCTAACTCCATCCTGATCACAGAGAAATGCGTTCAGTAACACTAAATGGAGCTCCACAGATAGCTTACTCTTGCCAGAAAATACTCAACATAAATAAATCATAATAAGTAAAAAATGCATGTTGCCAATCAAAACTAAACTCCCTTAGAATTCAGGTCCTTCTCAGACCTTCCATAAGGAAAAAGCAGTAAGTGTGTCGACACATGTTGGTACCCACACATACAATCTCTCACACTATTTTAAATTGTGCTTTGATCTTTTTTCTCGTCTAGGCCTTGAAACATGAAAACAAGAGCGTGTATCCACACGTTTGAGATGTAACCATACACGGTAGTTCCAAACAAAAAACCTCTGTCTTCTTTTGAATAGCCAATGTCGGAGATCTCTCCATGTCAGAAATCAGCTACTCTCAAGATTAATCCTTCTTGATACAATGGGAGGCGCCAGGAATTGCCTTCTTTTCAGCAACCACACACCTCCACCCCCCGCCTAAATCTTTCAACACTGTCTTTCCCAAGCTCTCCATGGCTGGACCAAGGCAGTGGCCAAGCACACCTTTCAGATTGCCATCCAGAGACTTGGCTTAAAGTGCAAGGCTTGTCTTCACAGTCTACTCCACACTATGTGAAGTCTCCATGCCATGAAAACTGGGGGTGAAAAATCATTAATAAAATGGATACCATATCACAACAGGTTTAAGAAATTCTGAAAGTTAATTTTGTCCATTTTTAGATGATCCGTTCTAAAAGTATGCTGTATCATAGAAAAAGAAAATCTGCTAAAATAAAAAAGGAATTGCATTAAATAAGAAAACGTGATAACACAGATAAAACCCCCATTCATTAAAGTTCATTTTTGTAAAGGAGAAGAAATTTATGGCTCATCTTCTGTAAATTGGATTTTCAGCATTTAAAATCCTTTCTTTGCTTATAATAAAGATATACAATAAGACTGGAAATGGAAAACTTTTCACAGTAGGGAACTCTCCTTTCTGTTCTGATCCAAGTGGTTGAAACAGTGATTAAAACCTGCAGAGTTTCACAGCTGTAGCTGAAACAAACCATCAGATGTGAAGGTTATTTTATGGAGACTAATTAATAATCTAAATGGATGTATGGGTCTCTCTCTTCTCAGTCTTTGCCATAAGAAATCATTAACAAAAAGAACATCACTGCTATCTTCTGTTGCAAAGTATTCTTCCCCCTTGCAATCAATGTTTCATCATTTAGATAAAATAAGTGCAGTGTCTTTATCAACCCAAAGAGCACCACATTAGTCAATCTGAAAAAAACCCACCATTTCAGATCCTTAAGGAGGATCTTGTTGAAAACAATCATTGCAACAAATTTTTACTTAAAAGATTATATCATTGATCCAGAAATGGTTCTTTCATAATGTTTTTTTTTTTCATTAATAAAGTTTTGGTAAGTGAAAACTAAGCATAGAATAACAGAGATATTTAAAATACCTGCTTTTATTTACTGAAAATAAATGCCAAATGCAAACTGTATTTTGTAAGAATTCACAGTAGTCATCAGTCCAAAGACAATAAAATCTGTAGCTGATTTTGCCCTGCTGAACGCCACTGCCAAACACTGAATGAAAGTATTAACTTTCTTCTGCTTAAAAAATACACATTTTTCAGTGTATTGCTCATGGTTAAGCCCACAGAAATACATGGGACAATGAACTCGGAGTGGAAATAAAAAAATTAGGCTAAGAAAAGAAACGTCACTGTTAAGCTTCTAGAGCAGCATTCCACTCCCCTCCAGTATTGCTGGAGAAGGGATTTAAAAAGCTGTAAAAAGACAATAAGAATGTTTGAATCTTTAAGCTTTCCTAGTTGGGATCTTCTTACTCTGGTCTAAGACAATCAATATTTTGGGAACATTTTTCTGGTTCAAAAGCCAAGAAGCACCACTGTTCTTCTAGTTCTCTAATTTGATTTAAGTAGTGCTAGGAGATACAAAGAAATATTCCTAAAATAGTTTCTCACTTTTGGAATTAACTTTTGGTTGGATAGTTAGCAGCAGTGAATTATCAGATAATTAGGATTATGACAATTTGTCCCATTCATTTTGTTCAAAATATTCCACGTACAAGACATAATCTCAAATGTATACTTTCATTTTTTCTTACTTATAGAAGTCAGCAGAGCATCACAGTCTCAAAGATCAACACCGTCACACATGCCAATGTGACTCTGTCTACTTCTTATTTTGGTCTGCAGACATAAGTTCACTCAAGCCGTACTTTGAGCTCACTAGATGTGAATCCCCTCCAAAGCACAAAGCCGTGCATCTGTGGTTGAAAGCGCTGAGGCCAAGCTAATGAGCCCCTTTGAGACACCAGATATAATGGCCTGGACTCAGCGCCTGCTAACAGGGCTACTGCTCAGCCTCTGCCTCCGATGGGACTTGTGGTGAGTAGGTGGAGCAAAGTCTGCCAGCAAAGGCATATCAGCATCCCCTCATGAGCCTGTGCCAGTGGTTTCATAGAGAAACAAACTCCCAAATCACATGGGTACTTTTGATAATTCTGCTCGCATTTCCTAGCTCAGGACGGATTAGAAACAACTGGCAAATCTTGCAGTAGCAATTCAGCAGGTCATGTCCCTGAGCTCTCTGCCCAGCTCTTCTGCCAGAGGTCACCACTCCTCATCACTCAGCACATGCCCATGCACACACTTCCAGCTGCCCAGGGCACCAGCTCACGGCTCAGCTCCGACCAGGACACTGCTCTGGGGCACCAACTATGAACCTTCCTGATGATCCCTCTACATGGCAGTGACCCAGAGCTGAGGTTCACAACTTCTAAAACTGCTGTAACAAGAATCACTCACACTCACCTACCAAGAATAACTGCAAAACTGTGTGCAGCAGTGGGATAAATAGGCTGCGCATTTAAATTATGTCCGACTGACTTAGTTGCTGTGGACAGCACTGAGAATCCAACTTTGCTCAGGAACCAGACCTTCAGAAACCTGCCCACTCCTTGAAGAGCATCACAGGTAGCAAAGGCAGACATGAGGGAGGAACGGACTCATCTGAAAAACCTGCTTTTCATGTCAAATATGAGTGCCTTCGGATTCTAAGAGCCTCAGTTACAGAGAAGCGGAAAGGATCTGCATGTAGCTGCATGTTAAAATGGGAGCTGATGCCAAATAGTGCTATAGTCTTCATCAGCTTGGGAAGGACCAGTGACACTGCAGGAGCCTGGGACAGATTTGTGTTGCCGCCTTTTGCTTCTCTTGTTTTTGTTTATTAGTTTGTTTTGGGTTCTGCTGTGCAGGATGAGAGTGCAAGGTATCTTCTGTATTAAACAAAGGGTATTAACAAGATTTGAGCTGATCTAAAGAACATTTTAGCCTCATCTATTACCAAAGGCAGCAATCCTGGCTCTCTTTTATACTGCAAAATATTTATTTTGAGATTGGTTTGGATTTTAAGTTGAAAAGACACAAATCAGTTCTAGAGCAGTAGTAACTAACAGATCTTAGCTTAGGAGTCGTATTCGCCTTTTCAGCACAACAATATGAACTGGAAAAAACCCACCCTATTCTGATTTGATTGAGCTGATTTTATTGAACTTCTAACTGTGAATCACAATATAAGAAAAAAAAAATTGAACTCCAGGGAGATAGCTTTAAAGCATTTTTACAGGAAACTCTTATTTCATGACTTTTACTAGACATAAATGCTAAAATCCACAACTTTCTCAATGGACACTTACCTCGCTTATTAAGACCAAAAAGATGCTAGAGAGAATAATTCTTGAATACTACTTTTTCTCATCCTTTGACAAGCTGTCTTTATAAGAAATTCTCTTGTTTTTCCTCTTGTTGAGTACTTTACCATGTTAGAAACAGTAAAACAATAGCAAGGGCAACACAGGCACTATTTCAACCCATCTTGTTTGGAGCCCTTGCACACAAACCATAGCAACTTCAATACTTACATTCCCTTGAGACAGTACAGAGTCAAAAAATATGTTGTTACTTTTTTCTCCCATTATCAGAAAAGAACACACGCGAATCAGTTGCTGCTAACCAAAGCAGCAAAGAAAATAAAACACACTGTACAAGAACTTTAGCTATTTGGTATTTTAGTCTTGGTGGTACCACAAACCACTAAACAACTCATGAAACAGTAAAGCCTATCAAGCTCAAGATGTAAATGGTGCTCTTCTAGCAAAGTCAATCCTTCCCGTAATCCTCTAGGTCTGATTACACTACTAAAGACTTAAATACTTTATTAAACTGATCGTTTTGTTTGCTATTACTTTGGTCACTCTCAACAACAAGCAGACAATAAGCACTGGAAAAAAAAAATCAGGACTAGACTACTGCAACAATATTGCTTTTCCTCATAAATACAGTCAAAACATGCAATTTCTTCTTACAGATCCTGTGTCTCCTGAGGTTATCATAATACAAAGAGACAAGAGAGGGAAAACATGCCTCTTTTCCCAAGTGGTTTTACTTTCACAGCACTTTCTACTTAGTCAATATCATTGCTTTTCCTGTATTCTCACTTCTTGTGTCTACATCAACTTATCTAATTTCTTGGCACTATCACACTGCCGGTGGGTGTCACATAGCTGTCATATCACCTACATTTTTTCCGAGGTCTGGGGAAAATGGTGGCTGTGCCAGCTGCCAGTCAACCACAGCAGATGTAACGCAGAGGGAGAACGAAGGAGAGGAGAGCACTGCAGGGAAGACCTCCACATGCCAGTTTCTGTACTGGGCAGGTCTGACACAGGACAGAGAAAAGACTCAACTCAAAAAGACACCGAAGAGTAGCAGTTTTGAAGCACATATAGCACCTGAACCAACCTTGTAAGAGGCGAACAGTTTAATTAAAGCTTGTAAATGAAAGACAGCTTCTGACAAGATACCACTTAAGCACGCAGAACAAATGAGCAATGGTAAGTCAAATAATAAAATCTGTGATCCTGCAAAACTACAATAAGAACACCTACAGCTTCTATATCTATATGATTTATGTACTTCAAGAACTATTTAAGGTCAAATTTCCAGCTGTGAGTACTATGGCTGCTCCCCAAAGGTGTTTGAAAGCAGTGATTCATGTCCTCAAATGCTTTGACAGAAGCTTACTCAATGTGCCAATAGACTAATTAAGAGAGAAGAGGTGCATGTATCTAATAGGATATTTGGCCTTAATATTTGCAAAACCTGCCAACTCCTTTCTTTACAACCAGAAAAAAAATAAAAGTTCTGACTAGACTGAAATCAGAGGGGAGTTTGGCCTTAAGGCATATGCATACACAAAGGACCACAGTCTACTGGCCACACCGCTCAGAAAGCCTCAGAGCTCCCTAAACATCTCTCTGGCTAATTAAATTCCAGACAAGGTAGGAAATTACTGTATTAGTTCTGTACTCTCTGTGCTGGTTGGTTTTATCAGCCATTCCTAGTAGAACTACCTGAGCAGCCTTTGGGCAAAAATAACATGAGTTAGTAATAAGTAATAATGAAGAGCACCCACCCACCTTTTACGTCATGACCAGCAAGATGTACACCTAGTATGGAAAGGCCAATTCTGAAGATAGCAAGGTATCATCTTCCAAAGGCTGCTAATGAGGAAGACTTTCACTGCACACGGGGGAGGAGGAGAGGCAGAGAGAAGGAGGACAGGGAGGATGGCTTGAGAGAAAGGCTCCATCTTTGCCTGCTCCCCAAACACCTCTTAAGTAAGTGCTGGCATTTTACTCTCCAATCCAGAACAGACTATTTACAAGTCCCCTGCAAGACTCAAATCCACAAATTAATTTTAAATAAGAGGCTGTAAAATTGTTTCAGTTTGAAAGGAGCATTAACACTGCCCAGTATATGCAAGTACTAACTTCCTGAATTTCTCCTTTTCAAATGTACTTTTAACGATTCTAGGCTAAAATATGTGTGCTGCATGCTCAGGCAAACCTTCAGCTGCATAGAAATGAAATATTACTGAAAGAGGTTGTTTACAAGAGCTGGCTGGAGCAGCTAATACATATTATAATATGCTAAGCTCTGATAGTCCCATATCAGTTGCAATTACTTAAAAATGCAGTAGCTCTAAGATTGAGGCAAATTAAATTCTCTTTATTCATGAAGTAACTAAAACAATGGGCAGGGAAATAAAAGAATATCTGTGGTAAAAGGTAACAATTGATAACAGACAGGCTGCAGGCAGCAAAATATGCTTGTTGACAGCACCCTGGAGAACGCTAAAGAAAACACCCAGTTTTCTTTAATTGTTTCTTATTTACATTGTTTGATCCAGGCACATAAATTCTATTAAACCACTGAAAGAAACCTCGTTGGGTTTACTCATTACAGACACTTTATTTCAAAATGAGACTCTGGGTGCTTAGCAAAGACTCTTGAATTTCAAAAGAATTTTTCTGAGCGTAGACATGCACAAGCCCAACCTGCACACAGACAGGCAGACCCAGGTCCGCACCTCCAAACTACTCAGCCCTCTTAATCCAGATGTCTACTCAAATAATTAAAAAACTTACTGAAAGCAAGAATGGGGGAAGAAACATGGTGTTGATTGGTTTGTTCAGACTGATGTTGCACAGAACTTAAGGCAGGAATGAAAGTGGCACAACCCAAGAACAAACGTAGCACATGTGCCATTCTGCAAATTTAAAGGTTGTACTTTTTGCTTACATGGGTATAGTATCAGCAAAATTTCACCTGCCTTCACTGGCCCTTGTAAACTGAGAATAAAAATGAATGCTGGATTATTTTCAGTTTTCTAATTGGTGGAGAAACTGCTAAAAGCACATTCGCAGAGCAGAATTAATGGAATAATAACCATTTATAATTAGAGAACCTCAAAGTAGGGCACTTGCTTGGAGGGAACTGCCAGCAATACGACATGGGAGAACAATCTGCCCAAGTGCAGAATAACTCAAGGGTGTTTGCAGTCAGAGGTGTGGGAAGGCAGGAGAGCGAGCACTGGCTGCTGAACTTGAAGTTGGCACAAGCTGAGGAAATGGGAACAGGCAATTCCCAGAACAACATTATCAAAGTGTTGGCACATCTTTGTAAGAGGAAGAAAAAGTTGCTCAGTAGAAAACAGCACAAAAACATAAATATGTGTGCTTATTAATGAGCAAATAAAGCCTTACTCTTCAGTAGAACCCAGAAGTCTCTATTATAAAATATAACAGCAACAATCAGCCAAAATTAGCTTTGTTTCAGAACAGCAATGAGTATAGGGACAATAGGGTATAAGGTCTTGGTCTGTAAAATATAGGGGACACAGAGAGACCTATGAAAGGATATGGCTATTAGCAACATTAAATAATTTTTAAAATGGCTCTTAGGGTCAGGATGTTTGGTAGGTCCTGCCCTAAAGCTTCACTATCTGCATTAACTAATGCTCAATAGCTCAGAAACTTAAATCCATAAAAACATTGCACAGAACTTTATCCACAAAACATGGGAAGAACAAGCAGCTGAGTTAGTGGTCCAAATTAAGCCTCAGAGATACAACAGAATTCAAATATTCGTATGTGTTCCTAGTCCACACCCTCTTAATCCTCCTGAAATTACCATATAAATAAAGTGTCACTGTGGATTTAGTCAGTTAGTGATCACTTGCAGGTAAACCTTATTACTGGTTAGACTAATAGGAAGATTGCAAATAGATAAGAAAAATAAAGAGAAGGCAATTTGAGTCTCCCACAATTTTGTAAAAAGAGTATTTAAAACAAACCTTTTGGAAATCTTATCTTCATGACAATATTATTGCACAGATAGAGAAAACTAACCATTAATGTTCTTATCTTTCTGAAACAAATTACTATTAGCCATCACAACCACTCCCCCCACACACAACCCATACCCATGGACAAGAGTGACAGAGACTGATTTTTCATCTTGTCTAATCAGCCTGAGGATACAGAAAATTAACTGAATCCTGCTCTGCCTGAGCTAGCAGCTTTTCTGTTTGCTAGGAACAGAAAGCAAGCAAGCTTACGTATTACTTACTGTTATGTCAATTTTCTTGCTAGAAAAAATTAGAGGTAGTTTTCTCTGCTGGGGTAATTATTTCTTTTGCATAGAAGCTGTACAGTTTCTGTTTTGTTTGCTTGATACTTGTTGGTTTGCTTGATGCTTGCTTTATTTATTAAATTTCAAAAAGCTTTTTTAAAAGACTGGAATTAAGGAGATTATTCCCCTGCAATGGGGAATGGTGAAGGGTGACTCAAAATGTTCACAGAGGTAAATGCAAACACATCGCTGCTTTTCTCAAAGTTCACACAATAGCCCTGCAATGAAATAGCTGAAGGCAAAGGAACACGCAGAGTACTGACGCACCAGCTTTACTAACATACCACGCATCCTTTTGAACTCCTTTTTTTAGGCTCTGTAAGCAGTCCATTTTTGCCTTTTTTTCTTTTTCTTAATTCATCTTTCAGTACTTGAACCAGAACCAGTAGGCAACCTCTGAGAAACATTGCTCTGAGCATCACCACCATACACCTGTGTTTCCCGCAGCCGCCTCCCAGTTAGACTTGTTAGCACCTAACATTAGGATTGAATTTACTCTGCAGCCTTTGCATTAGCAGGGGTCACTTACTCTCCACCTTCTTTCCACAAAACCCCTCAAACCTACCTGAAGCTGCTACAAAAGCTATCTCAGGATAAAGGGGACAATGGTTTTCACCAGTGCATAAGCTTCTCTCCCCAACTGCTCCCCAAACCAGGCTTTCTTTAAACTGTGAACCAGGCATAAAGCTCACAAAAGTTCCCAATACAGTATTCTCTTCTTGTTTTGCTAACAAAAGGATTAATTTTTTATTCCTGTCTCCTTGAGAATTCTTTCATTTTCATATTTAAACTTCTATATTTCTTCCCTGCATCTCCCTGGAAAGAGCTCTTCTGCAGTCTTCCATGAAGTACTATCAATATCAGTATTCGCTGCTAATTCAGCTCCTCTGCTCCACAGCCACACAGCGGAGTACCCTAATGTAATCATATTGTATGCTATCTGCAGCAATAAAGATAATGTTTTCTGAACCCCCCCACATATTGGCAGTCTGTGGTTTAATGGATTACTCTTTGGAGGAATTTTAAAATATAGCTAAAGTGTAAAATAAAATTTTACCAGAAACAGCTTCAGAAGTCAGCAAGGCAACTACTCCATATTAAAACTGAAAGTTTCTATTTTTATGCTCCATTTCTTTCCAATATGGATTACTCGTTACTGAAAAAGTCTCTATTTTGCCTGTTCTAAAACCTGGGTGTTTCCAAAGACCCTGGAAAAATTAAAAAGTCAAATCAGCAATGCATATTAATGTTGCTTTTTGTATTACTGAATTCTGCAGTAATGTTTACTGTTTCGAGGGGAGTTTATAATTATGCAAATTGCTGAACAGTCTGCATAATGTACAACATGTTTGGGTTCGCTGACTAGAAGCTGAGATACATTTCTTTAACGCTGCGTGTATGCTATGCAATTCAGTTTGCATTTCTTACGCTCCACTGCGCTGTACCTGTCTCCAGCAGTATCCCCTGCATTTCAGAATTTATATGCAACCTCAGTACCTTTGCAGATGTTTGGCTTTCAGAAATTACTTAAATAATTTATGTGTGCCAACGTAACATTTTGCAAAGCCAAGCAACATTTTGATAGCCCTGTAGTTGCTGAAACCTAGTGAAGAGACTTTCACCCTTTCCATCACAAGCTCAATTGTTCTCATTATAGTTAAACACTGTGAAAGCTGTTCTAAGGTGCATATATGATATTTAAGTGGGTGTTGGTTTTTCATCAAATCGAATTTTCTTACATGTACTCCATTGCTTTAAACACTGCATACCTCCTTCGTACCACAAATATCCTGGCTGCAGTCACTAATAGACCGTTTCCTGACCCTGTTTCCAAAGGCATACACCATTTTCACTTGCTTGTGCAAGGCAGTTCTGAATGGATATGCCTATCCTGCTCCCGGTGTCCGGTCATGGCACACGATAACAGAATATCTTGAGGTGGACCGGCAGGGGCCAACAACTCCCCAAGCCTCCATCAGCCTGTTGAAACATTCTATCCTGTGTAAAAGGTTCATCCACTCAATCACCTTCTTAGAATGCCATCTAGGCAATGACCAGGTCCCTGATAGCCAAACAAAAGTGATTAAATACCCCTATGGACAAGTGCAAGCAGTGATCAAGCTCTTCTGATGTTCCCAGGTATGACTGGCTCCGTCACAACCTTGTATGTCCTGCTCATGAGTCAGGTTCCCTTGGCCACACCTGGAGGGTGGTGGTAAATAGCTCTTTTTCAAACTGGCAACCTGTCACAAGTGGGGTCCTCCAGGGATTGATACTGGGCCCAGTGTTGTTTAATATCTTCACAAGTGATCTGGATGATGGGGTCAAGTGTACCCTGAAAAAGTTTGCTGATGATACCAAACTGAGTGGGAAAGTAGACACTGCAGAAAATAGCGCCACCCTGTAGGAAGACCTGGATTGGCTGGAAGAGTGTGCTAACAAAAACCTTATGAAATTCAGCCAGGACAAGTGTAAGATCTTGCACCTGGGAAAATATAATCCAGGAGTGCAGCACAGGCTGAGATCTACCTGATTGGGGAGCAGCTCTGGGGAAAGGGGCCTGGGGATCCTGGTGGACAGCAAGCTCAGTATGAGCAAAGAGTGCGCTGCTGCAGCAAAGAAAGCCAACAGGATGCTGGGCTGCATCAGCAAGGGCATCACCAGAAGAGATAAAGAAGTCATTATTCCACTCTACACAGCACATGTCAAGGCCACACCCAGAATACTGTGTTCAGTTTTCATCCCCTCTGTACAAAAAAAAGACGTGGATAGGCTGGAGGGGATTCAGAGAAGGGCCACCAAGATGAGCCAAGGACTGGGAAGCCTCCCATATGAGGAAAGGCTGACAGAATTAGGTTTGTTCATCCTTGAGAAAAGGTGGCTTAGGAGACACCTTATCAACATGTTCCAGTATTTACAGGGTGGCTACAAATAAGATGGAGACTCTCTTTTTATAAGGAGTCACATGGAAAAGGCAAGGGTTAATGGGTACAAGTTACTCCTGAGGAGATTTCAGTTGGACACAAAAGAATATTATTCACAATGAGAACAACCAGCCATTGGAACAATCTCCCCAGGGAAGTGGTGGATTCCCTATCATTGGACACTTTTAAGATTTAGCTGGACAGGATGCTGGGCCATCTTGTGTAGACTGTGCTTTTGCCAAGAAAGGTTGGACCAGATGATCCGTGAGGTCCCTTTCAACCTGGTATTCTATGATCCTACAGTTAACAACAGCCTCTCAGGATCACAGTCAACACTGGCTCATGCCCCTTCTGCATACATCCCCCTGTGCCATAATCACACAATTTTAGTAGGTGATTAATTAGACCCATTATTAACTTCATCCAATCCTCAGGGTGTAGACCATGCTATGCAAACTGATAGACTCAAAACCACAGAAGGTCTTGACTCAGCTCTGGTTATGCTTTTATATAGTCTCTGTGGGACAGTGATACTCAATTAACTTATATTACTGTCTACAAACTTAATAAAGTTTTTATAGCAAGAAGAAATCTGTGGCATTTTTTTCAAGCTTTCATGTCTGAGATTAGCTGAAAATGGCTTTTGTCCTTCTGGGACAAGCCTATAGTGGGTTAGAGCTAGAAAGTCTAGGTCTAGGCATTGGAGAGACTAAGCAATGCCACCATTGATCTTCCCTGTTCTCCCTTGCAGTCATTAGGATATCTGTTCTTATAAACTGTTTCTAAAAGATATAATATTCAATCCACATCCACCCTTTGTAATAAAAAGAAAAAATCTGGAAGAGAAGATTTTTATTTTTTTCACCTTGTGTCTGCTTTCTACATTAGTTATTTTGTGTCTATAGTTCAGCTGAAAATGGATTTTATAATTTTCTTATATCCACTTATTTTAAAAAAGGAATTTTTTTCAGCACTTTCTAGGCTCCCTTGTGTAATTATATGAGGAATATAAAACATTCTTCCTTCAGGGACTAAGCCAGCTCATGCTGTTAAGAAGAAATTTTCCTTAGAGACAGATAATTTTATAATTAGCCGCTACAGGATTTCTTGTGACTTCCAGCTATTATGGGAGAAAATATATTTGACCAGCCTGACTCATTGGCCTCAAACAACATCACCGTCACTGTGTTCTGACTAGACTCAAGTGGAGTGGACAAAAGCTCTGCTAAAAAAACCAACCAAACAAAAAACCCCTACAACAGTCTGCCAATGCCAGAAATGCCTTCTTTTTTTTTTTTTTTCCTTTCAGGTTTTAATTAAGGTTAATCTTAACTTACCTACTGAGTTTATGCTTAATAAATTGAACATCATTTGGATTGGTCAGGTCATGCACCCTCTACATCTGCTTTCCTTCTGTAAGACTTCATGGTTGTTCATCTGCCAGATTAGATGATACTACTGCTATAGATTTACAAAGTTTAATACTGAACATGCACGTGCAAGACTCAGTGTCATAGTGACATGCGATGTCACTACAAGTCCCATTGTTTCTTTGTAAGACCTCAAGAAACTACTTTACAAGAATCAGATCTTTCTTGTACTAAGACATGTAACTTACCAAAATATGCAAAAGTTTCTGCTTGAAGGAATACACAATTTCATGGAACAAAAGAACATGGGAATGAGAAAAAAAGAATATAGAACCATAGTTAGAAAATTGTTTGCCTAACATTATAAGAAGAGACCCTGGAGAAACTTGAGAGTACAAGCCCAGATCCTCAATAACAGACTACTTTTATCGCTCTTTCTGAAAGGTCCTCATTTTCATCTAAAGAGATGAACCATTTCCTAGCTACATGCCAGGCGTTACAGGAAATAGAGCTGGTATTGCATTTATTAACTCTGTATCTTGGACTTCAGTGATTACAGTAACTCAACCAGATATTTAATTCACATTGCTATTTTTGCATTAAATATCTTTCAGTCATTGCTTCCTGTTCAAGAAAACTGCTCAAATCAGTCATACTCTTTAACATGCCATTTGGAGGATTGTTGCCCAGTCAATTGCTAAGCAAACACTGCTTAACTATCAGTGGGTCTAGGCAGCAGGAAAGCTTGAAAGAGCACTTGGGCAAGAGTAAGTGAGAACGTTACATACTGCAAGCTAGCCTGAGGAAAAGCAATCAAAGAATAGCTCTTAAAGGCTGAGAAGATGAAACCCAATTGTCCCAGTTTGAAGTAAAACCGAACTGATTTTGTGTTCTATAATTTTATGTTTTAGCTAGGCCTCCTCTAACTCTCTGAAATTAATGGCATATTGCGGAGAAAACTGCTCGTTCTCAGAATGATAAGGCCAATGTTTGTGCTAAATGCCCAACCTTAGAGGGTGGGAAACAGAAAAACGTAGAGGGGTCACACCTACAGGGAGGAATGGACAGGAGAGGTGACCCAAACCTCACCAACTGGGGTATTCCATCCCATCTGCCCCATGCTCAGTATAAAGGCTGAGGGATCAAAGGGTCGATTTCTCTTCCTGCGATGGCCGACGTCCAAAGAGGATCCTGTCTGTTCATCTGCCTTTGATCCCGATCCGTGTGTTCCTGACTCTGGAGCTGGAATCCAGTTCCCATCCGTCGCTGAGTCCAGTCTGGGACTTCCCCAGTGCCTGCCAGTGATGCGACTGTCATCCTTGGAGCTTGATAAGGTTTTGTATATATTGTATCTATTTCATTATTTTTTTTCTTTTTTTTTATTTTAATATTAATGTCTTCATTAAAGTAGTTTAGTTCATTCTAAACTTCTGAATCTCCTTATTTCTTCCTCT
>JAOXNO010000052.1:37459875-37570517 GCA_028565335.1 Limnodromus scolopaceus | reverse complement strand
GGTGGGGTGGGGCAGGGAGAGCCATCTGTCAGTCCGGTTGAGGTGATTTCGGCTGAAACCACAACAGATTTACTGGTGCCCAACGCGTCACAATACGCCATTAATTTCAGAGAGTTACAGGAGGCCTAACTAAAATGTTAAATTACAGAACACAAAATTAGTTTGGCTTTACTTCAAACCGGGACACCGATTATGGATGGATGTAGGAAAAAGAAGAAGTTATGACTTCAAGCAGATGGAAAAGAACCATAATTGAAATATATTAATTTTAATCTAAGCTATTTCCTGATGTTTTTTATTTATTTTCTTGTCTCACAGTTTGATCTTGGTTAAGTTAATACTGTGTATATATCTCCCTTCTCTTTCCCCATGCAAGCTCCATACCCCATCTCAGCCTTGCCTCTTCCAGCTGCTTGGTGTGATCTCCCTGACCGGGCTCAGCTGCTTCGAGAGGGGAGCACAACCTCCTCCCTCAGTCGGCCAAGTTCACAGGCTGGTGCCTTGACCGGAATTTATTCCTGTATGAGATCCTTGGTCACAGCCTTTGCTTCCCTGAAGAGCCAGGACTGTTCACTCCCTACAGCCTCAGAGTCTAACACAGCTTCACAAACACAAAGACCAAAACTAGTTTGGGCCAACACTCTCATATAATAACTTTCAACACAACCTTAATACAAATTTCCCCCCTAAGAAAATTATTCAGACTAGCTATTGTCTACCACTTCAGGAGCATTTTAAAGTGATTAAGCATTGTTAAATACAAATTCCTCATATGACTACATTCATATTGCCTATTAATTTCTGACCCATGACTCTCATATTTTAAAACAATCCTGAAGAAACGAACACCTAAACCGGTCTGATTAAGCGAAACAAGTGCTTTAGCCCTGCACTCTAAAAGGGAAGAGTTGAAGCTTTCCAAGGAAAACAAATGCTTAGCAGGCATTACACAGAGACTGTATCGAGGACCTTATCTCAAAAAGGGATAGTCAAATGGAAAACAGATGAAAATGAAAGAATCTTAGCTTCAAATTTATTTAAGCAAAATACCACAACCTCAGTATTTCAAAACAGAAAATAAATTCCCAAAAAGATCAATTACGACTGCTGAGAATTCGCAGACTCTCACAATACCATAGTGCTGTGGTAACTATACTAACACAGCTCCATGTTATGGCTATTAGGATAAATATACTTATATAAACATTGTAGTGTTATTTATAAAACAAGTCTACAAACATAAATCAATAAGGTTTGTGAGAGGCCTAGCTACATGTCCTGCTTTTTACTAAACAGAGAAACAGAACTATTCAAAAAGGACAAAAGACTTGTACCACCTTGGAAATAGAAATATGGGGGTTTATGGGTAAGGAGAGCACAATTTTCTTAGGTAGTACAAGGAGCGCTAACCTGGTAATGTATGTAATGTGTTATTTTGAAATGGTTGCAATTAAACTGTTATAGCTGCAAATGTTCTCATCATAAATTAAATGAAAAAGGATAGCAGTGATTGTTAAATAAATACTGTGACTTTGAATGATGCAACTGTAACTATCGCAAAAACTTCCTTGGAAATTATTGTTAAGAACTTAATCAATGAAAATAATTTATGAAGACATATGTAAATTGGACAGATTAACTGATTGAAATAGTGTGCCTAAGAGTTTAGTTAAAAGGTTGAGATCTCATATTTGCAGTCCTTTTTCTCACCTGCAGCAACAGATAAATGCTAACATTTTACTTTGCTGAAATGTTATTCAATGTTAATAACATACAGTGTCAAGCTATATTTATTTTTTTCTGTTTTGAAATCATAAAACAGTCCCTAAAAAAAACTGTAATAATTTTTACATGACTATTACAATAATGAGCCTCTATAAATAACAAATATTTACCTGCCTTCTTTTTAACAGATAGTCAGGTGCACAACTGCTTATTCCCCAGACACCACTAACATTTGCTTCCTAGAGACTTATTAATTTTAAATGCCTGTACCTATGTTAAAATAGCTTTAGAGTGCTTTTTTCCCAGGTTCAGAAAAAAAGAAAAAAATATTATCTTAATTTCACTGTCATGCAGAAAGCTCTTTTGAGAGACAGGAAATATTACAAGCAGAAAAATAATGAAACGTTCTGAGTTGTTTAATAAGTAATTCAAAATTCTGTAAGACAAACAGTACAAAAATAACTCCAGCATACATTATTTTTTCTGGAAACATATTTTAAATAGAGATGGGCTCTAACTTGTAACAGATATTTACAAAAGAAAATGGCTAGAGAATAGCTGCCTTTTATGAATCACTGTGCTCAGATTTTTCATTACAAAAAATTACAAAGAAATAGATAAAATGAAAGTACGACTACAAAAGCAATAGACATTTTTCATTAAACCTGGAGAACACAGTATCTGCTTTATCTCTGCATACATTTCTATATTAGGTTTTGATTGCTTGATGGTATTCATAATGATTTGCAATTCTAATATCATTTTGTTTGGGATGAGAATCTGTAGCTATTTCAAGGGGTGAAGGGCTAATTCAGATGCTATTTATTGCGACTTTGAGTGCACCAAAATATGAAGGACTAATCTTGCTCCAGCTACATTACATACAGATTATCCAATAGAGCTACTGAAAGCATTGCTTTTGGTTTATTGACAAGTCTTGTGATAGCACCCGGGTTATTTGTATTGGAGGGATACCCACCACCAAAGTCATCTCACTGGCTTTAGAGAATTATTTTCATAATTTCATATTAATAAGAGCCTGGGAGAACACAGGCATGGCTGGTCAGCTGTTTCATTGGTCTCCATGGGAATTAGTGGACAGTACTTGCCTGAAGGAAAGCTTTTTTTAAGCTATGGCAGGATGAGGTAAGGTCCAAGCCAAGCAGCTCCATGTAGAGCAGACAAGAAACCATGGAAGCTCTCTGGTTTCCACAGGTGAGCTCCCTTGCTGTCATGCTTCTCAGACACCTGATACAAAACTTCTTACTGTCTGATTTCACCCATCTGACATGTGCCTTTTTTCCACCTAAAATCTGAATCAGCACATCCCAGGGGGCCTTTCTCTCCTGTAAAAACCTATGACAGTTATGTCTACATATGGATGATCAACTCTGTCTGTGTTCACAGCACAAGCTTGTAGTGGTTTATCAACTTGCCTGACACTGAGAATGGCTTTGGAAGATCTTTACTTCTGGAAAACTAGATTCACCTCCCTAGTGACAATGCCTGCTGTTGAAATGAGAAAAATAAAATAACCCTCCATACAGTAAGGTATGCGTATTTGAAGTAGCTTATGGTCCAGAGGAATACAAGGAGACTGTTAACGTATACAAGGAAGCCAGTGACAAAATATTGCTTATCAACAGAAAGTAGTTGCTTCCAATTCACCTGGATGCAACATTTACTGTTTCTATTAAGTAAATGTCATTTTTCCTTGGTTAATAGATTTGCAAAATGAATTTATCTACATTTTTTGCAATTATACACTTAAACAACACATATACACTGTTAAACAATGCTTATATATCAACTGGATATTAAGTTTTGTAGCAACGAGAACCTACAAAATGCTACTTGCTTAACGAAAGTTTCATTAGTTTTCACTGAACAGGAAAAAAGCACACACAAGGGAAAAAAAAAAACCCACCAAACCAACCAAGAGACAAAACAAAAGCAGAATTGCTTTCGTTATGCATGTGAGCAAAGCTTGCAATATGATGTAGCAAATTTGAGTATCTTTTTGGGCCTTGTATTATCTCATTAGGCAGGAGTATGAACTAGAAACAAAAACCACATGAGCACTATATAAACAAGACAGTCAACATAAAATATTCATTGAAGCAATTTATAAGTGTTCACAAAACTGTAGAGAAATGAAGGTTCTAACTGAAGAAATGCACAGGCCTAAAGGCATATTAACCAACCCTGACATTTATTTCCCCATCTCCCAGCCAAGTAGTTTTTAATTTTTACATAAAGTTTCAAAGACTGAGACTGTATTAAACACAAGCAACAGCCAACTGCTAACCTTTTCATTAAGGGGGATCACTGAAGGGGTTTTTTGACATCTATTGATCTTCTATGTTTGTGAAGAGAAAATGGCAGTAATAAGAAATCCTCTGAAAATACAGGTGAAACATGCTTCCCTATGTTTCCAGGAAAAATAAAGTTACAACAATTACACGTGATTGCATCACAGATTTTGACCGTGAGGGGTTCTGCTGTTCCTATGAAACACTGTAATAGACGGGGTCTGCTCCCCGCACCTAACATCGTGCCGAGGTGTGTACAGCTGGAGGAAGGCTGAGCGAAAGGCTCCTGTCTGGCTGGCACAGGCCTGGAAAATAGACCCTAAAGAAAGGGCTCTTCATAAGGTGGTTAAGGCACCTCAGCTCACAAGAAAATTCTTCATATTTGTATTTGAAGACAGACAAAAAAGAAAAATCAATAGTGGAAATGCATACAAGAGAGTCAATGATGGAGGTGCAATGGAACAGTAGATAAACATGCAGTCTGACAGTCTGCTTGGGGCTATCAGGCTGCAGTTCTGAAAGAAGTTTTCAGTGTAGCAGTTCATTTTACTTAAGAAGTGAATAGTCCTAAAATCAATGTATGTCTCAAAGAGGTACGTCTACCACTCACTATATAAGATTAAGTTATGTTACAAGCATCTAAACTCGGAATGGTAGCACACTTAGCCTGCTTATTCTACCACCCAGAATGCTCAGAGCCATGGACAATGAGTTCTTCTGCAAGTTCTCTGGGGTCACTATTAAGAAATGGAGTTTCCCCAATATGACATGATGCTTCTTTGAATTCATAAAAGAATTCATACCCAGCCTGTGGGTAGCTGGAGCTGCAAGACAATTTTCAATTTTTCCCTTGCAAAGCTGTGACTTGCATTTCAATGAACCTACGTCATCAGGGTAATGAAACTGCAATCTTCTAACAGAAGTTGCATATATAGGCAGAATTTTATTCTTCTTAGTGTCCTGAACACATTATTTCTAAAAAAACCGGACAGTAATAAAATGTTTCCTTGAATGGTTTTTCTTTCTCCTTGTTTCATTAAGGTAATTTTGACCATTCCTGTCACACAACTGCTGGGACACCCTCTCCAAGTGAATTTTTTTTCCCCAGCTGAATCAGGCTGCGTGGCAAGACACTCGTTTGTGTCAACTCTTCAAACAGCTTCTAGAAGAACAGTGAGAGGAAGAGCACAAACAGCAGAGTTCATTCTCTGCATTTCCTATCCCAGTTGACTCTCCACAATACTGATCACAATCCTTTTGAAACTGCACAAAAGCTGAGATTCTTAGCATCAGTAGAAAACAGTTAATGTTATTATGATGTTAGGTATAAAGTTATTCCTCTGAGAAAAAAAGATGACTAAAAGGGAAGAATTGGAAACAAACAGCATTTTGATCAGTTGAGCACCCCACCGTTACAAATGATATTCAAAACCGCTATCTGATACCACTGAATTTAAAAAGTGTATATAATCCAGTATTTGGACACTAGATGGCAATGTTAGATTTTATTTAGTCATGTGATTGAAACTGATTAAATGGGATCTTCTAAAAGAGGAAAACACTTTTTTTGGGTTAAAAAGGAAGAAAAGACTGTTTGATCCAGCTAAAAAAGAATAAAGATCTGAATCTTAGTGAATAATCCATGTAAAATCATGGAAAATCAGCAAAACACTTTTCCATGAGATACAAAAGATAGGTAACCTGGATACAATCATCAATTAGAAGTTTACGAAAAAAAGAACATTTGGTAGTAAAAGCACAACGTGCAGTAAAACCATAAGGCTTTTATATTGTCCCTTAAAAAACATTTTATGATACAGTTTCAGTGCTTCAAAGTAAGAAACAAAAAAAACCCAACCCACATGAATTTAACAGTCCTTTACTAAATTCTTCCCTTCTCTATGTTACAGGTATTGAGCCACCTGAAGACATCAAGTCTCCCCCAGCCATCGTGACCTTAAGCTTAAATTTTACAACTGTCTGGAGGAACCAGCTCAGTTTTAGTAAGGACAAGCAATATTTAAACCTAACACATAAAACTGCATAAAGAAATGCTTTTAGGGCTATTCCTGAGAGAAATGGTGATAGGAGAAAGTTGAAGGAGAGATGATAATACAGTTTTATAATATGCAGAAAGCCTAGATTTTTATCAAGACTGTCTTTTTAAACTTGTTTCACAGAGACTTTAGGCCTCAGCCCGTCTACCTACACAACAGAAAATGTGTGAAGTAAAGGGTAATTTCTTTTATTTTGCCAGTCTAACAGCAGCAACAACGATTTTCTCATTGTCTTTCTTTCAAATAAGAGGAAGAGTCAGGCAAAAGTACAGAGATCAGTTCCATTCCTGGTGTCATTTTCATCTGCCCCTGCGGCAAAGCACCCTTTTATGCAAATAACTTTCCTGTTAAATGAGCAAAAGTTTCTTAAAACTTTAAATATAGGTTTCTCTACATTATCAATCCTTACACGCAGTAATAATGAGGCAAATGAATAATATATTATCATAAAATCAACTGGTCTGGTTATGTTGCCTCACAGTCAAACACTCTTTATTCTGTGCTGTAAAGGAAGCATTAAACATGCAACCTCTCATGCTGTCTTTGGGAGACATAACCCAAAATCTTGCAGGCAAATAGATTTCAGAAACACTCCTAGTAATTCAGTAATTGTGTTTGCTTATCATTATATTAATTATTTAAAGAACATCCAAATCAAAACCACCCAAAAAGCCATTTTACCTCAGCTGCCATCATTCTTGTCTTCATAGGCTTTGATAAAACCACATATGCAAGAATGATTTAACGTACCAACAAACTTGGTGACGAAGTGACGAAGTGACATTAATGATCATGTTAATGATTCTGACATCAGAGATAATTTTCTCAGAGAAAAATAAGCTGAAGGTTAAATCATTTCAGAAAGAGGACCAGAATACTGATTTAAATTTTAAAATAAACTTCCCAGTTATCTTGTCTTATGGTTTGCTGCTCTCTAACCTAAGAATAGTAATCAAATCCAATCTGTCTGGTGGGATGCTATGCTGCTGCCTTTTCAAAGCCATGGGGACAAAAATGCTTGGGTGCTAATCTAATTATCTGGTGGAAACACTTTAGGCAGTGTGGTTAAAAAGAGGAAAACGCAGCAGGAGATGCAATGCAATTGCACTACTGAAACCAATCACAGATGTTTTTTACCTGTCTCGGCCAAATTCATCTGTCATCTCTCCTTTTAACAGCTCTGTGATGGTTCAGATTTTGCCTCATTTCCATAACTACAACTATAAAAGAAGTACAACAGGAAGAGAAGGAAATGGAAAAGATAGCTTAAATTTTATTTTTAAATTATATTTGAGATTCAAAAAATGGCAGATGAACACTAAGCATTCAGAGCAACTTGGCCTTGGAAATGCAAATAAGTCACAGAGTTTCTAGACTAAAATAGTACCTATATACTGGTTAAAGAAGATAAATAAAGATGAGAAGTACATTTCTCTAAGCGGTTATGAGTACACCTCTCTCCCATCTGATTATTTGTTATTTATTCCTGGTGCAGCAGTCCCTTGAAGTTTCAATAAAGTCCATACTCCCTAGTACGAGAAGGGATAATTCTTGTCCTACAGGAGACAAAGCAAGTGATGAAGAAAGGTAGAAGTAGAGGACTGACAAAATTAAAGGATGCTCCTAAATGATATGGTATATCAGTGGCAGAAAGAAAAACAGATTGAAGTTTCTGGAGCCCTGGTCTTGGGCACTGACCTCAGCGGACCTAGTCTCAATGCTTGTTGCCACTGTTTTGTTTACTTAGGACATACCAAAATCTTCCATCCCCAGGCTCCTGTTTCTCCATTAAAATCTCTGTTTCATTAACTGGTGCTTTACAGTTGAACTAGCTGGGCTGGCACTGGACCTGGATCCAAAATTAAGTGTGGGCAAAACTACAACTGGAAATGCAGACAGTAACGTGGTTCATCATTTGCATCAGTTCAGGTGACAGCTCCTCATGAACAACTCATAATTGCTCTGTGAAACCAGAATACAACATTGAGACATGGCTCACTTGAGCTAAACGAACCTGAAAATAATTCAGGTATATTAACTTAAACAAGCTGGCATGGCAAGAAACAGCACCTGGTTTCACTGAAAGGAGAGGACTCCTGACACCGGTTGCCATCCTCTTTTTCCAGTACACTTGTTTCATACAGAGTATGGGAAAAGGGCATAAAGAGGGGGAAAAGCATTCAAGGAGGAGTTACTTTTAGCTGTTGCAAAGGGACCTCAGACTTAATACAGAATTTCTCAGGACTTGATGCTGCCCTTTTTGGCTAGACAGAGCTCTGAGGAAGGTGGAAGCTTTAGGGCGGCAAGCTCAAAGTCTTACTTCTGCATAAACAGAACGATGTTGCTATGCCACTATGCAGAACTGTAACAGCAAAATGCATTAAAAAAAGTAATCTACACCCTGCATGAAAGTTACCTTTTATACACTTAAAGATTGTATACGTGTCACAGTATCAGAAACAGGCATCTAAATATCATGCAAGTTTTCCTAATATGTTCCATAATTCTCTTAAAAGTTACAATAATACTCTCACTTTCAGGATTCCCTGAAACTGAAGGGAAATCCACAAAGCCCAAAGATGGAATTAGTTTCAATCATCTCTGCACAACGAAGAGTGCAGAGCTTACTCCTGTGAGCTGTAGGTCTCCCCAAAAATATTAATTTTTAGTTACTTGATTAGCTTAAAAGAAAGGAACAAACATTTTTCAAATTTGAAATATAAACTAGATTGACAATGCCAATTACGAAGAGCTTATAAAGATTCAAAGGAAGTATATTAGTATACAAGAGTTTAGAATTCGTGTTGTAACTTCAGAAGAATGACATATTGCTCATAGAAGATCAAAAGGAAAAGAAAAAGGAAATACCCCAAATACCACCTGCTGTTCTTTTGTAGAAATATCTCTGCTCTGGGCAGTCTGCCCAAGAAACAGCAAAAGATTTTGTCCGAATAAAGACTGCATTGCAAAACAACTCCATAGCCTTACTGCTTAAACAAGTGTTTGAGTTTTGCCTCCAAGGCTTCTTCTTGGCTCCTTTTCACTGCAGTTTAAAGACAGCACCACACCATGCACAATGGATGGGTGTCAGAGGGCATTTTGTCTTCATCTGTGGGAGTCAAGTCCCTCAGTTTCTAGCACAATCATTCGTCTTGGATTTTTCATTCTAACTATGACATGCCCAAAAAGTCCATGTTAAGCTTCTCTCCAAAGCAAACATCAAAAATACTATATACCATTGATTTAATTAAGTTCAGTGGAAAAAAAAAAACCCAACAAACAAAACAGAGCAAGGACCAAATATTTGAGTTGTTCCTTCCCGTTCAAAATCAAAGCATAAACTTCACTGAAAGACCTAGTACTTACAATAAAACTATAGTTCCAGTGCTCATGTAGCTTTTATGACTTAAGAATGTAAATGAAGCCATGTTTACAGGGAGTTATATACCTTTTATTAGACCAATTGACAGAGATAGGGAAAAAAAAATCATTTAACTTTCAGGCACTTGTAAACTGAAGTGAGTCCCTTGTGTTACTTGGAGCAGAATTAGTCAGGAATGCAATATGATAATCTTATTTTGATGATCAAAATAGTATAAGATAACATATTTATTAGCTGCTTTTTCACTTTTCATATGCATTCCTGTTTTTACTATTTTATTACTCAGAAGGTTGAATCTGGATGCTTGAATACTTTCATATCTTAGTTCTACTAGACAGATAAAAATAAGTTTCTAGGAGACTTTAATAACGAGAAGTTAAAAATAACAAGGAAAAAATCCTGGGAAGACAACCAGAGCCACAGGGCACATGCACTTTTGATCATGACTGCAGCAGATCTCGAAGAGGGCTCCTGCTCTGCATCGCATCCAATAGCTAATACCTGAAGTATATGCATTCAAGGCATTTGGTAGGTCAGAGTTCCTAAAGGGCATATAAGTAACATAGAAGGTTGATGAGTCTCTTTAAGTTCAAGATCCAGCCATTCAACAGACTCTTGTGAGAAGAGCTCAAGTGGTTTTTAATGATTACTGAGATAGTTCAGTTAAAGGGACTGCAGGGGTAGGATGCATTTCATGGCAAGTAAGAGAGCAGAGGAAGATATTGAAAAGCCGAGTATGCAGGATGTTTCAGCGGATGTAACAACCTTTATTTGTGTTGCTTTGGGAGATCTATGTTGCTTGCAGATACAGATCTGCAATGCCTGTCTTTATAGTAAAGCATATGGCCATCCACATTATGGTACAGACACAAGGCACAATATTCTTTGTTCAGTTGAAACATCCAGTAAATCCAAACAAGAGCTTTATATGCACTGGGACTTCAGATTTAGGCATTTGTCTGTAAAACATACCGAAAACTTAAATTGCACCATTATTCAGAATTTAAGATATCAGAGCCTTATCATAGCAAATGCTCCCTGAAAACCTTGTGCATAAACAAAGATTATTTCCCAAAAAATTCTGAACTACCATGAAAGTAACACAACTAACAGAAGCTTGTGAATAAGTGGTACATTAAACTCTAATTAATGAAAACATAAGCTTGTGTCCTCCAAGCAACAGCATTCCAAAACATTCCATTAAAGAAAATAAAATTCAAAGAATACATAGAACAGATGTTTGGTAAGTCTACTAAATTAAAACAGGCTTTCCTGAAAGCACCACATGCATGCTTAACGACAGTACTTTTGATGACAAATGTTTTTAAATGTGGTATTAAATGGCAGCAGTGTAGGCACCAGATCTCAGGCTAAGCTGAATTACATTCAGCAGAGAGTCCAAGGCAGGACAGAGATTAAAGTCACCTTTTCTCTGAGTGACTACTGCTCTCTTTGAAACACAGGCATGTCCAAGACAGACATCAGCCTTTAAAATACACTTCAATGAGTTTCTGTTTTGCTCTACAATTGCTGCAGAGCTGCCTAAAATGGCACAATATACATCGATGTCTGTAATAGATGGGGCAGATATAACAGACAGCTTGGAACCGCATGCTTTTTTTGCATTTTGAGATAAAAATTATTAATACGTTAAATACCAATTGATTATCCAAACCATTAATTCAGGATTAAGGAATATTAGAAACTCACATCATGCATAACTGCTAATCAGCAACAAATCCAAACTTAATAAACTGGTATTTAATTGTATCTTGTTAAATTTAGCAGTCGTCTTAATCATAATTAAAAGCAATTCCAAGATGCAATTTAAATCATTACCAAAACCTTTTACTAGTCCGTTTCAAAACAAAAAAATAAAATTATCCAAAGTTACTATTGATTTTTTTTTCCTTCTCCAAGCTGACTACATTAATTTATACAGAACCCTGTGTCTGCCCCAGTAACCATGATTAACCCATATCAGCCAGAGCCAGAAAAACTGTCCACGGTGACAGCCAAGACAGACAGGACAATAAAATATAGCTGTACTACCAACAGCAATAAAATGCTTTGCTTCACTGCACTGATTTCTTTGGAGTCTCACCTGGCCAGCAGCACTGTAATGCTACAGTTCTACGCAAGATTATAAGAGAAAACCAGAAATAATGGGCTACATTTGTATATGACTGTGCAATGCTCCCATGGGTTGTCACGTAAAAATGAAATACTGCAAAATGAGGCACGTAACCTACAGAAGTCAGCTGTAAGAAAAGGGACAAGGACCTTGGATTTACAGATTCTTTCATCTCAGCAACAAAGGACTGCAAGACCCATTTATGTTCTGTTGGTCAGATTCAGATAGCAGGAAGCCCATATTTGCCCTGTTGTCTTTTTGTCAGAGGAGATGGGGAAGAGCTTTTCAGCCCGTACACACTGCCCGACACCTGACTGTTTTCTGTTGTTCCTGAGAATGGTCTGAACGCTTCCCATGCATCTACCTGGGAAGAAAGGATGAGGCTGCATGCAAACACACATGGGCAAGGACAGAGCTGGGAAATGCCGCCACAGCCCATGAAGAGGGTCTGCCTGCCCTTGGTATGGTAGTAGGTGCTGGACAGACCAGACTCGTATCTCCTACACTTCCAGCAACTCTGGTACAAACGGGCCTGCGCATGTAACCCACCCTGAAGTTTTTTGGACACACGATCTACAACTGGCTGGGCAGAATTTGGTGATACGGTTACATTATATCCTTAGACAGGAGAAAAAGCCCTTGCCCCAAAGGGCACAACACATGCTTTTTCCAGAGCACTGTGGGTGCATATCAGCACAGTGCCAGAAAGCACAGACATGGCATTAACTTTCTTGAAAAAGACATGTACCTGGAAAAAACAATAATTGTTTTTTTACTTTGAATCTGATAGTCCAAAAATTCACTTTTCTCCACATGACTGGACTCCTACAGATAGAGAAATGGATTATGAGACAGCTTTTATCACAGAATTGTTCTCATTGCTTTGAAAATATGTGGTTAGGATTGCCTCACAAACCAATTCTCCAATACTTTGAAATAGTTTCAGAAAAATGACTGGAAATAAGCCTCTGTAGGTCAAGTAATCAGTTATGTAAATATGGAAAAAAAATCTGGTGCTAGTTAAGTGTTTCCCATTGAACTAATCGATACAACAGAAGTAAGGATGTGTTCTGCTTGCTATTTGCATCTTTCTACTTAGGCTGTTATAGCCCTCAAGTTTTATTCTTTTACAGTTTAAATGAACTTTTTCTGTTTTGAGCGCTTTTTCTGTTTACTCTATCGTGATATACATCTGTCTGTATTAAAGCTCATTTAATACACCAGGGCTCATACTTCAGTCCTTTCAAGTCTCCCTTATTGTTTGTTCCACAGCCTCTGCTGCTCCAAATTTAGTTTCATCAGCAACTAACTAGTTTGCTCTCCCCGTCAGTCATGTATATAGATTAGACACCGTCTATGTTCAAGGACTACCCTGTTGGGAACCCTGCTTAATACTTCTCTCCAATTTAGAAGAGCTTTTCTGACAAGCAATTGCTTGTTCCCATTTTTTTTAGCTGGTCTTTATCCTCTGTATTCACTCTTATGTCCTCCCGTGGCTTGCTGCAGCTTTCAGCTTAAGCAGAAGTCTGTGAAGCAGAACTTTTGCAAAGACTTTTCTCCAAATCCATAAATTAAGCTGTATACAGTGCACTATGAAGGCTATTGCTGTGTCTTCAAAAGAAACAGCAAGAAAGCCTGGCTTAGCAGGAGCCACACTGTTCCTGCAATGTTGCTTCTGCAGTCACGCTGGCTAGTTCCTTTGAGGTTAACGTAAAAGATGAATGTTTCATCACGTATTTCTTTCTAACGTGTTGAGAGGGAATCTGCTCTGGGTGACATCAAATTATGTGTGGACAAACTTCACAGATTTCAGAGATTTAGTGACTCCTGCACTTTTCCCCTAGTATGGATGTCAAAACTCAACATCTGGTGTTACAGATTCTAGCATTTAGCACAGTTATCAACTAATATGCACCCTAACCGTTTCAGGGAGTGAGACTTAAAAAAAAAAAAAAAAAAAAACACCAAACAATCACAAACCAACCAACCAACCAAAAAAAGGGACTCAGAGATTAATGCAAGTCCTATGCCTGGCACAAGGGCATGACGTGCTTAGGATTTGTTCTGCAGAGAAGAATTCAAGTTGAGAATTTTGCCTTAAGGGACAGCTACTACCCTTAATCTGTGCCTCCAGCTTCCACCAGCATCACTGTAATATGAAGCAGTTAGACTTTTAATATGCCTGCATCCAGCCAACCTTCATGACTATTTAAAATCTCCGTAAGGACTCTCTTATGATTTGTAACCAGAACATATGCCTTCTCTTGTTCAGTTGTACATCTTTTCTACAGTCTCAGAGAGCATCCTGATTCTCTGCGAATACTGAGCCTAAATGCACATGTAAAAATGCTGAAAACTGCTCCCAAAACTACCAAACACTTAACTCACGCCTCTCTCTCGGTGTCTTAATGGCATTGCAAGAAACTAGCCATATATTTGCTGCTATTTTGCATGGAAGTCAATTGATATGGAAGTAATAACCTAACACAGCCAAGGAATCAACATTTGTGAAAGTGTTTTCAGTGCACTGTTTCCCTACATTGGGAGACAACGTAAACTCCTTCCCCCAGTGCAAAACCCTAGGATTATCCTTGGAAAAACAACATGAATACATCTGAGAGAGTGAAACACCGGAAGGAAAGAATAAGAATGAAACTGAACTGGAAGTATAAGACCAATTCTTACATGCCTCTCACTATGGACTTTGTGATGCAGTCACAATCATGCTGTTTTAGGTTGAAGAAGAATGGAAACTGCATACACGGAGAATATATCAGCCCATATGATCTGAACAAGGAAAATCTTGTCAAAGTAAAAAACAGGCATGGACCTTACAGCTAAGGTGTCCTTAACTTAACTGTTGCATAAGAATTCTTTCTTTTTTCCTCCAGTAAATTTGCATGCAGAATCCCCTCAAATCCAGGGAATGAATCCCCTTCACTTTGCATTCAGCAGATGAACAAGAGAGACAATACAAATCAATAAGAGGTTGCAACTTTTATATTAAACCAAAAAGTGAGTCAAATCAAGACTGCCAGTGGAAGCCACATCTTAGCTGTTATCAGCAGACAGATGGGGAATGAGGCTAATAAAAGGAGAAGACAGCACCTCCCTGGAAAAGGTGGAGGAGGTCCTCTATATGCATTCTGTTCTAAATCCCACCTCTGTAAGGATAAAGTAAGTGCCCTTGGTGAAGATGAAGGAACAATGTGCAGATGTCCAGCCTGGGGCTGAGATGAAGGACAAAGCACAGATGTCCAGCCCAGGGCTGAAACATCCCCTTCATTATAATATGTTTAAAAATAAAAGTTGAAACTACACCTTCTGTTACAGTAAACACCAAATAGTGAATACGCATTACTGTGGTAAACAAAGACAGGGGAAGGGTGGGCTGCCAAGCAGCCACTATACTTGCCAGGTGGACTGGCCTAGGTCAAGGATTCTAGCCATGCCAGGGGACCCTGCTGTGGGTTGTGAACTGAATAGGAAATGGTGGCTCTCCAGATGTCAGGAAAAGCCATTAGAAAAATATCTGCAAAAAGTTTGAAGCTGAAATAAAATGTCACAAACTCTTTGAAGCCATTCAAAGTCCCTGTTCCAAATTCTCCAATGAAGTTTCAGTGTAAGTTTCGTTTCACAACTTCCTATACAGCTCTTAATTCCAATTTTTAGACTACGCTATTACTTTACTTCAGTAACACATGAGCATACAGATCATTACTAAAAATCCTACTTAAAGGCCCTAACTAATAGAAAATTCCCACTGTGCTACGCATCATAAAACAGATCATTTTTGCAAAGAAATCACAGTAGAAGTAGGTAGCTGTTAACTTTATTATAGGAACAGAGGTAGGAACTGAATCATTTGTCCAAATCCCACAACTTTTGGAGTACTGACAGAAATCAAATCTACTTTGTCTAAAGACTGTTCTTGTGTGCTCCTTTTCAAAGCCAATTATTTTCTAGTTCTATCATCCTCTTTCATGCATCTCCAACAGAAAATGAGCTCATTTAGTTCTTTCATATGCTACTAGATATGGAGCCTGAAGAATTTTTAGTCTAAAATCCTGAATTAAATATAAAATGTAGTTCCTTCATCAAGCTGATAATTTGAGGTGAAAGGAGACTTTCTGTCTTGTTTAATGGCTACAAGCAATCAGATATTCAGTGGACTATTCCAATAACTCCAATTTCAGTTTTTCTGAAAAACTATATTTTTGAATGGAAAGAACATATATTTCGTTCCTGCAATGCTTTGAACAATTATATTTATGTTAGCACCAATAACTATTTTCTTTCTGTAACTGCACATGGAACTATTACGATTCAGTAAAGAATCCACTGCATGGCAAACGTATTTTGTGAGTTGTTCACTTTCTATTTTTCAAGCCTATCTCTTCCATATATAGTGTATATAATGAGGTGTCACATGGCTCATCCCTAGGCCCTCGTTAGTGCCCTTAAAGCCAATTTCCTATGATCATTCTTTTCTTTTCAGTTCTAAGATCAATCGTCAGAGAGATCATTAGTGATGCAGCATTTAGCTACATTGCAGAAACTTTGTTGGACCACAAACATACGCAGGAGCAACTACTGAAATTTTGTAAGACAGCATGAGAAAACTGTAATATTTTAAAGGATTTTTTCCTATTAATATGGAAAATAGTAAGCTCAGAATACTCGTGCATTTCCCAGTAAGCTTTTTAGCTGATATTCAGGAGTAGTTGAAAATGTTGGATATGCTTCATTATGTTCATCACAGCCTCTTTCCTCCCGTTTCTAAAAGTTGCTCTGAGCTGTACATTTGCTTTTATAAATATGGCACTTGCAAGCATATCCCTGTGTTAAACATACCCCTGTACCTGTAACTGTAACATAGAAAACTGATAAGATTTTAATACAGTTCTTTGTTTAAAAAAATAAATAGATATTTCCTTTTGAGATATTTGATCTTACCAGTCAATAGTCTCCATAAAACAAATGAAACAAAGGAATGACACCAGATCCACAGGGAAAAATTGCAATATCTATGATTTTGTACCAAGCATGACCAAATAAAATCTCCCCTACTGAGATGTAAATGGCATTGACAAACATCATACAAAAACATAACACCCACACATCAGTAAAAAATATGCAAATATGATAAAAGCCTCTTTTGCTGGAGGTCCTTATATAGCTACGTAGCAATTGGCAAAATAAGTGTGCATAGGTTTAATATCTCTTTATGGAAAACAATCAATACATAACAAGAGAGATCTTGCACACAGCTTCATGTGGAAAAAAAAAAAAGGTCAGTTTTCACATGGAGTAACAGCCTGTCCTCTCTGCCCTCTCTCTCTCTCTGCAACCCCCCTTCCTGTCTCAGCTATACATATACCCCTGACAGAGTTAGAATCCATATATTCCCTATAGATGTAGTCATGTTTCATTGAATTTTTCAGAATGCTCAGTTATTACGTGGCATTTACTCGGTAGCAGAAGACAAAACACTTTCTTCATGCTGTAAGGTAGGGCACTAGCAATTCAAGAAGAAAGCAAGACATAACAAAGACCTAGTCTCCTGAATTTATTTATATCAGACATTAGAAACCACTGTCCTAAAAAATCTGGTGACACATCGCTCAACAGCATCAGTAGACCCTTAAACTTGAAGGATAGGACTAAAATACAAATGAATTCACCTCTGATCAAAGCACAATGACATGAAGAGGCACCAAAGCATACATCACTTTCCAATCTCATACTGACGTTTTTAACACAGCACATCTATGGGCTGGAAATTCTAGGAAGGCAGACAGCACCACCTATGTCAGCGTTCCAGACCCCTACAAAAGTAGGGACAGCAGGGTACACTCCAGGGGCCAGGGATCAACCCATAGAAACATCAGCCTTTGCTGGTGACAAACCACACAGGATATGTTGGGTTACATGCAAGGTTTTTTCCATCCTGTGCATACAAGTGAGTTTGGAGCTATTATTCTCTGATTCTTTTGTGTTTTGTATCTAATTTTATAAACAAACTAAGCCCTACACATATTAGAAATTCTTCAGATTCTTGAAATGTGGAGTGCTTGCAAAACTCATGATAAAATGGGTGCAAGACTTATTTAGAAATAATGAATTGTAATTGATTTAGTAAGAAGATGGGATCTAAGGAGCCTGGCTGGATTTACCTGCTTTGCTCATCAGTCAGAAATCCATGAGTACGTGAAACTGCTAATTATGTCTAGATGCACCACACTAGGCTTCTGTCTATCTCTAGTATAGGGAAGCCCAGATTCCTGGGGAAATGGAACAGAAACAAAGGAAATTAGTATCAAAAATAAACTTAATTTGAAATAACTGTTTTGGAGCTGGAGTAGAGAAATACTCATGAAAATATGGCTAATGAGCATTTATACCTGAAGAGAGTAGCAACCACTAGAACAAATGGTATCCAATACTCTTGACATGGTATAGCTATAGTAAACAATAGCCAAGGACTGACAAAGTCCCCAGTTGTGACCATGCAGCCCTGTAATGGGTCAGTCAAATCTTTGACCCCAGAAAAGATGTTAATGAAAGATGAAGATGTATTAAAATGAAAAGGAAATATTTGCATTTCTTCTAGCTGCTTCTCTGGCAGGCAGCAATCACCAGGCCATTTAGTGCAAATCATTGCTATCAAATTCAGCGACATCTGGTAGAAGAGTAAGCTTGAAGCTAACTAGGGAGAGTAGTCTACAAATGAAGCGGAGTGTTTGCATCTTGTTTATTACCAGCAACGGGCACGTGGACTGCCAGATGCCAGCAATAACACACAGATGCTGAAAGTGAAATCTTGTCTCCTTTTGCTCCCTGGAGAATCTGAAAAAAATCAGTTGTATTCATGAAACATAGTGACAAATACATTCCCTTTTTTACCAGGCTCCGAAGGATAAAGTACAGTAGATGACAAAATCTGTTATAACTTACGTTGTCAAACAAATTAATAAAAACAAAGAAAGAAGTAGAGCTGCGCACTAGACAGCAAGCCCCTTAAGACACACACATCATGTCACTGGGATATGAAACACTAATAACGTGAAATTTGTATTACCCTTGCAGAAAGCAGTTTGTTTAACACAGCTGCTGCTCCAAAAAAGGACTTTGGCTGGCCTTTGCAACTGTGCCTCATCTGAGAATCTATCACACTAAACTATGATAGCCTTTGTGGTGGGACAACTCAGGCTCTCCAGTGAAAACATTTCCCTTTATATCTCGCTTGTCTGCTGTGAAACAAGCAGCCTCCCCCTACGGGAAAGTGATGTAGGAATTGCAGTTATTATATTGCAGAAAAACAGTAACAAGGTTCCTATTTTCACTGCTCTATTTCTTTCCATTTCCACTCCACAGTTTGCCCCTTGCTTTCTACCTTCCTGTTTTCTTCAGATTACGTGTCCTAAATATCAGCTGCCAGAACTCCAACCCACTTACAGCCCATCTGGTGGGAAGCAATTGCTCCAGATACTCAACTTATCACTGCATTCAACACATATCAGTACTTTATTTAATATAATATTTTTTTTCACCTAGAAATTACCACAGAATATAGAACTTTACAATTACCTTCAAGTTGTTTAACTAAATAGCTGTTGACTTGCTCCCAAACAAAATGTTGGCCAAGTTGTCAATTGTGGTGGAATTTTAGCAAATCCTCTGGAACCTTGAACATTAGAGGTTTTATCTCTCTTTAGATGAGAAGCAGTGACAGAGCAGTGAGACTTCATCATGTGCTATCAGTGACTGTAGAAACACACCGCAACTCTTGGGTACGTACGCTGGTTGCTCACCAATTTGAGAGCTATTTTGCCTCCATGTTCAGCCAGTCTGGAAAAACACTACAATCAAACCATTAATTCCATCCGTCTTAATCCTTGAAGGGACAAATTTTTCTCTGTTCAGATACTGAAATTCAGGAGTGGTATCTTACATGCCATCTTTTACTCCAATTGGTGTTTCGTATCTCATCCACCAGAGGAGGTAAAACTAAAAGGACGTATTTCTATAGAGAAGTCTGAGCAATGCACAACAGCTTCCCACGGTACTTACATGAACAGAAGGTAGAAGCAGGAGACCGGAGGGATCTCAAACTGCTCTTTATCCCTCTATGTGTTAAAATTCAGTTGAGTGTGTCCCTAGTAGTGGAACATATACTTAGTACCCCAAAGGATATAAAATCAATTGAAAAATAAAATATTCAGTAACTGCATTTTGATGAGACAACAGAGAGCAAAACAAGAAATATTTACAAATTAGAATAAAATCAAAATTTATTTCATATATAGAAAAAGGAAAAAGGACCGTCAATTCAAATGAGATGAAACATTCAGTAGATGCTATTATGGGTAATTATAATAACATTCTGAAAAGAAGATAAAATCTATGATTTAACTGATTAGTAACCCAATATAACTGTTCATTTGTTAATAACCTAGAATCATTTGTTAATCACGGCTGCATAATTTCAAGCCTTGAAAACAGTGGAAGGTTAGACACAGAGCTACACGTTAAGCCTCTCATCTGCAGAAAACATTGACTTTCTTACCTCAAAAAATAACTTAATATTTATCATTTCAAAGGAAAATCTCCATTTTAAGGTTATAATGATGACCGAAATAATAGCTTTAAATAGATCCAAGAAGGTAACATGAGCAAATAATGTATAAATAGAAGTCCACAAACATTAGGACTTTTTAATGGCCTTGACTACACATACTTTCAGAATGCAATACCTTTACCATCAGATAGAGATAGAACGCAATTCATTTGCTGCTGTATAGACACAATTGTAAACTTAATTTACTGTCTGCAATGGAAGGATTAATATCACAGCATTTGCCAACAGTCTACTACACTGTCAAAAAGGAAGGAAACACTAGAAGTATTCTCCCAAAGTGTACTCGCCTCCCACCTGAGGAGTCAAAATGAAACATAGTATGTCATAATATCATCGTACCTGTCAAACACAATGTTTGACAGAAAAGCAGAGATTCCTGGCACATTTTATGAACCCTAATTTACCTTGTTTTATTTAAATGCACAATGCTGGTCTACGAATGTATTTAAGAGCATAGGAATCCCTATTCTCCCAGGTGGCTTGTGCATCTCTTATCTTTGAAAACTTACAGATTTATTTACATCCCTTACCTACATTCCAAGCCTTTAATTCAAAGCTAAACCACAGCTAATATTTTTGAAGTTGAATTTGAGAAGACAGGCATCTGTTTTTAACTGTTAGTACTGCAGACTTTCTTCTCAACTATACATATTAAGAGTTAGGGGTCAGCCAGGAATCCAGATGGGAGATTCCTCTAAGATAATAAAAACAGCCAGCAAATACAGGGTAAGCGGATACAACAGTTTTAACTTGAGTCTGCAGACAGGCTGAAACAATAGCCCCAAGAAAATTTATTTTTTTAATGCTTTTTATTATGAAGTCAGGCAACATCAAATTCAGAAGTTCAACTTTTTCACTTTTATTTAAACTGAGAGGAGACAAATTTTAAAGTCAGTTTAAACTATAACAACTTCTAACTTACTATATGGATGACAAACTGCAAGTTCGTATTGTAACATGCACAAATCACCACAACGAAGGATGAATACAACATGCAAAGTTATAGAATCAGCTTGCTCTGAGCAGATTGTCTTCAAGTCTCCTTTTAGCTCTCAACCCATTACAAAGCACGAGCTAAACCACTTTGGGACAAGAAATCCTAAGTGAAGAAGTGCTGAAAGTCATATTTTGCTTACATAGTTATAAAAATGCAGACTAGCCATGTTTCCAGCATGATATGTGTGGGAAAATAAATCAATTGCTAGATTGACACACCCATTTTTCCCCTCCAATTTCTTTGATTTAGGATTATTATAATCCAGTTTGCTTTGTGATATGGAATCCAATTCAGTAGCTATGTCTCAAGGACACTTGAATGTAAAAGTAAAGGCTTTTCAAACTGATTTTTATGTGCATATTGGCTATTACACTATGACCAAAGACTATAAATCTCTTACTTGAAAGAATAATAGCTCTTATTGATTATAGTTTGATCATGCAAGATAAAGCAAGTGGGAATAATAAATCACCTTTATGGATTATTTGTGTACATTAAGTAAATGGGTTTAAATGCATGTTTCACATGCTTGTTGATGAATCTGATCCATATGTAACTAAGGATGTTTCCATGTATAATCTGTTAATGAACTGTCACACAGAAATGGAAGAAACATTTTCAGTAATTTTAAACCATCAGTCATCTGTCTCAAGAGCAAACACACCAGTGGTGCAGTACTGGGAAATACTGGCACATAAATCATCCTACCACTGGTCCTAAGAACGGAGTATTACCTTAATTTAATCAAAAGACTGCATGAAAACACCACTGAAATACACTAAATGGAAGTAGATATACCTGGAAAATTACCCATACCTACCTTAATTGTTCATAGAACAGCTGTTCTCTGATACTCCTAGGAATTAAACTCTTAAATTGCAATAACTTGACAATTTACCTAGATTATCTGAGCCACCCAGGAGATATCTGTAACTTGCTATGAAGAATGGCTCATCGCTGGATTCACTGGTTTTGAAAATTACGTCAAGATATTCTGGATTTTTTTCCCCACGAACATAACCACTTATGGACTCTGTTGCAAATAACAGATTGCGCAAACCCCAGAAACAGAAGAGATACAAAAATTCCTCCTACTTCCTAAGCTCTATGCCCATTATTCCTGGAGCTACAGGATAAACTTCATTTGCAATAAACATTCAATGGTGATTAGCTGAAATTCTGAATTTTGGTGAAATGTAACACAGTATGTAACACAGCAGTCCTAAATCTGCTTTAGAAGAAATGCAGTGTTACCCACCCCAGTCTTCCCAAACTGGCTCCCCATCTGTTAGTGTCAGGTCCAACAGTGTTTTCTCTCTTGCATTTCTCTCTCCATTCTTCCCGCATCCCTTCCTGCCTTTTCCTCTTTTGTTCATGATTAAGAGAAAGAAATATGGGGTTTTAGTTAGCCTGTGCTTTTATGTAAGCAAGCAGAACTTGACTCTTTAGTGCCCATAAAAAACAATGTTCTGCTCAGGAAAAATGAAATAAAATGAAATAAAATGAAATAATAAAATAAAACAAAACAAAACAAGATTTAAAATCTCAGTTACAGGCTCTCTTAAAGTGCTAGTGTGGTTAAATAAGTCTTATTTTTAACTCATCACTACTGGTCAAAGGATCTTGCAACATTTTGTTATTAGTTCTGATAAGATTGAGTGTGTCAGAGGAATGCTTCTCCCATTTTACAAACAGAAATGGAGGCACAACCCACACAAGCAGCTGAATGGCTAAATTCACTACTTCCAGCCACACGCCATTTACTTCTGAATGGCAATTCACTGTTTCATCTACTAGGGGAACAAAATCTTCTCTCAAGGAGAGTTGGCTGCGCAGTAAGATTATATGCTGTCAGAAGGTTATATTTCTATTACGTTACAGACTTCAGAAAACAATGACCTTATTATGGTAAGTCATGTCCACACAGAACACTAAAGCTATTCTCTCCCTGGGGGACTTGAAGTTATACAGGCAACAGAGCACAAGTGGGAAGGGCATTCTACAAGGTAGGAAAAGAGAAAAATTTGCCACCCACCCCTCCCACCTCCCCACCTGACAGTCACAAACTGGATTCTATGGCAGAATAAAGTATGTATAGATAGTCACCCAGAAAATCAGGCAAAGGTGAATAATGGTGGTTTTTGATTCTAACCAGGACCTCTCAGACCCTTCAGAATACTGCTCAGGTAAAAACATCAAGCCATCGAAAACGTAAGCTTAGAAAACAAAACACCACCAGCAGACACAGATCTTTGATGTTTAGAAAGAACAGCATGTTAAATAACTTTAAACCAATGAAAACCAATTTCCTTTCTAGACATTAATGACCGTTGAAACTCCCCATCTCCTGAATCATTAAAATTCAAAGGAAGTGTGATAGAGCATTGGTAAAAGTCATTAGACAGCCATAGGGAAGAGCTTGCAATCCCTGGAATAACAATTAATTCAAATCAATACAGAAATTCGAAGGAAAGATTAGAAACTGCTGAAATTTACCCAGTGAGAACTAATTTATATTTTTAGCAAAATGAATACTGATATATGATCGCTAAAGCTTCAATTTAAAGTCAAGTTTAAGTTCTCCAACTTCTTTTTAAAACACAGTGTAAATATACTACCAATCTTCAGAAAGAAATGCAGTTGTTTACTATAGCTTGCAATAAACAGCTGTAAACAGCTCAAAGTCTGCAACAAAGAAATTAAAATCTGGCTGAAGGAAACAAATGGACAAGATTAGATTATTTAAGAGGTCTGAGCCATTTTTTCTAAAATAGGCAACAGGAAGACTGTATCGCAATATTTAAGCCTGACAGAAGAATCAATCATGGTGTGGTGGAAGGAATACATTTGTTTTCAGGGTGATCACTGAAAAGATGGGCTGGTGCCTCATGAACACTGCAAGGGCCAGGTCTCCACAGGCACCGATGCAGAGGAGAGGCACCATCTTGTTGCCCAAGCACCGCAAGTTTTAGTTACAGCTCAACATATAAGCACACATTTCAACATATATGCACACATACTCATTCAAACAGAAACAGCACACTATAAAATTCAATGCAAAAATTCAAAGCCATTTTCACTCTGGATGTCTACCAACAAATTCTCATTATGTATCAAGCCTGACAGGCAAAGCTTTGCAACATTCTAGATAATGATCTGAACTTTCCCCTCAACAAATCAAATAAATAATGACTCCCTACTCATGTTGCAGTCCTCCTTTCCCATTTATTTTCTCTTTATTTGACAACAGAGAATGTTCTGATGCTTTTCTTTTTTGCCTCTCTGTGAAAAAGGGCAATAAAAAACGGAAAATACATATGCACACCAGCAGATGACAGCCTGCCATGTCTGTAAATTATTTGAGGAAAGAGCTGTTTCTTACAGGTCTCCTGAAAGCATTTGACATATTGTTGATATTTTGAAAACCAGCAAGCAATGATTGTGAGCAGTGATAATAAAACATTTCTCTATAATATTTTTTACAGGGGATGACATTACTGAATAGATTTCTTGCCTTCCCACCCATCATATTTGCCTAAAGCATCACAACAGTGAATTAACAACATCACACTATCATCTGGTATGATAAGAGGTCACTGCTGAAAGCACGCGTCTGTAATGCCTGCAGCCTTCTGGAAAGACAAAATATCCTGAGGAAGCTGTGGCTGTTTCCATTTCTAAAGGTGTGGACTGCTACTAAGAAAATAAGGACAACTGGAATTTCCAGTCAAAGGTTGCTTATAGACCCCACCTCCTGCACATTTCATTATAAGAATAGGACATTTGAAATAAATGTCAGCATTTATTATACATTGACACGTATACATCAGCAGTTGGCAATGTTAAGAAGAAGGACAGTGTGTTCAGGTCAGGCTCTTCAAATGATTCTTGAGAAGCCATTTTCTTCGAACCAATACATTTGTGCAAACATTGACATTAAGATAAGCTGGTCAATTCTTTTTATTGCCATGAGTTAACTGAGAGACAACACAGGAAAATAGATCTTCCCCCTTCTCAGCACAAGAATCAGCAGGAGGCTAGCATAGCTGAGATTACTTGGAGACAAGAAACATTATATGTGATCCTAATATGAAGCACTTTCAGCTCACTAGTCTGTGAAACCATTATAATACAAACACCTTCAAATTGCTCATTTCTCATGATTTGGCTATTATATCACAAGTCCTACTCCAGGCCTTCACCGCATGCACACAAAGTGCAGAGCCTTAACCTTTTCCCCATGCAACAGTTGTGGTCCTCTGCCACATATCTGTAGAATCCCATGAAGCAGCACAACCCTCCTGAGCAGCCTGCTGCTGCTGGCCCTTCTCCATCGTGGAGGTCCCTGCCAGCTACACAATCCTGTGCAAATACCTGACTTGTTCCTGACCAGATGTTGCAGTCTAAGAGGTGCCAACTTGAAAAGTATCATTGTTCATACCCTGGGGTTGAAAGGATTCTCCAAGTGGGCCCTTGTGAAAAGGAAAGGAGTTTGTATGCCATTGCCTGGCCCACCAAGAGGACCCGAGTTCCAGTACCTAGCAAATTACCTAGCTTCACAGGTGAAATACTTTAGGATGTGGGAAGGAGCAGATTAGAAATGTGACACTAACAGCACCCACCTTTGTATTTTTGTGCCCCCTTTGGAGGTTGTTGAGCTCAGTAAAAGGGTTTGTCATTTCATAGGGAAAACAAGGGAAGGAATTGTCAAAAGTATTGCCCAGATCTTTCAGGACTGTTCTCTTTCAAGATCAGCTGTTGCTAACCTCACCAACTGCCCCACTGCCACTGCTTTTTTAAGCAAAATTTTCTTCCTGTCACCTTGGGCCACTCACCTGATAATCATTGAGCGGGTCAGTGAAGAGGAGGAGAAATTAATCAGCAGCCAGACAAAACACAGGCATTGCAGGGAATATTTACCCGAGATAAATAAAGGGTAGGATACAGTAGGGATGCAGGAGAGGGGAAAGAGATGAAGCCACACAGACCAGGATAAGGGGAGGAATCTAAAGCTTCACTGTGCTACATTCCATAAACATCCTCCTCCTCTGATAAAGTTCTCTGTGACGTGGAAATAAATCATCCAGTTCTCCCAGTCTAACAATGCCCACAGTATCACAGAATCACCTAGGTTGGAAGGGACCTTTTAAGATCATCTAGTCCAACCAATGAAAAAAAAAAAAAAAGAAAAAACCCAAACAAACAAACAAACAAAAAAAACCACCCCAAAAAAACCCCACACCACCAACCCAACACTAATCCATATCCCCGAGCACCATGTGAACTCATCTCTTGAATACCTCCAGGGATGGTGCCCCTACCACCTCCCTGGGCAGCTCATTCCAATGCCTGACAACCCTTTCAGTAAAGAAATATTTCCTAGTATCTAACCTGAACCTCCCCTGGTGCAACTTGAAGCCATTACCCCTTGTCCTAGCGTCTGTGACTTGGGAGAAGAGACCGACCCCCACCTCTCTACACTCTCCTTTCAGGCAGTTGTAGAGAGTGATAAGGTCTCCCCTCAGTCTGACTCAGTCCCCTGACTGAACAACCCCAGCTCCCTCAGCCTCTCCTCATAAGACTTATTCTCCAGACCCCTCACCAGCTTTGTTGCCCACCACATCTGCATAATAAAATTTGACCAGAGAATAGCAAGATGTTTTCCTTTTTTTTTTTAAACCTGTTTCCAATTAATGACATCTTCAAAAGACTTCAACTTCTTATTGCACTCTTTAAACTTTCATTAAACTTGGCAGACTGGTTTCTTGTACTGTAACTCCTGAGAGCTGGGCTACCTTTAATAATGGAGAAACACCGTCAGCACATTAAGCCTCAGGTTACATTTGCTTTCCAGTCAGCAATTTGAGAAATTAAGAACTTCTCATTTGCAAATTTTCTAGACACGACTGAAAAGCCGCACATATTCTTTGGCGTTAATAACTCAGTGATGAGGATGAGAGATGTTAATATCAGCACAGCAGTTGTGTAATTACTAAACACACAATGTATAAAATGTTGTTAATGATCCTAACATTTAGTAAATACTAAGCATTATGATATTAAAACCATATTTTAGTTTTATTCCTGTATTTAAGTAACTTTTAGTAGAAATTACACTAAAAATCCATTTTCAACTATCTGCAAGGCCTGCACGTCTGAGACTACAGCATCTCAGGCACTGTGCAATGAAGGGCACCCAAGACTATCATTTTCATTAGTGTTTTCTTTATCTTATACTTTCAGCTTTCTAGTAGGAAAATAGCTAGAGGACTTTGTACCATAAAGACTGCATTGCTAGCATATTTCCATATCTTCTGCATTACACTTTATCTCGCATTGGGAAGTCCGTGATACTTGGCAATATGCTGTTATGAAGCGGCCTTAGCAATGATCACAGAACCTTAAGCTCACAAACCACCAAACTCCAAAACCCATAGATGTGACCCTCTTGGTCAATGAAGAACTCATTTTATGCTAAAGGTACAATGCGCTTCTATCCAAACAGTCTATCTGTGGAAATTCCGTAAGCCTCTGTCTACAGCCTTTCAGACTGAAAAGCCTCAGACGAAAATGGAAAAAAGTAGCAAAACCAGGAAAAACCTTGATTTCAGATACAAGCGATGAGTCACATGGAAAGATATCTAGAGACATTAGTCACTGCCTGCTTCCTCATTGTACACTACTGTAGTTTAATTTCTCAATAGCTTTTCTGTAGCATCAATTTTAGTATTTCACATAGCCTCACCGAGAAGAAAAACCTGGAAATCAGATGACTTTAAAGAAAAAAAAAAAAGCAATGAAATTTGGTAACAAAATAACTTTATAAAATAATGGAGGACTATGGAAATGTATTAAGTTAAATAGTCCTGTTAGCAAGTATAAAATATCAGTTAGAGATATAAAACCAAACAATAACATTATTTATCAGTGCTGGCTACACAGATTTAATACCAAAATTTATGACGCTGACTAAAAATATTTTGCTCTTTGTTTTTTTTTTTTTTCACTGCTTTTGTTACTGTTCGCTGAAACCTCAAGAGATTAGATCAAATGCCAGAGATCATTGGTGAAATGGAAGTTAGTAGATTTCAAGTGAGGACACATGAAATGTTGCCTGAACATGAAAAGCTCTTGTGCTTTATTCAGAACTGAAATCTTAAGGAATGGTTCTAATGCAAATTTTGAAAACTGAAGGAATTTAAGGAATTTTAGTATTATTTACCTGTTCAAGCCCCTTTCTAATTTAATTAGGAAGATTTGCTGGCAGCTGTCCATTTGGATTCCCACCTCTGCTGACCTGGAACCAGGTGGACTTGTGGAAGATAGCAAAAAGACACCAGAAGACAGCCTGAATAGTGTCAAAGCATTAACTGTGTCAATTGCAATAGGAGACCTGCATTGAAATAACGGAGAGAAGCCAGAGCAGATGTAAGCGTGCCATCATAAGTACGCTAGAAACAGTGGTTAATTAGAAGATAAGGAAAATGTGTTAGTACAGGAAAAATAATGAGCTTATAACATTGAGTATAATGGACAAAAAAGAATATTGGGGAGAATACCAAAGGTTACTGAAGGGGCAACTGCAATTTCCAGTCTTAACCATATCTAAGTTTAAGATTTTAAAAGCATTTCTGAAGTTCTGTTACTTAAAGTTAAAAAAAAAAAGACTTCTGAGAAGTTCAAGTTATTTTACTATTCCTCACACGTGTACTTTGGCTGTTTCTGTTCATACTTTACTAACAATGAAACTGTAAGTCTGACAGCCCCTGTTCAGAATGAAAACTCTACCTCTGAAAACAGACATTCTCTCAAATTCTTTTCCCACCTTGTCACAAAGACACTTGCTTTGGTGTTTTCTACCCAAGTATTACCCTGCACAGGTGCTTTATAAAAACATGGAGTTTGCTGCAGGACTTATGGGTATGATTTCAGTTGTTGCTACATAAGATATTTCTGTGCTGTTAGGCAGTCTTATAAAATCTGGGTTCATGAGTTTATTGATGGCCATTGGCATACAATCAGGGCAGACATAATGACTGAGCCAGCTATTTGTGTTCTCATTAGTTTAATTTGTTTAATTAGCGGCCTGTAAAACTTGTGAGAACTTTGCAGCAAATTTTCTGAATGTCCACAGACACCAACTGACCCCAGTAACATATAAGAACTAAAGCAAAAGAGCACCCACATGACTTAAGTCATTCCTACTTTTCTTCCCCACAGATCAACTTATCTCTTACATCATTTTTTATTCACTGCCTTTCTCTGAAAGATCAATTCAACCTAAATCAGGAGCAGAGAAAGTTTAATGGGAACTGGGAAAGGCAGGGCAGGCCATCCAAAGGATTGGCTTGTTTAGAGTAGAAAAAACCATGTTTACTAGTGGCCATGGTTGCTCTCCGTGAACGCCGTTAGGTAGGAACAAACCACTCTAACAGATAGACAAAAAGGTTAATTGAAAAAGTACTGGACAGTATGAGCACAGTGGAAAGTGTAGATGTGGGATATTCCTGAGTATTTTCAGAGGAGACAGAAGACAACAGCTTCAAAACACCAAAGACTCTCTAAGCTCCCTCCCTCTTGGTCACCATTCCAGGACTAAAGAGGGCTCAGAGAGAACATCCACTTTGGTTTTGGTAAGAGAATTGCTATATCTAACAAAACTGACTTCAGTAGGATGGAAGGGAAAGGAAGGACACAGGAAATACCTTTTGGTACAATATTTTTGCTTTTCTCTATCCGTGTCTACCCACAGACATTTGTCCATGCATTTGGTAGAAGTGACACGCAAAACCATGAAGCAGTTCATGATCATATGAAGTTAATATGGCCCACCTTTTTGCTTATATTTTTGGTAGGAGTGGGAGTCACCCGAAAATTACCTACTTGTTAGCTTTTGTTAATATAAGTAGTAATTCGCTATCATGTATAGTCATTCTGGGCTGTCAACACCACTCAGAGTCAGCAAGAAGCAAGAGGAATGTCTCTTAAGGAGGTACAAGTCTTAAATATAGAGAATTCATCAATAAGAAAAATATAAAGTAAGAAATCCATATTTACTTAGAAAGGAGAGCAGAGCTGAGCCATTTCAGCACAGGATTGTGAAAGAAGCTTAAAGTGTGTCCAAAACCCTCTGAAAGTCAATGAGATTTGGGAAGCTATATCCCTTCTGTATCCGTGGAAATTCCCAACTTATAAAACATTGGACACAAGTCATAATGATCGTGGTGAATTAGATGTCTTTTGCTTTGATCTTTTGGGTCAATCCAAGCCCTCAAATTGAAGCCAAATATGTGGCTTGGGAACCTGCAACAAGGAAAAACAGAAGACAGTTTATAAATCCCTGTAAAGAGATTAGTAAAGCCCTATCTACTTGGCTGTAATCAGAGAGAGGAAATGCAAAGCCATGATATAAATTACACAGACCAATGGCTTTGGTTAGAAGAAGAGAAAAATAACCCTTAGATGTTTCCTATGAAGGTGTTGCAACTAGTATGCTGTTTGAAGTTAAATGAAAAGCAAAAACTGCTAATCAAAAACTCAGCAGCATGCTATAATCAAGTTACTGCAAACTTGGTCATGCCTGTATTTTTCGGCTACACAATCTTTGTCCATTGACATAATGTGAATCTCAACAGTTTGCTGTCAGAAAAAGAACACTGAGAACCAAAACAGTACCTCATTATCACACCCACGTAATTACCCATCAGCTTTTCCAAGGCACCTGTTTGCCCTCCTGTGCAAGCCAGCATCGCAGCTAGTCTGAGCAGTGCGCTCTGCCCAAAGCGCTCCCAACACTGAAAAGGCTACTGCTGAAGCACACTGGTTAAACCCTCACTAGTATTTCAGCTTGTCCTCTTACAAGAATGAAATTTAACCTTTAAAGCCCCTGCCCATCCCTCCCTGTAAACTATGCTAAATTAAGGGAATCACAGAAAAATCTAATTTTTACCCCTGCATTTCCTGCATTCTGCTTTTCACAATACTACAGAACTAATAATGACATTAATGTTTAACTGATGGTACTTCTAAAAGCGCATCATAGAATGAGACACTGTCCAACAGTATCCTTAACTGCAAAACATCTGAATAATAGAGTTAAGAAATGGATAAACCAATTGCAAATTAAGACCATGATTTTATTCACTTCAGCTATTAATGCCTGAATTATTAAAAAAAAAACCCACCCCAAAACCAGCACCCAACAATACCAACAAAAAAACTCCCAAAAACCTAACCAAGCGAAAAAAACCAACCCCAAGCTCCAGTACCCACAACCTTCTGCCCTCAAACCTAAGCCATGGATTTCCATATTTCAGGATCAGTTCCATTAAAAAGTTTGGCAAGTGCTTCACAAGCACAGTAACCACATTCAAATACCCTTACTATGCTTGAAAATATTTATTTTATGATTACCCGTCTGTTTCAGAGAGGTTCATGATGGAGTAAGATGCCACTCAACATGCATAGAGTCACAGCATAAACCCAATGTTTGCTTAGAATTTACGTCAGGGCTTAAGCCTGCAAATGTTTTATTCATGTTGCTCTCAAGGTATGTTCAGACAAATGACTGGTGGATTTGTAACCATTCATTACACGGCTCAGTCTTTTGGAAATTTCCTCATCTAGAAAGCAGTCATTTAAACCATTAAGAGACTGAAAGAGTAAGGGCAGCACTATGGGGGGCTTGATATTTCTGCATCTCAGGCAGGGAGATCTCAAGTCACGCTTCAGAAACACAGTCAGCCCACTACCTCCAGATATAGGTGCATGCCTAATAATATCACCATTGCAGCTCTGGGTATACCCAGAATTTTTGTTTCACTAATCTGTAGAAATAACAACCAGTCATAGCAGGCAGACCTTCTGTGCTAGCTTGACGTTTGTTTTAAAAAAAGAAAAGTTTTCACAACTTGTCTGTGGCCAGCCTGCCTGCTGAATTAATCTTCGGTTCTACGGCTGGCCATTCAGCATCTTTTATATCCGCAAGTAGCAAGGAACAGTTTGTCAGCAGATCACTAGCTGCATGACTCAGTGGCAGCTAGTAACAGTGAAAACACAGAACAGGGCTTCTGTGAAAGTTTCCTTAAAATACAGAATTCAGCCCAGGATAAACTCTCCATGAAACTCACTTGTAGAGAAAACAAATACTCCATGTAAGGAAGGCTGTGAAAAGCTCATTAGCTAAACCAAGCACAGGGTCAGCACCTGCAGGCACTCACTGCTCTATCTCTAGCCTTTCTAATCACTGAGCCTTCACACATTTGCACATAGGAAGCCCATTTAAATTCCACTGAGTTAGGCCAGGAATCAGGTATCAAACTTGACTATGAAGCTGTCTCACTTCACAGGCAGCACTTACTTTTTCAAGAATATAAACACAAGATTCATGAAGGTAGGTGATACCGGTGAATCCAGGCCCTGACCCAACAGAATGTCTTTGCTTATGTCTCTGCTTTTTCACTCAGATCATTAAGCAGGGCAGGGGGCATCTTATGAGTAGCATTTTCTAATCTGAACATTTCAGGACTTCCTAGAGACTACTGAACTTAATGCATTAGCTCCATCTCCAACACTGGGAAACCTTTAAATGGAAAGTTCACCAAGCAGTGCAAAAATCAGTGAACACTGCAGTTCCCTGGAACAGTTCATACTCTGAAATTACATAAGTGATCTGAATTGAGTGAGAACTACAACCCTTGGGAGCAATTTCCAACAGCGCTAATGAGAGCACATTGAGTTCTTTATGTCCAGAAACTGTCACTGTTCGCAATAGCATTTAGAGCACATCTTGATGCTGACTCACAGATGCCAAGCGTATTATATCACCTTTCAGTGGTTCTGTTTAGTCAGCTATAAAGTTCAGCATCTGCTTCCCATTCGGGATTTTATTTATATAGAACACCTACTTATATTCTACACACAGAGAGGCGAACTGTAAAGACACAAAGGACCGATGACTAAATGGAGCATAAATGCAGATACAGAACACCACATTCAGCTATATGTACATAAGAGTAGGGGAAAAAAAGATACAGCCAGGTTAAGAGGATTACTCAAGTGTTTCAAGTTATCATTTTGGGGAGCCATAATACTTAAGTTGTTAAATTATCCAGGACAGTCATAGTAAAGATATATCACTTATTCCTTAAATCAGTTGGAAGTTTTTGAAGGTGGCCTTCCAAGTTCCTATCTTGTTTGCTAAACAGTTTTAATGGGTAAGTGCTTGAAATACTCTGGTATTAGCACACACTTGAAGAGGGGCAGCAAGTGAGCTGACTGGAAAAGAGAAGCTGTGCTATTATCTCTGATTCTGGCAAAAGATCAGTTTCACAAAAAGACTTTTATTAACAGACAACACCAATAATGCTCAAGTACAAATCCCACTGGGTAGGAAGCAATGTTTTCTGTTTCTCATCATTGCGTCTTGAAAAATACAAAACTAGGTAGGGTCTGGTCCATCAGTGTATTCCTTGATATAATAGGCTGTACAAAACAAACTGTGCAATATTATATTTAAATAATAATAAAATAGAATGTTAAAAATTACTCTTTAATATTCTTCATTTTCCTAAGCTCAAAACCACTCCTCCCTGACAATTATCTTTAATATTTGATTTTGCTAGAGACTATTGCATTTGCAGGCTAGTGGTTTGTGCCATATGAAAGTTTGGAATCCCATCCTTCAGGGGGCACCGCAAGAGCCTCTGTTCTTGCCGTCTCTTTCTGACATCGTTTCAAAGTGGATACTGCAAATCCCAGCTCTCAGGCCAACCTACATTTCATTATCTCTCACGTCAAAGCTGCGCTCCAGAGGGCAGATCTGTTACGCTTTGCATATTTGTAACTGGAAGTATGCTGATTTCCAGCGTGCACCTTGGAACAGACTTAAAGGTTTCTTTCACCCCCCCCAGTAACTGTGTGATGGATATTTCAGACATTTGTCACCAGAGGGAGATGACAAAATTCCACGAATGAAAAAAGACAGGAATTGACTAAGACAGCTAAAAATATTTGGGTTTTTTTTTTCCCTGTAGGTGGCTGGAAACCAACTGCATTTCGCAGTACAATCTAAGCTCAATGTGCATGCCATATTTGATGAACATTTAAACTTAATTTACTATTTTTTCCTCCAGTAGAGCAAGAACAAAAAGGAAGAAAGGATTTTCCTATTATAGAACATTATCAAAATGCTACTTTTTAACCATTAACGTTGATTCATTGTCCCTTTTATAAAAGCAAATTTTTAATTAACTGTGATTCTGAAAGTTTGTTTTACTTCATATATAGAAATACATATGAGAAATGGAACTCTTCCTTAAAAAGTGTTCAAGATATTAGTTAAGCCAGAATTGCCCAGAAGAAGTGGAATTTATAGGAGTCCTTTTTCCTTTTTGAAAGGAACAGTGACCATGAGCACTCGCAATGACAGAGGCTGGAATTCAGCCCCAGGCTCAGAAAGCTCCGACCTAAGAACAGGGATACACCAAACACAGAAGAGCCCACATCCACACAGGACTGTTGAATCAGAACCAGACATACATAAAATCTCCAAAAACCAAAGAGCATTGCAATAATTTAGGATAAACTAAAACAAAAAGCTGATCTACACTGAAATTACAAGTTTATTTCAGCCTGGCTTGAAACATCAAAAGGGAAATATAATGTATTCTGGATTTTGAAAAGTATAAATTTTGATGGGAAAAAGCAGTTGCGAGTTCCTTCATGTAAGAGAAGTCAAAGCAAAGTCCAGATCAGCTTTTGGAGAATAGCATGCAAATATTCATTTGATTGGTTTACATTTAGCACAAGCCTCACACACAACCCTCCCTTCCCTGAGATCTTTGACATTTGTGCCTGTACAAAGATCTCAACTTGAGGAATCTATTCTGTATACAAGTTATAAATTATCTTTCTGGAAAAGTCTGCTCATTATAGAGAAATGTAATAGTGGGAGAAATCTCTTCCGATTTTAAGTTTGTATTTCTATTACAAGGCATTTCTTCAGCCTCCCTCTTTCCTGCTGTAGGATTTTTTCTGAATACGATTTTTATCTTTTGTAGCTAGAGATTATATCTGTAAATGCTGTCTTTCCATACCATGCTCTTGCCTTTTCTCCAGATAACTAATGCTCCTAGTTTCTGAAGTTACATTGGGCAATTGCTGGACGAGAGTAATACCTGCTGGTGTCCAGAGCAAGTGCCTGTAGGGGAATACACTTGGCCCAAGTGCTGCTCGTTACTTGTGAGGAAACGTGCACCCCACAACGTAAGGCTCAGTGGAGCTGAAAGCTTAGTACCCACCGACTGCACTGTGCTATAGGGACAGAGTGACCCTACCCATGGGGCTGACCACACAGCCACGTCCCACAGCACAACCAGAAACACCACGGAAAGAGCAAGGAAAGTCAAACTAAGAGGGAGGGGCTGTTTCCCCGGTTTCCTTAAAGTTTCTCTTATTGTATTTTTAATATTCAAAACTGACTGAGAGGGATTAGCATCACCTTAGAGAGAAATTGAAAAAGGCATATAAAAAAAATTGTGCAAACTGGGTTAGTCAGGTGAGCCAGCCAGCAGAATCAGAACTGACTGCTCAGAGCTGTACTGAGCAAAATCTCTCCAAACTTATAGCCTTGAAATTAATTAGATCGACCCTTCCCCAATTAGAATTTTTCTACTCACTTCTTTTTAAACTAATTAGCTCATAACTTATGGATGGAATAGACATTTCTGGTATTTTTTTGCAGTTTCAAGCAGAATACATTTTAGGACTCCAGGTGTTTGTTAGGCAGGGTGAAATACTGAACAGTGTGGTGCTTTACGTAGCCTTGCTGCTTCGACAGCTCTGGGCACGGTAAGAGGCAGATTGTCAGACTGGTCCACTCTGGTTTTCAATTGCTATCTTTTTATAAGCAGGGCCATATTTTAACAGAATCACCCTTTTAATTAGCACAATTAGCTCCACTAAACCTTTTTTTTTTGTAGTCTAATCTAGTAACAAGACAAAGAAGAACACCATGTGGTGGTTTTTGTGCAATAAGAGCAATAAAAATGGAGAACAATGAAATGGATAGTTCACAACCCATGAAACAACATAACAGGCAAGTCTGTGAATTAAGGCATTTTGCTTCAGCATTTATCCCTTTCACTTCAGAATTATTTCTTTTCCTTCGAGAGACACAACTCAGAACTTCTCCACTTACATTAACCAAAATTGCTCTGCCACCAGACATGACTTTTGCTTGAGCATTTAGAGTGAAAACTCTTGCTATATGCTATCAGAAAGACAATGCTCTGCTGAAGTCCCTACTGTCACCCAGGACCATTTACTGTCTAGATTGCCGATCCTGTTTTGGATTCACCTGAAAAGATTCCTCTCTTTAACTGTGAGGAACCCAATCACTTTATGAGCTGGGGTTTGCCTTTTAGAGTTGCACCAAATTCTCCACTTGTAAGAAAGGAATGTTCCTCACTGTTCAAAAGAGCACTACTAACACATACATGAAGTTTATGCTGTATTTGGCTTGTAAGTCTGCACTCCAGAAATATTTGGCCAAGACACAAAAAAGACAAATTCTCCAAAGGACTGTTTCATACAAGAAGCTTAGATCTCCTTCAGTCTGTGCTAAAGAGTCCCTACGAAAACAGTTTCCAACTCTTTTCTTTCAGTAAAACATTAGTTTTGGAGAATGGTTATTACAAAAGAGCTTAGCATATCCCTAACTGGTTTTACATTGAAACAGAAGGAATTTGATTTCAAGGAAAGCGAAATTTAACCTATCACTGGCAATTTTATTTTCCTCCCTAGAACCATACAGTTGTATCAGTGAAGGAAAACGAAGGGGAAACTTACAGAAAAACAAAATAATTAAGTTAATTTCACTCCCATTACAGGCCTTGCTTACCAGAGAAGTGAAACAGTATTCAAACAACTAGGGAGTTGAAGGAAGGAAGACTGTCGAGGTAACACCAAACCCATGAGGGTTGCTGGATCCTTGGCTGAACAGGCTTCAGCGGGAGGGTCAGTTCTGCCAGAAGCAGCAGCACCTCTCACCCACCCTGCTCTCCCCACGGCTCACCTGCCCCACGCTGCCCAAGGGAGGAGCCACCAACAGAGGCAATCAAGAGCAAAGGTTCACCTCATGCTCCAGGGCTATGTTTCTAATTAAATGCTGTTCACAATCAGCAGGCAGAAGGTTTCCAACAACACCTTCTATTATGCATGATGACTACCATTAAAATACTGCTCGCTAACTATTAGAGTGTTAATCATGACTTCATTAATGCATTTTTTCCTGTATAAGATAAAATTATGGGAACTGGAATGAGAGATGGAACATGATTAAACTTTTAAATAAATCCATGGTGATTCACTTCAAGGAAGGACTGAAATCTGTTAATGACTTGCAACTCTATGCTGTGGACAGGGAATAAACTGTAAATTTATGAATAACTGTAGAGTAGCCAAGAAGAAAAAAAGTTAGCTGTTTTTATCTTCATAGCCAAACGTCTAGTGATAAACATAATCTACCTTTTGATTAAGTCTGACCTTGAAACCTGTCTTCTTAGGAACATGGCAAGTAATTTCTTAGTAAACTGACGTTGCAATTAAAAAAATTAGAACAAAGTATTATTGCTTGCGTTAGAGAACATTTTCTCAAACAATTCAAATATTTGTTTTAAAAAATGAACTGCACTTTGGCTATTTGTTGCATCAATTAATTACTCATCACATCACATTCACTTAATTCTTAATTGTTCATTTTCAACAGTTAAGTTTGAATTAATTATCAGAATTCTGATTAAACTGTGTCTGCCACATCAGACATCACATTAAAGATTACAGGAGGAATGAGACTATCACTGGATTTTATGCTTCGGGCAGACATCTCCCTTTGCAGCATGAGGTGGGGGAAGTGTGAGTCAGAAGCTCTGTAATATAAAGTAGATAATATTATAGTTTCAAATAACTCTAGATTTTCTGTTGCACTTGCAAGCCTCTAACATCTTAACCAGTATGAAAAAAATTAACTCTTACTGCAAAACAGGATTTTGAGGTCTGTGGAGCAAGATCATAGAATGATTCAGGTTGGATGGGACCTTAAAGATCATCGAGTTCCAACCCCCCTGCCATGGGCAGAGATACCTCCCACTAGAGCAGGTTGCTCAAAGCCCCACCAGCCTGGCCTTGAACACCTCCAGGGATGGGACAGCCACAGCTTCTCAGGGCAACATGTTCCAGTGTCTCACCACCATCACAGCAAAGAGTTTCTTCCCAATATCTTCTCTAAAACTACCCTCTTTCAATTGAAAACCGTTATTACCCCTTGTCTTGTCACTACACTTCCCAATAAAGAGTCCCTCCCCATCCTTCCTATAGGCCCCCTTTAGGTATTGATAGGCTGCTATAAGGTCTCCCTGGAGTCTTCTCTTCTCCAGGCTGAACAACCCCAACTCTCTCAGCCTGTCTTCATAGGAGAGGTGCTCCAGCCCTCTCATCATTTTTGTGGCCCTCCACTGGATCTGTTCCTACAGGTCTATGTCCTTCCTGTGTTGAGGACTCCAGAGCTGGACACAGTACTTCAGGTGGGGTCTCACAAGAGTGGAGAAAAGTGGCAGAATCACCTCCCTCACCCTGCTGGCCACACTTCTTTTGATGCAGCCCAGGATGCGGCTGGCTTTCTGGGCTGCCAGCATGGATTGCGGGCTCGCGTTGAGCTTCTCATCCACCAACACCCCCAAGTCTTTCTCCTCAGCGCTGCTCTCCAGCCATTATCTGCCCAACCTATATTTGTGCTTGGGATTGCCTTGTCCCAGGTGCAGGACCTTGCACTTGGCTTGGTTGAACTTTATGAGGTTTGCATGCGCCCACCTCTCAAGTCTGTCCAGGTCCCTCTGGATGGCATCCCTTCCCTCCAAAAACCATTTCAGTTAAGCCTATGGATATTTGCAGGGTTTTCTATTCCTTAATTTGTGAACATTTTCTGCTCCACTTCAGGATGATGAAAGTATTTCACCTTGTGATCCTAACCCAGCTAGTCTCAAAGTAACCCTTAAGTGACAAGAACTGCCCCAAACCTCCACCCTTGTTCAAGGAGACAAAATGGGAAAGAAAAAATGTTTTGGCAAGGTGAGTCGCTGAAACAGCTTGAGGCAGTAGCGGCTGTTCAACAGAACTCAGTCGTATTCATTTCTGCTCCCTGCCAAATATACAGGAAAAATAAAGAAAGCTGACAGGACAGAACAAATTAATAGATGGAAACAAACAGACCTACCCCAGTCCCCTAAACACTCTAGCTTCCCTTGGCAGTGCTTTTCAAATTAAATATACAGAACTCAAACAAGCAAAATAATCATAAACATCACTACACTAATAGACATCGATGTGGGGAAAGAAGAGATAGAAGGAAAGGTTTGATTTAGATCCTCTCAGTGTCCAATCTTGAAATACTAGAAATAGCGAGGAGGCTAGAGTAGGTTTACTTATGAATTATTAAACATTTAAATTGCTTGTTAATATGTATGTTGAAAGTATAACTTTTGCAAAGGTTTTTGCGAAAGAAAATAACGCCTCCTACAGCATATGCCAAAAGAGCTTAAAAGTATTAAATGTAATGACCTGCTCTATATATTGCCCAAATCTTAAAAAGACACCTATTCTTTATTCTAGTTTAAAGTCGTCAGATTTTTAATTTAAAAGACCTAATATCAGTGGCAGATTACAAAATAATGCAGAAAGCAATTCAAGACAAATATAATGAACTACAATCTCTAAAAAGATAATGGAAATTGAGGACCAAATTATTAAAAAAGTTGATCCCATCTCAGAAGTCTAAACCCATGTAGCTTTCAGCTTCATATCTCACATATACATAAAGAACTACAATATCCTCAATATCCTTGTAATAAAACTCATTTTTGCATAAAGTCATCACATAACTTTAAGCACAGTCTCCAAATTTAGCTCAATGCAGAATCTGAGAAGCGTGGGCTATCATGTCATTGGGCTTCAATAGAATAATATAGGAGGGAAACCCCAACGCCATCATATACATGAGAATAGGCCATATTTGTGGATCATTCAGCGATCCAGCTCAAACTATAACTTTGGCACCTACCACTCAATACCAAAACTGGGGTGCTACTGTATATAACAGTGTCATATAAATCAGTGTATACAACAAACTGCATCCAAGCTCCAGACAACTACCAGGAATTTCATGGCAAAATTAAACTGAATCTCACACAGAAAGCAACAGCCAAGTCACAGGTGAAAGAAAGTGGAAGTGGAAGACAAGGATCTGAACTTTCAGACCAGTGCTTTATTAAAGACAGTTTAGTTTCAAGTCCACTTTAGGTGAAATCCAGCTACCAATGTAATTCGTAAGCTTAAAGGCTCTGAAAAAACGTCATTGAGTTGTCCTGGCTACAGCTCAGTTCTGAACCTTCCCGCATTTTGGAAACTCTCTAAAGGGACATTATAGTTTCCTGCTTAATTTATCTTTTCTATTTTAATGAGCTTTGATACGCACAAAAGCAAGCATATATGTTTTTTAATAACAGCAACTGCGGTAACTACAAATACAGCCTTTTGTCAATAAACCAATTTAAATCATTGCATAAATACAGACTAATTGTTGGGTTTCATTTAACTTTGCACTTCTATTGAAATTAACTGCCCTGCCTCCTTCAAGAAGGCAATTTACACTGAAGTCTGCTGAGTAGACTTCATCATCCCTATAACAGACTTGCCAATGCTGTCAGAGTAAAACACAATCTTTTCATTCTGCAAACGTAGAAGAGCACAAAGAGTAATTGGTCTGAGAAACAATTCTCCGAGACATTCCGAGAATGTCTGGTTTGACAAAACATAATTTGTGCTTGAAGGAGCAGAGGGCAAATGAATTTCCATCCAATATTTTTTAAAGCAGCTTGAAGAAAGTAGAGTGCTACTTCACATTTATTCTTTTATCATAAAAACCTCAAAATAAACAAAAAAACCAATCAAACAAAAAAATCCCCATGTAAAATAAAACACCAAAAAACCCAACCCCAAAACAAAAGTATCACCCACAAACCAATCAGAATAAAGGTAAGTTATCCACTGACTTCCAAGCACCCAAGTACCCTTTTGTTACTGGTTGTTCCGCTTTGAAACATGTAATTGGTGGCAGCAAATGGACCTCTCATCTTTCTAAAACCATTTCCATTCAACTATCTCTGTTTTACCAAAAAAATTGCATTAATATAGATCAAACGGAGAATCATATTGTGCTAAAATCTGGACAGAAAGCAGCTTCTAGCATTCAGACAGAATGTCTTTGGACTCTGCTGTGAGTTTCTTTGTACAAAGAGCTCCTATAGAGCTTATAAAATTTTTCAAACATTCTCATATTAAAAAAAAGTTATGCCCATTTTAGAGGAAGATGAAGAGCGAACAAAGGACTTATTCAAATAAAGCACAGTTCTGGAAAAAGTCCAGCAGCCCAGGTTCTTGTCTCCTCTTATATTCATGATCTCTTTGGAGACCTGCTAAATATAAGAAAAATCCTCATATCCCTGGAAACATGGACATTACCAGAGATTGAGTGAAAAGAGGCGTGGGAGGGAATCAGAGCTGGGGACATACTGAAAGACAGCAAGACTAGATTAGAAGCAATAGTGCTGGCAGAGTGAATACACAATATGATATGTGTAAGTATGAGGACATGTATCCTATGCACATGGCTGCTGAATCACTGCAGTATGAGGAGTGGCATTTAAAAAGCAATAACCATGGTTTACGTATGTGGGATTCGACAATCTGGGAGGATTCTCCCTGAAAGACAACGTTGCCTACTGAAGACTTGAGATTTGGAAGACATGCGTTCTAACTTTTCAGAGTGATTTTCATCATCAAGATATACTTCCAAGCAAGATACCAATTTGGAAGGATGTCTCTCAAAAGAGCACAACTCATCATTTTTGACTTTTCCATCATGCACCAGCTAAACTACATGGGAATTTGAAAGGGTGAGCCACAAAGATTTTAAAATCCACTGAAATTAAGAGATCATCATTATCAAAACCACTTGCGTTTAAATGCTTTGAAAGCGTGACTCAAAAAATAACTCCCAAAAACTGGATTCACACTGACTATCTGAAATTTGTATTTCAACCATACCAAACTACTTCAGTATTTTTTTCCTACTAATCACTAGTGTTAATAAGAGCAAAGAGAAAAAATACTTTTTGCTTCATTGCAATAGAATCACTCATTTAAAGTATATGCTCTGAGATCTATAGAAGCTCTTTTACAAGATAAAGTTCAAAAAATCATTTTCCTGTTATCATAATTACTTAAAATCAAGCAAACAACATCTATAAAATCAGTTCACGAGATAAGCATTCATCAGTGATTTAATTCACACTGGACACAGGATCATTGTTACACAAGTGTTATTTTTCTCAGTCTTACAGATCTTGGGTATCGTGGGGGTTCAATAGTCATGAAAACTGTACTAACAATCCAGGCCCATGAATACAGGAAACAGAGGCTATAAACACATTGTAAAAAGTTCTGTCTGTTACCGCTTGCAGCTTAGTCCCTGTATTTTCCCTCTGACTTTGTCATTCCTGTGCTTGTGCAGTGTATGCATACGGAAAAACAAATTGCCATTTGGTTGTGGCTTCATCCATAATGGAAACAAATTGCATCTCTCTCACACTAGCGAGTTGCTGACAACAAAGCCTTGACAGTCAGAGACATGACTGTTTCTGTAACAAACACATGGGTATAAATGTACGCACCAAAGTAAGTTAGAAGAAGAAATAATTCATCCATGAAATAATGCTTCAGTTATACACTAACTACCTTAAAGAAATATAAAGCAGAAAGAGACTTTCTATATTTTAATAACATACGGGTTCTTAAAAGTCTCATTAAGCCTCATGTAGATTAAAAACAGTGACTATTAATTTATCACACGCAGCGACTACTTAGAGGACAAGGGAGTGAGAAAAAGAACCAATCTTAAAGTTAGTGTCATTTAAAACTCAAGCAGTCTTATCTGTATCAAGGGAGATGGTGAAGATAAAATACTGTTCTCTAGAAATCATTTTAAGGTAAAATTATTCCAACCAAATTAATCCCAAGAGTAACTGTTCATTTCGCTGGAAGTGCACCAGAATTGAATTTAGCCTATAGGGTCCAATGAAGTAAATACAAGTATTTCAAGCTAACTTAAGCAGGCATTATATAAAGGTTTACCCTATTTATATACAGAGTGGAAACTTCATCTCCATATCAATTACATAGAGATAATTTATTGTTAAATCAGTTCTTTGGGTTGTTTCGGTTTGGCTTTTTGTTTGTTCATTTCTTCCAAAGTCTTCAAAAAAATCAATTACAGCCATGAAAGGATAAAAGCCCAAAACTCTCATCTGAAACAAGCCTGCAGAAGTTTATTCCTCTAAAACTGCCAGGCCATATCCTGTTTGTTTTCATACAGCCTTAAGTCAGAAATCATTCCACAGAGCCTTTAAGGAATTCCTTGGCTTTAAGGAATTTAACAGAACACTACCAGAATGTTATATAGCTTAGAGGTCCAACCTACAATGTTTTACAGGTAATTGTATTCCTAGCACACAGTTCTATCCAAAGAGTTTAAGAAACATAGAAAGGTATTATTCCCTAAAAATTGACAGAAATTAAGAGAGTAATTTCTATAAAATTGAACAGAATACCCAAAGGAGAGTTTATGCTAATGGCAGAGAATAGACAAAGCCTGGCATAGCAAGACAGTATAAAATAAACTCATCCCAATTTCTGAATAAGTCTGAACGAGCAGAGCAATCTCATACCAGACTGGTGCTTTGCATCACGTGGCCATAGCACTTTTGATTCACTGTGTAAAGTCCTCAAATCACATTTTTGTACTCTCTAACCACAGTCCTGGTTCAGTTTTGTGTCTTGCAAACTTGTTTCTGTTTTTTTCTCTTAAACAAGCTTTAGTCACCCAATTTTTTATCCGCTGAAAACGTCCAACACATCTTGTTTCCCTGACTTTAGCCATGTAGATTGCAACAGGAAATTAACTTCTGGATAATCCTTTATTTTTTGTCATAACCAGTAAACAGATAGGGGAACTGAAACATGCACAAAATAGTCTTAATTATCCACACATTTAAAGTTCTCAGTAAACTAACTTGCACCACAGTCCATGCCTCTAGCTAAAGGAATGTGCATAAACAACTGAACAGAAGAAGGAAGTTTGTCTTTTAGAGGTGGTAGATAACTCTTACGCAGGTTCCCTGATGGTTCTCAGCAATTTTTTTCTCACTCAAAAGCTATTTATCACCTACACACACACTATAATTTAAAATTCCTAGGATCTCTGACTGAAAGACCACTTCTACTCCATCTAGAAATCTAGCTTTAAATATTCTTGAACCAGTTTTCAGGAAAGGTGAAATTCCTGGTGAAATATTGATAAATGTTATATATTCTTGGTACTGTTGAAAGAAAGAATTAGTACAATGTGTTTCAGAGGGACTGACTGCTACTTGAGTACAGATTGCTGAGACTATTGAGATAAATGTATCACTATGCTTTCCTGCTTAGAATTTGTAATGGAAAAGTACACTTCTCCATTGCTTAGTAAATGTCAAGATTTCAGAGATTTTCTTTATTAAGTAGTATTTCTCAATTGCAATTATGAAATACATATGACATCAAAACCTCCTAGTTCTGCCTTCAGAATATAGCCAATTATTTACGTGTACATGCATATACTGTTTCACTGTTCATGAACTTCTGCAGATTCAGCTGAATATTAACAATTGATGAGTATTTCTAAACTAGATCAGTTTTGAAGAAGCAAGTTTACCTATGAACACCACAACAATGTTGCATTCTCCTTTCAGCATTAAACGGAGCAATAAGCAGGGACTGAAAAAAAACCCCAAATGTCTTAAATGCTAGGTTGTGGTACTTACAAGCTATAATATCTATAAGCTATATTATCTTTCTTCCTTCTTCGTGTTGCTCCTACAGCATAAAAATCTTTTCTGTGCTACACATTTGTGCATAAGCTCAGTTTTTTGTTATTGCTACAATAGTGAAACAAAAAATAGCTCTGGTCATTTCCTGTTACTCTCAGCCCGATGTCTTTGCCCCACCAAACTTCTGTTAATATTTTTTATTATTTTGCCTAAGTAACATTGGAAAAAATCATTAACATGCAGTTTGTTGTGTAATAGCATCTGTGATGCATCAATAAAGAGAGAGACACTTTCAGAACAGCCTAAATTATATTTCTGTTTGCCATTGGTTAATTTGAATTTATTAAAAAGTTGCTTAGTTATTAGAGCCTGTGCTGAGAAGCCAAGGTGAAATGTGGTCAGTGTACCTCACTACTTACAGGAAATTATTTTTGTTATCAGAACTGGTTCAGTGCAAACTGCCTCTGCTTCTTACCTGTAAGATTTTCATCTTGCATAGTCAAAATGCTAAAGGCGAGCGAGCGTGCCACAGGTAACCAGCAGAATTAGGGATCTTCATTTCTCAGCCTTAAGCAGGTTTTAAGGTAATGATTTTTACTTCTTAAACCATTTATTCAATTCCAATTGAATTCAAAGGGGCAGGGTTAATACCAGTAAGCTGAAAGCTAGATGTGTCCTGAAACCCAAACCAATGTACTCTGGGTAAAAAAATTGGAATTTATGAACTCTCCCCCAAAAAAAGAAAAAGCCAAACCAAAACAAATTACTTCCCATCTAATAGTTACTACATGGAGAAATCTAAAGAGGGCTTCTGCAAAATCGATTCTAAGTGTTAATCAGATAGACATTATTTAATTACAAGATGTGCAAAGACTCATCTTGGAGATAACCAGTAAAATAATTGAAACAAGTGATAGAAGATATCTTTCTGGCATGAAGAGGTAGAAGTACTATACAGTTTACTTAAGTACTTATATGCATAGGAAAACTCCCCACTGTAGCTTTCAGTGATGGCAAGTTCTAGTGGCTAGAAGAGGACTACAGTAATGAGGTACAGATCCACTCCAGTCCTAGGCCCACCACATAGGTATCAATCCAAGTGGACAGCTAAGAAGCCTCAGTTTCCTCCACCATCAAATGGAAGGCTCCTTCATCTGCCTCATGGAGAAATCTGTGAATATAACACACTTCAAAGTACTCAGTCTTTATGCATGCACTCAAGGGGCAAAGGGGAATTTCCATAATTTCCAGGGTTGCCTGAAATCAGGAAGATGAAGAGAGCCACAGCCTATCTTTTGGTAATAGCAAGAATAGAAAGCGTTCAGATCTGTGATTGAAAGTGGGATTCATCATTTGCAAGAGGCATTGAGGATCAGGTTTATGAAAACATGATGCTGAGATGTAAAGATCTAGAAAAAGTAAGCTCAGGAGAAATAATTGCTACCATAGAAGAGAATACATTGCATTTTTTTCTTACTTTACCTGAATATTCTTAATACTCTTGAAAATGTTCTTGGATATTGTTGGACAACCATTTGAACCTCAAGCCAAACAGCATGTTTTGACATGTGTTCAGAGACTAGAGACTTATTTGTTATATTTCTCCATACACCTAAGCAGCAGAGATTCTGCATTTCATTGGCACAGTCCCCCTAGTACATTGTGCCAAGTAGACTTACAGTGCTGTATCGTTAATAACTTTTTTGCAGTAGGCACTTATGCTTTTTAGCACACCTACCATGGGGACATATGGTCTATTGCATCAGCCTTAGTAGGCTCCAATTTTTACCTACCAGGAAAATACTTTTTCTTGTGAGTCCACAGACTGGATTTTTCCTGTCATATTTCCACAAGTAATTCCCTGAAGCATCACAAGGTACAGTTGAGTATTGGTGCAAAACCCCCAATGGACAAACTGCAGGAAAATGCCTCATCTCCTGACCTTGTCCTGAAGAGCAGAACACTAATGCCAGCTGTTTACTGATAAAAATCAGTGTCAGATTTACCTCAGTCTCTTCCACCTTAAAAAGATGCAGTCAAGCTTTCTAAAATTGACTTGACTTCAGAGTCAGGACCACTGTCATATTATGCTGTTAATAGCATTTTTTTCCTTTGTTGTTTATTATTTCTTCCCAATGTATTTAACAGTGCATTCAAAAGGAAAGCTAAGACAATTATCCAGCAAAATAAGACATCATAGAGAACTCTGGCTTGACTTCTGAAATTATATGGAATATCAGTATTCTTCCTGAACTTCTTTTTCATATTAATATATATATATTTAGCAGTTACAGACATTCTGCTTCTGACAACAACCCAGCTTGGAACAGCAGAGGTGTTTGAAATGAAGCGTTGATAATACAACGCATGAAAGCAGTTCGCTGACTTCACACTAGTCCTTTATGCCTTTTCGAAATATGAGCCGTATGTAAGAACACAACTCGGTGCAGCCACATTCTGGTCATGAGACACTTACATATCCATCTCTTAAAGGAATTAAGAAAAAGAAACTACGATATCAATTTCTATCTGAAAGAACAGCACAAACTGGTTCACAACAATGGGAGCTACACAGTCAAGGAAACAATGTTGTTACAGTGGAATTCTCACAGCTTCGCATTTTCATTGTTCGAAATGACAGCCAGTTTCAGCTAGAAATGTAGGCTTGAGCCTTGGTGATAATTTTTTTTTGAATAGCAAAGAAAATTGAAATTGTGGGCTGTTAAAAACTTGGAAATCTAAAATAATGCAGAAATTTTAGTTGGAATACAGAGACTTATTTTTAACACAGAAATGTGTCAGCCTATGATGGTATTTTAAAATTATTTCATTTTTTAGAACAGTAGAATTGTCCCAAAGAATATATTTTTGGGAACCGATTTAATACCATGCCCTATAAATTTAATAATTAAAAGAAAAAGAACTCGCTGCTTCACCTGCAAACAATTGCAGGTTTCCAGACACTGTTAAATAGATTCACAATATCAGCTTATTGGATTACTTTATTCTGACTTTAAAATAATCACTAAGGTCTTCCTCAAGACTTTTTATTTTATGCCATCAGTCCAAATACTTATGTGTCTGGAGAGGAAGTGTTAATATTTTAATTTAGAAAAACCCAAAACAATATATATACTACTGCAGCCTATTTTAAAATTTAATTTTAAGAGCTACTTTTTTGAACCGAGTCAAATCCAAATCCTGTTGGCTGGGTCATGGTCTCAGATGATGGATGGATGGGGGCACTGTCACTTACTTTGATCTGTAAAAATCTTCTATTTTAAGTAACATGTAAGATTTACTTAAAAAAATATTAACAAAGTGCCATTTCCCTTTTCTAAACAAATCTGGTTTTACCAGTTCCAACAAAACATTACTATTAATAACAAGGTGGAATATCTCTCCCTATAGAAAGGGGCATCCTGCTGTGACACACTATCTTGTTTGCCTTTCATCACTGAGAATATTAATCTCATGCAGTTCCTGCTGGGACAAAGATTTATAGTTTCTCAAATTTTGGAAATAGTTAATTAAGCAGCTGCACTGAGTTTCAGTAAAAGGAAGCCCAGAATATTTTGAAAAATGTGAAGTAAAGCTCCATACTCAACTTTCTGATTCCAACTGGAGCAACTGGAGTACCCTGAAAAGAAAAAAAACCCTTTTCTATACATGAAATGATCCACATGTTTCAGAGTCCCATCCCCTGGCACTTTCATAGCTAAATACTAGGTCAAACAGGGATAAGACTGGAATAAAAGAAATTTCTTACCTCCTTGGAGCTTGCCCGTGGAAAGAAAAGATCCTGTTTGAAGGGGAAACCTTGATCCACAATTAGCAAGTACAAGTGAACTAGGTTCAGTGACACAAGTTATTCCCCGCCTTGTTGACTTTATCACAATGTGGGATGAAAGTGGGACTGGAGAGGGCTTCCTTAGCTGTTCAAAGGTAAGAAAAAGAGATCTTTTGTTCCTCTGAGAGGCTCAGAAGTAACTGTTGGGCTAAAGACAAAGCTTAGGATACTTTGCCAAAGTTCCCCCTGTTTATAAAGTGGTGTGTGATGTCTAGGAGGGAAGAAAGAAAGAAATAAGGTGCTGGGAAGTTTGATATCTTTAACCTCTCTTCTTGCTTTGCTTGGTAGCTAATAGATCAAAGCTGCTAAATGGACTGAAGTCATTGTTTGTGACTATAAACAAGGCGTCCCCTGGAATTCCCCGTTCCCTTGTAGAAAAGCTCAAAGGATTCTCTTTACTGTTTCTCCTCTCTGGGTTCTTGGCCCAGAGTAATGAGATGAAGAGGGAGGTAATGAACTGAGTGGCTACTTAAAGCCCCACCAAATTGACTCGCTGTGCTCTCCCAGATGTCAGAGTAGGATCAGTTAATGTGTGGGCTTCAGCAGGAATGTTGGGCTAAGAAGGGCTTTTTTTTTTTTTTTTTCCTCTTTTTTCCCCCCCATGATATTACACTGGAGTTTTCAGTCCAAAGCTGGTGGGTGGAAGTAAATACCTTCGTGACTCTTAGCCTCCTCACATTAAATTTTTAATGTTTGCTCAGAGTCCTGTGGAATTTAACTGTTAACAATAACGCCCAGTTAAGAGAGAGAACTCTGAGGAGATTTGGCTCTGGAAAACGGGGAACGTCTGGGACATGTAGGAAGAATGGCAGATTTTTAAAAACTGACAGCCTATCCTAAAGCCTCCAGTCATATAAAGACCTCAAAATTAGTGGGTTTCTATAAAAACTCTTAAGTTTTCACCATTTTAAGTTGGCGGTTTGTAAAGTTATCCTACTCAGTTTGATTTTCCAAAAGCCAGCAAAAATTATTTTCCTTTACTAATCAAACAAGAATTCTTTACTCTGCTCTCCATCAAAGACCAATAAATGTGCTCACATAAGGTCTGACTGAGTTCTGAAAAGTCTTCTGTACAGGATTTCTATGTGAATAGGGCTGCCTGCTTGGCTCAGTCAATGCGTTTAATCAGATGTGCACATTGAACACTGTGTTTGTACTGTGTACAAGGAAGGAAATCTTTTGTAGCAGAGACAGAATATTGCATAGTTTTAGCTCCCATAGCTTTCTGTAACAAGTCACTTACTGACTATAAATACCTTTAAAACAGAGTACAGTTGTCACACCCATTGGTCTGTAATAGCCAAGCAGTTTGAGAATCAACAGAACACAAGCAGAAGACTGGAGAGCAGAACTTCCTATCTGAGTGGTTTTTTAGGCATATTTTCACAATACCATGGCAAATAGGACCATTCAGAATCACACAAGAGCCACAGCTGTTTGCATATGCACCAGGATGGATGCTTTTAATGGGTATTAAATTTTCTATAAATGTAGAAGTGTGGCCAAACCTGTAGAACAAACACTTCCATGGCATTTCCTTTTTTCTGCCAGAATCAGGCTGCTGAACCACTTAACAAACCTGGCAAAGTAAGGACAAATAATTACTGAGGCTATATGCTTTGAAGAAATGCTGTATGATATCTTTTTGAAAGCTATGGCATATGAGAAAGATTTCAAGATAATTACTCATAACTGTTGTCATGTACCACAGCTTTAATTAATATGCTTGTTTTGCTAGCTCAAGTAGTATTCAGCAGACAAAATCCAACAAATTTGTCCATAGCAAGATAAGCAGAGAATAGTATTCCCAAGATTTATTTCCTACAGTGTCAAAAATTGACAGTTTCTTGCTGTTCCCTACCAGCTTCTGCTTTACAGCTTCAGTTATCTACAAACAGTAATTGATAAAGTTTCATAGCAACTCTGCCACGAAAGGAAACTGCGTGTTCCATCACATAGGAAAACACAGTGATCTTTACCCCAGAATAAAACAGCCAACCCACGATTTTTAAGGAAGAAATTGTTAAAATAGCAAGTGAAAGTCCAAATATGCTATATCAGAAGGAAATTTTACAGTTAAAAATTTCACTAAGATATAATGATTGACTAGAGAAAAACATTTAGAAAGAGGGGTTTTGGTTGGTTGGGCTTTTTTTGCTTGGATATGGGGTTTTTCCCCTTCCTTTTTCTTTTTACACTCTAATCTTCCTTGAGCGTAAATAGAAGTTACCTGAGCTTTAACTGTCACTTAAAGAAGATTCCTTAAGCTGAGCAATGACAACAAATTTGAAGTTCATCAATTCTGCTAGTCCCTAAAAGATCTACTTTACAAATCTGTTGTGCCGTTATTGATCTATTAAACTGCAATTCCACCACAGCTCCCTGGCAGAATGCCACAATGCATTCATTATAGGCAATGTATTGAAGATGGTCCAACTGGGAGATCTGTGATCTGAAAACAACACAGATATGATACAGCCCCACATCATTTACACAATGCCCAAACTGTATGTTTTAAGTCTTGAGGAAGAAAGGGTGCTACTATGGCTCTTGTTCAAGTTAGCAACATACCAGAATTATCCACTTAATAAATAAATCAGCTTGAATAATAGCTCATTTGTATATTCACCTTTAATCTGTGTATTTATGTGATCAGCTTTGAGTGAGAAAAGATTCAAGATAGAAAGTGAAACTATAGCTACTTACCTACAGACGATCTAAACAGACATTACATTGCTACAGAAATTCATCATATGCCTAAGTGCTCTGCTGGAATAGGGCCTAAATACGAAAAAATCTTTGTTAACCCTCTGATCTGCCATGGCTGAAAGTTATCAGGCTGGCTTGAGAGCATTTTCTTTGCACTCTGGCATGAGTTAAAGATTGAAGCATCTGATGCTAATTTTAGTCGTACTTCTGACTTTCCTGGGGTTCTGTAGGGTTGAGTCAGAATGGTGATGCTATTCCAGGGCAGAATTCAGCTGGGTTCTGTTTTCCATAGAGGAAAATATTTAATGCAGAAGTAGAGTGCTTACTTGGTGAGCAGTGAACCTATTTAACAAAAGTTAAATTGTATGAAACACACAAACCATGATTTTTTCTTAGGCTACAGAGAACAAAAAGGCTTTATGGGCACCATTCCAGTTCCAATGCAAGTGGCAGAGAAAGGCGTGAGATCTCCTAACCTAACAAATGCAGGAAAGCATCCATCCACATATCATTACTCTCAAAACAACTGTTTTCAGTAACATGAGCTATTGTTTATGTAAATGAATGTTTAGGAGCAAAAGTACAAAGCAATACTTGTTGCAACATCTGATGCATCATTTTTGACGTATGGAGAGAATATTTTCTTCTTGTCTCCCTCTCACAACACTTCTTCCCTTTCACTTTACAGAGCAGGGAAGAGTATCACATCAATTCTAAAATTCTAACCAAAGTATCTGAAACTAAAGCCATGATGCTGCTATGTAATTAAAACATTTCTCACAAGGGCTTCTAAACACAGGAGAAAAATAATAAGGCACACGGATTTAATTTTATGCAAGTTCTTCATTGAATTGCAGATACATACAATCGGGTTTAAATCAGTGAAGAAGGGGAACTTGAGCAACCAATCAGGCTTCACCCTTGCACGTTAATGAATACCCCATAGAGTAGCCTGATATCCAAGAAAAGACTATCAAAATTATATTCCTTTTATTATTTAGAAATATTCCACAACACAACATAGTGCAATATCTTTTCAGTGGAACAGCTAATGCCTCTGGAAGCAGAACAGTTTTATCACAAGCATCTTACCAAGTACTTCTATAAGCAAGAAGTACAGGACTGTTTCTGTAAGCCTTTAAGCCAGTGACTCTGTATTTCCTTCTGAGATATCGGTTCTGGCAGAAGGTACAGCAAAAGACCATCACAGTTCATGTACTGGGCATTTTTCCCCTGTAGTTAGAACTAGACATTGGCATTGTATTGCTAAAGGACATCTTTTAAAGAAGGAAGCAAACTGTGTGTAATGGGGAATAAAAAAGATTTTTTAGAAAATTTCCTGCCATTCTATATTTTTAGGACATACGATTGTTACAACAAGAAAATAATTCCAAATCAACTTTTACATAGTTTAAAATATCGTTTCACATGTTTCTCTAACATTTCTATTAACTCTGTTGGTTGTATCAGTTTTTTTTCAAAGGCTATCTGAACAACTGGTATAACTATTGCTGCACAGCCATTTTTAAGGTCTCATATCTGTGATCACTGAAGAGATTAGGAACATTCCTGTGTATATTACTGGTGCTGGGCCAAAGACTTCTGTGCCAGAAGAAAACAGTGGCATTGGTATAAAATGTACAGAAAATTCTTTTTAAGTTATTCTGTGCCTCAGTTTGTCAAGTGGGCATAGTCACAGTTAGTACAGTAGGTTATGCACCCCAAAATTTTTTTATCTGAATTGCACGTTTAATTTAACAGGTATAATCATCTTCTAAGTGAAAATACATATATAAGACTTTACTTTCTATGAATTTTTCTTTTTGGGAGGGTAGGGGGTGGTGGTGGCAGAGGGAAACATTCCTTATCAGTTTGAATACTTATGAAAAGAAAACATAAAAGGAGTAATAAAACAGCCAAGTGACATCACTTCAAAAGGTCAAACTAATATTAATGAAAAAAATGCTTTATGGTATTAATGCTGCACTTTTTTAACACAGTGGGGAAGGTTCGAAGGTAACTTAAATTGTTCCAAAACAGTTATTAAATGAAACATTATAAGTATATATATTTATATAATATTATATAAATAATATGTTATTTATATATTATATAAAGATGTGAAGTACTCCTGGCTTTGTTTAGCAGATGGAGATTAACTCCTGAAAGATATGTATGTACTCCACTACTAAGAAAATCATCCCAAGCATCTGTGGGAAAGTGAGTCTCTTAGGTCAGGGCTCCCTGTCCTCCTCCAAGTCAGGCTGCATAAAAGAGGTCCCCTGTGATGCGGTGTCTTTCTTTGGATGGGCACAATCAAAGAGTGTCATTGCAAAATGCCCTTTGGGGCGCCCTGTCTGTACAACATGGCACAGATTTTGGGCAGGATAATTTATTCTGCACTGAACTCTTTCCTGCCATAGCGAGACTGCTGCCAGTAGCTGAGCTGCCACCCTATACCACACTGGAATCTGCAAGGCAGACCTATTTAGTGTGCTGCAAATCATTTTATTCCACTGCTTTGTAATTAGAAGACAATACTTGCTACCCGGTGTGTGCAGAACTTAAGAGTTTACTAATTTGCATGCTGTTTGCAGTTCTGACCATACCAGAAACTGTACTGATCTAATGAAAAAATTTTTTTGCTATGCCAAAGCAATTTCTATGTGCCTTTTCCTCTCACAGACCTTATGTACCCTAGGGTCAGTTAATCAGCTGACCTGTTCTTGTGCCACTGAGCTGGAAATGGCTCTTATGGTAAAATATTCCATTCCCAGGGAAAATTTGAAAAAAAAGAAGATTGTTCAGTCCTCTTCTAAATGGAGAACCAGGTTTACCTGTTTATTCCTTGACCTAGAATATCATTTCAGAAACCATAGAAATAAAACCGTGTTGAACGGAAGAGGCTAAAGCTTTTCAGCTAACAGTAAATTCTCGGTTCTGAACCACAGTTAATTAAATGACACGAAGCAGTACTACACCTCGGTGATACCTGTTGATTCTGATTCAGCTACTTCTGGAATTTGTATAGATTAAACTAATCTAGAGAACAAATGTAATTTGTTTCAATCCAACTAACCCAGAGAGGTCATAATAGATGACTACCATAATAAGTTTTATCATAATAAATGACAGCAAGTCATGAGTAAGTGAGGTAACTTAACTGATTCATAAAGGCTTAAAGTTAAATTCTGTGTGAGATAATTTTTCCTGAATTACTTCATGTAATTAAATATATGCATGTAGGCAATGTGAGAGAACCTCCGTGTTTTCTGGAACATAGACATTAATCCATTCTTACTATACAGCTGGTGAAATAAAATTTAATTCCTAGAGATCATGGTCTTCAAGGGCAGAAGTTACAGAGGACATGAAAACCCAATGTAAAGTCTTTAAAAGTTTGGGGCTTTACCTGATATAAATGCAACTGAACCAATTAAATGGGACCTATCAATTTAAACTAGATGAGAATTTGAAATCCTGGACCCCCGGATCATGGATGTTCAAATGTAACAACTCTACATCCAGCCTGTTTCTGGTAATTAAATAATTGATATAAAGAACACATTGCTAACAAATGTTTCTGTATACCAATCCTGGCACCATCTTGCCAGACCCAAATGTTTTGGGTTTTTTCCCCCTCAAAAAATGGATTATTAATGTGGTATTCAATCTCAAGGGGAAGAAGGTAAACTCCTTTTGGACTCCATGCACAGTTTTCTTCCCCATACCCAAACATGCATTGGAAATTCAACAGCAGTGCACTCTTGCAAGTACTGACAAATAACATCTGCAATGGAAATGGAAGAGAAAATTAGACAGACAGAATGTAATTGTTTGCACTGGAATACAGCCAAGACATTCAAATGAGCAACAGGACGATGAGAAAAATCTTGTAACAAAATCTGAAGCCAAGTAACACCTGGAGTGCTCCTTTTGCTAGGCAGATGCAGTATCAAAAACTGGAGGATGATAGCAGCAGCCAGAAAGTTAAACAACTGTGATTCTAACACCAGGTGGATGCCACTTGTAAGAATACAAGCAGCATATCTGCCTGAAGGATGTGGCAAACCACCTCGAGGTGTTCCTCAAGCGCGAAGGGGAGGGAAAATCAGCTTTTGGACAAAACTATTAGAACACACGGCATGTGGCTGGTGACCTTTGCTCCAGAACATGTAGGGAAAGAAGTTGGCAAAAATTGTCATCAAGCGCATGATAATTTGAGTAAGTTTTTCTTGATATGTTGGGTTCCATGACACTTTCCAGAAGAGATGAAATAACCACAGAAAATGCTTCTGGTTTTGTTCGCTATGACTTAATGAACTAATATTTATTTTCTCAAGATTTGACCTGTAGATTAGCTCTGCAGAACCAAAACCTAAGAAAACAGATCAGATGCTGTGAAAACTAAACACTTCACAGGAAGACCTCTATTATAACACAAAGAAAACATCTGTACCTGTGTTGCCTAAGGTGGGTTTAGTAGCATAACAATCTGTAACAGTGTTCAAATTAATTAGAATTTAATTCTAGAACCAGCCTATCTCCCCTTTTTCTACTCTTCCCTCCCTGTAAAACAAGCAAACAAAAGATGCTTCTGTTATGGAGAAGTAAAGAAGCTAGAAGGATGGTTTGTAAGTAAAGGCATGACAGCGAGGGATGGAGACAGAATTTGTTGTCCATCCTTGCTTCAGACACTGTCTGGTTGTAGCATAGCTTTAAATTGCAGATTGGTGCTTACTGAATTTTCCAAGGTGGCCCTTCCCCCTGCCTGAAGCTCCTTTCTGTACAATGAAGATAACAAGACTTGTTTACCTCCTGGAGAAAGCAAAAGATAAAAATAACTGGTGTCAGTAACTGATGTGTACAAAATGTTATGTTCTCTTTAGATAACTGTTGTATGAATCCAGAAAATGAAGATGGAAAAATAAAATCTAAACTTGGGTTTGGATTTTCTAGGATGCAAGCATGAGGCTCCTAATTGTTATTGATTTTTGCCTCCTTAATCTTTTACCTTTAGACTTTCTGAAAAAAAACCCCATAGTAAAACAAAAAGTTTCACTTCTAATAATATTACTATTACCTAGCGGATTCCATGATGATTCATCACTAGGGCTAAGGAAATGCTCACTTTGTGATGGAGCATGGAGCTCTATGATCTGCCTTTGAATGTGCTGGCACATCCTCTTGTTGGAGCTCATTAGCACTGCCAAAACAACAGCTTGTTTAATGACAAAGGAAGCATGGTGGTATCTCCGAGACCCAAAGTTATGTGCAACGTTTCATAGGGATCAATGCTGCTGAAGGAGAGGAGAAGCATAGCCTGTAAGGAAGGCCCTAAAATCTGAATCTGATGTCTTTGACATAGCTCTGCAATACCACAGGGAAGTGGAAGGAGAAAGGGAAAGATCACAGGCTACTAAAAAAGAAAAACATAACTGCTGAACTAGGAATTGCAATAAGAACTACAATTATCAGTTCTAAAATAACCTCAATTTAAGTAATTTCTGTGAAATTTTTTGGGTTAAGAGATCCTGTATGATAAAACATATGCACACTCCAAGTATATGTATATATTACTCCAGGTGTCTATATGTTATGTAAGCTTATTGCTTGTCTTTTGATTTCCCACATCTAGCTTTCAAATTGTCTAGCTACCCCAGTTTTGAACAGTAGCTTTTTATTTCCCTAAGCTGTAGGCAAGCCAACATCAGAACAAAGCTATGGATCATGCTCTACTGGTTCTCAGAGAAGCAAGGAAAGATGCAGGAAAGCCTTGAAGGAGCTCTGAATATCAGAAAAATCTTTGGCAATAACTAAAGTTCATAGTATTTCTCTATTACGGGAACCTAAATCAGTAGAGAATATGAGAAGAGCTGAATAGGCTTAAAAATATCCTCAAAGACCAGTGCTGCTCAGAGGTTACAGGCAGCGTGAAACAGAACACTAGAAAGGTACGTAAGGAACAGCTTCAGCATCGTGTTTCTGATTTACAGTCAGCAGAACAAGAAAAGTATTATTGGGCCATTCTGATGAGACAGTCTGAGTATACCCCGAAGAAATACCCAACATATTTCCTTCTGAGGTAAATGAAGAGTACAAATAAACAGCAAACTGGCTTCAAATCATAATAGTGCATATGTTTTCTAATGCCTGGTCATATACAATGTCATTGCTATTACAGAGCCAATTGGACCCTTTATATTGCTGACCGGGGGCCAATAGGTACAGCCAGGTTCCCAGTGCAAATGGATTATAGTGGGCAAGTGTGCCATGAGGTCCAGCAAGGCAGACAGTCTCCACAAACAGGAGAGCAATAGCTGCTGCCAGCTACCTAATTGTGGAGTTGGTGTCTGCTGGGAAGCCAGCTGCCTTCCCAGTCTTCCAGATGGAAACGAGAACGTAAAAGAACGTAGACAATGAAGGGTACATGCAAATCAAATTAAATAAACACTATCTGCACTACAGTTGTGATCTGTTTTGACTGGCCCTCTTTTAAGAAAAGCACTTCAGGGATTTTCTTTTTCTGCACGTGGTAAAAAAGTAAATTGAGTATAGAAGGTGATGAAGCAAAAGTACTGGATAGCCTCTCTTACATTTGGAGCAGCTGTCTTTGTTCTCCAAGTATACCACCACTTTTAGCAGCTGTGAGTGAAAAGTTCAGAGGTTCCTTTTTGATTATTGCAGTTTGGACTTTTACATAAATTTTGTCTAAATCCTTTCAGCCTGCAAGCTGAAACAACTGCTTGTATTTCCTTCTCTTAATGTTTCCAGTGAAAGCAGTAATATCAGGACTTCTTCCCAGTCCTAATCAATGAGAATAAAAGGTAGCAGCCTTTTCGAGCCCCAGAAGAAGAGGGTAGGTAATTTCTTGCTCACACACCACTTAGATGATGCCTGAGATAAGATGAACACTTACCTGAACAAGCTTCCTTATACAGACTATTAGCAGAGCATCGAGGGTAGAGTTCCAGCTGACTCACTGATGTCAATCCTAAGATATTTATTTCAGTGCGGCATATTTAGCCTTAATTTCATAATCAATCATCTTCAGTGGTATCAAATTAAAGTAAAATTAATTGCTAGTTGCTAGTACATGGTTATGACCATTAAGCCACACTGAAAATGTCTGCAGCAATCTGATAAGGTTATTGCTGTCTTACAAATCACTGCAACTTCAGCACTAGCAAGTCCATCCAAAGCATTAGACAATCCTCCCAAACCTCTGGATTTGACTACTGTCATCAGAAGAGTTTATGAAGAAAAATACCTGCTTCTCTTTATGGGAAAATGGTGCCTAAGTTGGATAAGAGCTAGTTCAAATGATACCATGCAATGTTTTTAGATTTATATAAAAAGATACAAGTTTTATTACACAGAACAAAAGGGAGCACAGATGCGATCTAAACAAATCAGAATATGAAAAACTAGAAATAGTAGGAATTCTCCCCTGTTTCTTTCTTGAGCTACAAATGTTTTGCAGAGATACAAAATCAGTTTTATTTACAGATACCTTTACTGCCAATAAAAAATGGTGGGGCTGTTTCTTGTGGAAGAAAGTATCTGAATGTATATTTCTATATTCACGCCAGTATTCATATGAAATAATCAACTGATTTCAAGTAGAACGATAATCAGGTAATGCATATTTTACAGAAACAAACTTAAAACGCTTTGCCAGTAATTTAGCTACTTGCTTAAATAACTAAGTGCTCAAGATTAGAGTAGAACAGCATATTTTCCAGGGTTTCTAAACCTACAAAGCACAACATAAAACCAGCAAACTGGAGTTTTCTCTGATATATCTTTTAAAATAATGAAAGAATATTAGTGCAGTAATGTTGATAAACACGGAATGCTACAGCTTTACATTCCTAGTTACCTCCTAAGGAGGTATTTTCATAAAATCCTAGTTAGATAATAATTTCTTTCCAAAACACAACATGTAGAGAGAGAATCAAAAGTAATTCTAAAGATAAGTCCTTTATACTACTGTCCATGGATTTCCTTACTGTCAGAAACCCAGGTTCTAAGTACTATTTATCTTTAGTGTAATGGTAGATATTGCTTTTACATTTTGTGATGACACAAAAGTTAACAACCAGCCCAGGGAAACCAGAATGGACTTTGCAGAATCACACATTAAATTTTCTTGGGTATCTTCTTAACACACATAGTAGTAGGAATAAGCCCAGGTTCCTTGAATTATGCCAAAGCTAAATCAAAAAGAACAAAATAAGTCTTTACAAAATGAGTTTTCTTACTACCTTTCTGTTGCTGACTTGTGGGTCCTTTCCATACACAGATATTTCTGTGAGTACAATGAGCTTTGATCCAGGCTTACAACTGATGGAAACTAATTTGAATGTGGTTCACAGCTGATGTGAATTAGTGGAGCTCAGCTGACCTTATTTTAATTTGATAGCTTCTACCACTAGAGATTTGCATTTAGAAATTAAACTCATCAAGTCAAATTCCAAATACTTTCATATCCTCTCCAATCATAGAAACCATAAGGAGTGCGTGTTCTTTGGCCTTTCAAACGTAATTATTAGTCAGAAAAATACTCAACTAAATTAATCTCTCCCTCTTGCCATCTTCTTTCTTTTCTAGGTCTGCTTTAAAATACTTTTTTCCCTAGTTTGTGTTCCAGAATTCATCTTCCTCTGTTACTAAAAATGAATTTAAATAGTTGATTTTAACATTAGATGAACTTATTATAAAAATTAAGCTAATTTTTCCTTTTGATAGATTGTCTTGTATGTAGTTCAATTCCTTAAAGTCTCAGGCATATAGTGATGAGCTTATCCTTTGCTCATAATCAGGGATCTGACCTTGCAAGTTTGTACAAACAATATCAGAAAACCAAGCATGTAAGCAAAGCAAGCCAACAATTGTTTGATAGAGCACTTTCTAAATAAATACAAAATTTGCTCAGAGTAGCAACAGACAAAAAGAAAGGGAATAGCTATATTCTTAAGGATGCCCATTCAATGACAAAAGATTAAACAGGCAGTCTTGTGGCTAAATTAATTGGTAGGATGACAAATCTCTTCCAGGGCTGTGTCTGTGTCATTGATGAGCAGATGCCAAACCCAAGCCCCGAGAGATTCGTAGACCTTAAAATTCCTACAAATGCCTCCTGGAAGGTGTTTAGAACTATATTGCAGGAGTCCACCTCCTCAATGGACAACATACATGCAGCTGGCAGCTGTCCCTGAACCACATCAGAGACTTAAGTTCACTTTTCCTTCTTGTCCCCTCTGTGGTTATTCAGAACTATTTCTATTTCCTTGTAGCATTATGGGAGTCTCTTTATTTCTCCCCCATCAAACCGGTATTTATCAGGAAACCATTTTTGGCATCTAACACCTACACAGCATCCTTTCTTTCTGTTTTTATCATATCTATGACCTTAGAATGTCTCCTGTAGTTTTTCCACCTGACGCTGTTGTAGCTATATGCCAGATAACTCCAGGTATAACAGATGGCAGTGGAGCTGTCTGTATTTTCAGTTCAGAGTCAATCTTTTCAACAGGTTACAACAGTTTATGCCACTATCCTTCTTTATGCTTTTTCTGTCTTTAAAAAAAAAAAACAAAAACATACACCACCCTACATTCTGCAGTAGGCGTGGGCAATTGGAACAAGGAAGATGCTTGGGGTGGTGCAGGGTTAATCACAGTTTTGAGGTGTGGGTAGATGTGAAGTAGTTCGTACTACTAGGATAAGGAAGATCTATTTCTTTAAACATCTTTGTAAAAGTATCTATAAAAATGCCTGTTCATCATAATTTCTGGCCTTAAAAGCCTCCTGTCATTTCAGTGTATGGGAGAGAAGGGAGAGGCAGAAATCCAAGTTCTATTTAGTATCTCTATTGCTTTTTAATGATCTCTTCAGCGTCTTAAATGATCATTTAATATCTTCTGTCATCATTTTTCAGAGTCCCACACAATCCTGAGCGTTACTGTCTGTTTTCACGGCTCTTAGCTCTCTAGCATTGCAAGGCATCAGCAAGCTTTTACTCCTGTCTAAACCGGCTAGGAAAATAGTCATATCCATCACAACGGAGATTCAGTGACAATTCATTGTACTCATCCTAAACATCCTCAATGCAGTTCATTACTTGCAAGTCCATAAAGTCTGTTTTTCCTCTGCTCAGTGTGAATCCGTCCCGTTCCACCTCCTTTCAAGCCATTGTCTCTTATACTTGGAATACCAAATGCTGCGTATTCCAGCTCAGTTACATCAGTGCCCGGGAAAAGCCACTGCCTCTCATTTGGGCCCTTTAATTACAATCATCTATCTTTAAAAAAGTCCATTATTAGATTTAATGTCTGGTAAATTCTGTTTTCTTTCTTCTTGTGGAATTGAAGAAATAAAAACAATTTCTATTTCATTTTTCTGTCAAAATTTAGACCATCTCCTTAGTACTCTCTCCTTTTCTACTTGTTTCCTAGGATCTCACTAAAATTTTGCTATTTTAACCTCTGTTCATATTTTTATTTTAAGTCTTCATTAAATGGATCCATTCCTGCTTTCAATCCTTTTCCTGATTAAAACGTAATTTATTGGTATTTAAATTGGCTAGAAATACCTTGAATGTAGTTTTTACATTAACCTGTATCTCTTAGAAATTTATTTGAAATGAGGATCAATGAACATGCCCTTTTCTTTTGTTTTTACTTCTCATATTGTTTGACAAGTACTCTGGAAAGCTATGAATTTTTCATTTTCTTTCCAAGAATTCCTAATGTCTGCTTAGATTTTTATAAATATGTTTCCAAATTCTGGCAAAGTAAAAACCAACTTATCAAAACCCATATTTTATTTCACAATTTATATCCTCTAAAAAACAGAAAGCACAAACTACCATTAGAAAAACAGGCAAAACAAACAAATACTCTGCACAAAAAAAATACAAAGTGAAATACGTAAATAAGAGCTGACATTCATTTTAGTAGCAGTCAGAATGCATAATTCTGTACATGCACACAGAAATCTGTTTTAAGCTTAGATGCCCAGTATTTATAATCTGAAAACTGAGATGCTACAACATTTCTCCGAGTTTTCTTTAAGATGCATTGTTTGAGTGCTTGAGAGGAGACAGTACAATGATTGCTGATATCATTAGTTTAACAGAAGCATGCACTGTTCTGCTTCTTTTTCGAGCTTTTTCTTTCCAACAAATTTTTCATATGTAGAGTTGAAAGAGAAGAAAAACCATACCATACGGAGACATGGTCAAACAGAGATAAGTTTATGACTTTTTATTTACACTGGCCATGAGATAGACTTCCTCAAGATGTTGTAATTTTAATACTGAATAATTATTTCATTCTAATATGAATTTGTGTACTGTAACTTCCTGCAATGCTTCCAGTTTTGTATGCATTTTCATCCCGTTTATTCAGGAACTTAAAAAAGAAAGAAAAGAGAAAAGAGAAAGGGCATGAAAATTCTGCTTTCCTGTCCCTTAACAATCAAATTTGAAATTGATAAAATAAGTGTTGAAAATGTTTATTTTTCAAATTAACAGAACAATCTAGTCTTGCTTTTCCCCCTAGAATGTTAATAAAACAGGTGTATTTGAACATCATCATTTGCCGAGTCTTGTGCAGATCTCGTGTCCCAGGAGGTCAGAGCAGAGAGTGCTACACTGAGCTTTCTACCCTGCATTGCCAGCACAAGTCCAGCTCATGGGAGAAGAATCTGTTCTTTTTGCTTCTTGTGTACAGACTAGTCCTCACACAGATACTCCTAAAAATGCAGCCATTTACTTTTTTCAAGTTTTCAGAAAGAAAAAAAAAAAAAAGAAAGAAAGAAAATCCCTATTGCATGATTTTTTTTCTAACTGACTTAGAATCATTGGGAAATCCTGTATCATCTTCTCTTGTGAGAGAAAAATTGAGGATGAATACTAAGCACGGCTCCTGAATCTAGAGACTCAGCTGAATTCCCCAGTCAGACTATGCCTCCCCAGATTAATGCACAAAACCGTATCTAAGTGGAGGAGCTTTCTTCCCTTCCCTTGAAAGAAGCAAAGCCTACAGCAATGCTGGCAAACTCCAAAAAGGTAATTTTGGCCCAAACCAAATGCAAATCTACTGTTGTCTTTGTTAAGAGGAAGGAATCAAATAAAACACTCCCTTTCCTTCTCTCTATCCCCCATAAATTTAGCACTTGGGTAAATTTATTGAGCAGTTATTTCCAGGAAACCTTCTTCTCCATCCCTCCATCTCCCTTCCCTCTCACTACAAGCCAGCAGAGGAGTTGGGAGAAGTCTGACCTTGTAACAGAGGACAGAAATGCCAGGAGACCAGAAAAATTACGTGACAACTGGGCACAGAGCCATCAATTCTTTAGCTGGAATATGTTGCCTTTCAAGGCTTTGGATTAAAAAGTTGAGTAGGGGTAAGGGAGAAGGTTTAAAGGGAGCCTCTGAGAAGAAACAGAGAATGGGCAGGAAAAGCAGCAAGGTAAGCAATATATATGGACTTCCAGGATTCATTGTATGTCCTGAATGGGAAGCTTATCAAAAAGAGCATAAAGCTGGTCTGACAAGATAACGCAGCGAGTGGTATTGGAAAAAATAAATAAATTGGTTAACAGAACCTTATAGAAGGCTTTTTTTTTGTGTGTGTGTGTGTGTTACATAATAAGTGCACTTGGGCATTCATGAAGTGACACATGGCACACCTCCTCATGAATGGCTACAAGTTTAAATGGTCAGTCTCTGAGAGAATGAGAAATGCTGAAGGAGGAGTTGTTTACAAAAAGCAAAAACTTTTCAAATGGTGAGATACTGACCAGCAATTCATTGTCTGTCAGAGATATCAATACAGTTTTCAGGAACTTGTAAGGAAAACTTTTACCTCTAGTCGTTATTAGCTTTCTGTCTCTAACTCTGGGGGTTTTAGTATTTTTTAACTTCTGTTTGTGCCTGGGAAACAGCAAAAGCAATTTATGTGCTCCATCTGCTCAGGGTAAATAATGATTAGCATTTTTACTCCCTTGAAATAGGACCTTTTGTTGCAGCCTAGGTTGTTTTATTATTGTCTTAGTTCTTTATCAACACGTTTTGCCTCATATAATGGCACTTCAGCATCTTCTGCTAGCACTGGATGTAAGTCATGGGAGTCTTATTTGCACATGCTTGAGAACTCTGATTAGGATGAAAAAGCATAATCTATTACACTTTAAATGTAAGCTTTGATCTCCAGAGATAGGTATGGACTAAAAGTGCCCGAAGAATCCAGCTTGCTTTAAAATAATCACAAAACCACCAGGGACTCTTGTGGAATTCAAGAATGTTACAGAATCAAAAAAATCAGGGTGTGCTTATTAGAAATTTGAATAGAGGCGATAAGTTACTTGAAGTGAAAGGATACAATTTAGAACAGATCCAATACCCAGGCTTTGCTGTAACGGAGAACATGTCAAAATATAAGTTAACTAGGCAGGAAAACTTTCACGGTTCACAGTTACCTTTTCTTATGAGAAATTAAAACACATTTTCTTTTATAAGAATATATGGAATGCCCTATTGAGTAAGACATTACTCAGTCAAGCCTCATATTCTGCTCTGAACAGTGGAATACAAGACAGTATTAAGGAGAACAAAAAGCTTTGCCCTTTTGTACAGTCCACTGGCCTCATCATTCCCTTGCATCCATACCTGCTGCATTAGCGGTCCTAGAGCACACATCACTGCTATGCTTTTAATGAGTAATCACTAATTTAATCTTTTTACAAAAGGAATTTGTCTAATTCCTTCTACTACTTGCTGATGCTGTCCATCTGTCACCTCCGCCTCCTGTGGCAACAAATTCCAGAAGTTCATAGTAATCTTATCAGAAAAGTACCTCCTTTGTTTTAAACCAACCTCCCACCAATGTCAGCAGTAGCTGTCAGTCCTAGCACCAAGGGATTTGGTGAGCACCAGTTTTTCATTCACTTTATCGTCATGACTTTGTGAACCTTGATCGTGTCTCCTCCTTAAGCCTTTTCTTCTCCAGACTGAAGACTCCTAGCTTTATTTTACCTCCTTATAAGACAGTGTCCACATCTTTAGTCATTTGAATTGCCCGCACCTTTTCTGACTCCATCACATCTTTCTTCAAATGCAGAAAACAAGACTGCCCACAGCTCAGCACACCAAGGTTTCATTTAGTCGCAGTGTTGCCTTCTCTTCTGTTCCCATTTATCTTTCTCTGAGTGTGCCCAGAATTTTACCGCCTTTTCTGAACCGCCTACCCTGCCTTTTGACTCTTCTCCATTATGAGAGATGACAATTTTGTCCCATCCATTAATTCCTATCCTCTAAGTAGCGTTCCAATACATAACAGAACATTTAATCTAATCCAATAGCATCATGATTTATTTAATAAACTTTGATATTTGTCAAGGGCTTTCTAAACCCCAAATATATTATACTGTCAGGATCCTTTTTAACTCTTTTTTTTCAGGAAAGAGTATGCAGATTATATCCAGGATCTCCACGATAGGAGTCTTATGTGCTAGAACAAGAAGTTAAAGTGGGCACCTTTTCTCCCCAGGTAAATCTAACAGGAGAGAAGACTCTTGCACCTAAATGTTCTGCCTACTTGCATGAATTCAATTTAAAAAAGGAAGTCCCTGATGTACATGGGCCATGACAGAACAGCAAGATTCCTGAGAACAGAAACTGGTATTTACTACAAAAGAATCATACAGCCATGACCTTTAGGATTTCTAGTTATATAAGAAAAAATCTTTAAGGGTGAAAAAAAAAATATTCATTTCTCTCATTGTCTTCCTATGCACTATTTCTTTCCAGTGACCCACAGTTTTTCCCGCTCCACAACAGTGACACTGGAAGGTCAACAGACACCATAAATGTAATAGAGTGGGAAAACAGAAGAGCACATGGAGCCCCAAATGCAGCTAAATTGCTTTGTTTCCTGATTCTTGGGGAAAACTGAGTGCATAAAACTCTATCAATTGTGCCAGGCTTCTGATGTTCAGAGGAGAATGACCACAGTATAGTCAACAGCACAAATATGATATTCTTGCCATGTGGCATATATGTTGTGCCTGTCTGGCTGATAGTGTTTCCTCTAATACCTAACAGAGAGTACAACTGAAATCAACAAGGAAGCTCTTGCCAGTTAATGAAGACCTGCCAATTACTATCTTTTCATCAGCACATTACGAAAGAGCTGCTTGCTACAGAATAGACACGCAGAATAGCAGTCTTTGTCTCTTTGCATGCATGCACATGAGAGATTAAAAAAAATATATGCATCTACAACATTAAATCAAACTATTTTAAATAGTTCATGGTCTAGTGAACAACTGTTGAATATCAACAGACCTCTTTTCTCTGAATGACAAAATAAGTTGCACGCTGAGCGAGATACTTTTGTCGATTAGTTAGCTCATATGTTAGAGTGGAAAGCTTATGACTACCTATTTTTCTACAGTATCTTGAGAGTTGTGAGTGAAGACAATCAAGAGAATAAAAAGCCTTACTAGCTTTCAGTTGTTCAGGGTGACCTGGTTTTGTTTATTTCTAGAAATGTTTAAGAATATTCATGAAAAATATCATCTTTAGGTTTCAAGGGAGGCATTAAAGAGAAAGTCCAGCTAGATTTTTCTCTGAAGACCTCTGTCCTGGCTTGTTGATGTTTCCAGACATAACATACTGGAATATATTCCCTTGATCAATGACAGCACCAGAATTTACCATTTCTCCTCTGAGGTCTGAGACTCACATTGGCCAGTGGAATCAGCCATAATGTTTACAGGTGTCCATCCAACCTGACCGCAGTGGTTCGTTATATCTAGAGAAGGAATGCCGTGTATGCTCCTATGTACTCCTCTGGCATCTATTACATATGCCAGCCAAGAGTATTAACATGTTATGATACCATTTATGGTTTATACCAATCTATGGACCAAAAGCTAAGGATTAAGTAAGAACTAAGACAGAAGGTCCCTCTAGTGCAGTATGTTGTCTCCAACAGCGGCAGCAGGGCAGGGCAAGCACGAGGTTCTCCGAGTATAACTTCTAGCACTTTCTGTTCCCGTCCCTCTACCCGTGCCTCCCCTGTCTTAAATGGATTTCTCCTGTTGATCTGTCCAGTCCCTACACCAAGTTAATTTAAACTTCAGCATCCACAACATCGTTGGCAAGGAGTTCCATGGGCCAATTATTTACTATGTGAAAATTTATCTCCTTTTATTTTGAACGTGGTTACTTTCAGTTTCATTCCGTGTCCCCTTATTCTTTCGTTTTGATTTTTCTTATGATTTTGTAAACCTCTTAGTCCTTTCTTTTCCAGACTGAAGTGTTGTATCTTATTGAACCCTTCCTCATACACAACATATCCCATTCAACAGCAGCCTTCAGCAACCATTACATGAACTGCCACGCCAAGTAACTCTTTTAGATACTTCCCCATTTTGTCTGTTTGTAAACAAGATTCAGAATCACAAGAGAACGGGCCATGTGTCTGCTCCTAAGCTACTGAAAAAACCAAACCAAAACAGGTAACTTAAACCACACAGGAAAAGCTATGGTAGGGTTCTATTTTCAAACTCAGTAATTCCTTTTTTGATATGTTGCCAGGAAGGAGAAAGGAGAGAAAGCCTTGATAAAGCAACTTGTATTTAATAAAAGGGGATAAATTTTGAGATTTTTTTCCTATAAAGTAGACATACAATGACCTTAAAAACCTGATGACATTTTCCCTTGGACTATGAGCTTAGACTGCTTTAACAGTTCCATCTATACCACTGGGAACTATAAACCACTTACTGCATATGTCAAAATTCTAAGACCCTCCCTAAGCACAACTTTTTTCCCTCAGATACTGTACAGAAATATAATCTCTACTGGGATTTTGAGAGAATTTAAAAGACATTTATCTCTAAACCATTGTTTCAATTATCGGAACACAAACATCACACTCTTGGCTTTACCTGATTTAAACAAGAGAAAGAAAATCAGATGCACACTTGTTATTTGAGACTTTGCTCCTTTCCTCACATATAGCAAAGGTTTGTTTATTTTTTTTAAGCTATGAAGCTGTTCTAACCAGCTTCTCACAAGCTGAGAGAAAAGCATGCTTCATCCATTACTTTCTCTTCAAACCTCCTAAGGAGATAATTAGGCATTGCAATTGATTGCAATTTATTAATCAGACGGTCTGTTATACCTTTTTTTTTTTTTAAACCATAACTTTGTAGTTGGAAAAAATGAGGTGGAATATCCAGTCAGATTTCCTTAAATGCAATTAATTCTAAATTATTCTTGGGTTTTTTTTTTATTTGTTATGTCTTGTCCAAGATTTTAAGTGGATAATGAAAAAGTGTTCATTGTTATGGCACACAGTAAATTTGTTTCATATAAGAAAACAGACAGCATTTTATCCTGTCCATAGCATACCACTGATTTTCTGGCTCACTGCTTTCCCATAACCTCCACTGCCATTCTGTATTGTTTATAACTGATAAAAAGATACCATCTCAACATACATGCCTTACCATTATTTCAGTCACTTGCAGCAGGTTTGAGTATAATATTCCAGTTATTGCCCAGATAAATATTTTGGGGAATTAAGCACCATTCAGCCATAAACAATTTCATAAGGGAAATGCATATTTGGAAACAAACCCATGAAAACATTTTTCACCAATACTTTAATTCAGTGTATTTTGTTCTGTTGTTGTGTATGGTAGCATTGCTGAAAGGTGTTCGTGAAGTTTAAGGATTCTATGGCACAAGGATACCACTGACATAATATCTGTGATATTCCCAATAAAATTCTAAAATCAAATGCTGACTCTGACTCTTAAATCAGAAACCTATAGAACTACAAGCATGAGCTCTTAAAAAGCTTGATTCAGTAAAGCTCCATAGCTGGCATTATAGCCAGACAAATTGGGATCCCTTCAGACTGCTTGGACTTGTTGCCTGGCATTTTGGAATGAGTACAGAGCTATTAACAATACAAGAAATTTCCTCCAATCATCTAAAGTTAAGTGGAAATCATTTACTGGAAATAGACAACACAAGCGGATCTTAAGAGGCATTTCCAAAACAGTGATTTCACCACTTCCAGCTGTGGTCCCTTGAGTTTTTAATATTCTGTGGCTTTTAATTGGTTTTAGGACTTTTGGAAAAGTCTGTAAACGTGCTTAGCTTAGCATTGCTTCTCAGTTTTGAGGCAAGGCTCTCCGTAAATCAGAATATTTCTCCCTTAAATTTTCAAGGATTGGGTACTGTTGAACTGAGTAGGAAAACTAATGGAAAGCCACCAAGTTCACTTTGACCATAGGACTATAAACTTGTGTTTCTCCAGACATCATTTACCTTCAGCAAGAACCTTTACAACCCTTCTGAAACCATGAGCACGTGTTAGTTACTATTTCCCTACTCTTTTACCTTTTGTAAGTGCGTGTTTTGATGCACCAATCATCAGACTCCCTGGAGTCTTTGTATGGAACCACAACTAATTGCTATTTTATAAAAAAAAAGTATTAGCTTTTTCCCCCTTCTAGCCACTATCTCTAAATAGAGAAATCCTGGAAAAAAGCATTTTAACACATTAGAATATAATCAGCAACTAGTCATTTGAGCTAAAGTTGGGGAATAATCAACAGCCTTACGAGAATTGAGCATTTTCTCTCAATCACAGTGTGCAGCAGCTGACTGGCAAAGAGCTGTCAGCTACTCTGCTAAGTAGAAACCTCTGAGCAGTTTCATTTTTGTAGAGTATCACAATGTAAGAAGAGACACACATTTGTTACATAAGAGTACAGAAGAGAAGCAAGATGAGCTGTAGGTTACAACACTCTTGCAATGGTCAGTGTTTTAATGTTTATATTGTTATGCTTAGTCCACGGGATTGCTGAAAGCTGGAGTTTGTTAATACCTGTAGAAGGTGAGAATATCCTCCACAGAAATAGAGTATTGTCTTCTGATTTTTTTTTTTCTGGTGTCAGCACACATACTGCAAGAAACTAAAAATTCCTTTTCAAAAATACACCTAAGATGGGAAGAAGCATGCATATGCGAAATACAGGTGTAAAAATGTTCTCAAATTAGATGAAGCACATAATGTCACGAAGTAAGATTGCCATTCTCTTACACTATTCCTTATCATAGTATGAGATGGGTTTCAAAGATCTAAGCAGTAATTCCATCTTGAAAATGGGAAAACATTTCTTTAATTTGGGAGAACATGCCAATAAAACCTTATTTACATGAGAAACATTGATGAATTTTCCAATCTCTAGAAAAACAATGGTATCAGAAGGGTACTGCAGCAATTGAAGTGCTAATATTGCCTGCCTGCCAGCATCTTTGCCACTAAGAGTTAGACAAGTCAGTAATTTAAATGCAGGAGCCTAGCCCCAGGGAAGCATTGCCAGAAGTAGCAATTACTTTTCAAAAGTGAAAAAAAAAAAAAAAAAGGTACTTAGAGGCAGCACTGGTGTCTATGCCTGGAATATTTTATGCAGAATCCAGAAGCCAAAATTGATTAGCATTGTTTGTTCAATTAATGTAAATAACAATCTTCAAAAAAAGTGTCTTAGCCTGACAAACATGAGCCATTTTTAGAGGGAAACTATAATTTCCCTCTTTCTACAAGCATCACAGATATACGGTATTTCAGAAGCAGCTATGATCTTTCTCTCATACACACAAAACTAAAAAAATATCGTGACTCTCTCCCTAATAATACGATTAAATGTATCCAGTCCTGCACTTTGATGGACTCGGAAACCAGTTTATATCCTGTTCATAAGGCATTTTTGTTTAGCATTTCTGAGCTCATTAGACAGGTTTTTGTTTTATACCTAGCACAGTGGGAAGAAAGGGTATGGCTGGTTCTCTTATAGATTGCCACAATACAAAATGTGTTTACAGGCAACAATTCTTTACAATTTATCAGCTTGCATAAGATTCCCCAAATCATCTTTAGTAGCTGAACTAAAAAGACTTAACCCAAAACATGATATTGAAGAAACTAAAACTTGGTTTTAAAATATATATGTCCCTCATTTCTGACTTATTTCAAAATTGAACCAAAGGAGTTAAGGTAAAAGCAAGGAGAACATGCAACTGAGAAACTGGATGACAGTTATCAGCATAATGAGAAGAAATTGTTGCCATCTCCATGCTAGATTTTATCTGCTCCTCTTCCCTGTCTCTTGCAGCAAATGACAGTAATTACTGCATAATATAGCTTTTGGGTACAGTATAAAAAAACAGGGGAGAAAGGGAAAGATTAGAATCTTAAAGCTAGCAAATCATTCAATCCCTTTGCTAGATTTTTGGTGTTAATAGGACCAGATTAATTCAACTGGTTTAACTATCAAGAACTTGAAATCAATGTGTTGTGATGTCAGTGGAATACATTTATTCTATGAAGAATCTAAAAGAGCTCTAGACCTCATGAAAAGCTCATAGGTGTAACCTATTGGCAGAATTTGGCTCTTCATGTAATGATATCAGATTGCATATGAAAAAATTTTAAATGAGGTTTGATTTTTCCTCTTGCTCAAAAAAAAAAATGGATCTCACCCCCTTGTGTGCCCGTGTGGAACAAATAACACTGATCCTGGTGAGTAAAATCAACTTGTGGCAGATTCCTTGATGTTAGCATACATCTATGCCACTCAAAAAAAAAAAATATCTTTGTTAGTAGAATGAGTCATGTTTTTATTATTCTCTATTAACATGAAGAAATTATTCGTGAGCATTAATCATGTGAAATTCTTTGCACTTGGCTCCCTTCAGAGCTACAAGATCAAAAACTAACCCTTTCACTGCATCTCGGCTGGAATTTACAAGTATCCATTTAAGAACAAAGAAAGGCACTATAGATAATTGTATGACTTGTAAACATATATTATCTGTGTTTGCAGTGTTGGGTTATCTAAAATAAATGAGTTGCTTAAATCTGTATAAACACAGATTTACAGTTCAAGCTATTTAATGATTGAAAATTATTCCCGGAGTCTACCCATGGACCCTCTGACAGCAAGCAAAGGAAACTGCAAGATGACAGCTGGTCATGGCCAGTAGGTAGCCACAACTTGAAAGTAAAGTGATAAGAGATGCTGATTCTCCTTCTCTCACCAGCTGATGTTGGCAAAAAAACTCAGGGATGTTTAGTGCACTTGAACTGCTAGCTCTGTTCCATGCCAGTCACTTAAGATTCCACTTAAAAGGTTTAAAAAAAAAATGTGGATGTTTGTAGGCAATGAATAGATGCCTTCTTTCCATCTCCCTCCCTTCCCTAATTTTCTCATCTGAAATATTGTGCAAACTTCATAAAATTCTCAGCATAACAAGGTTATGTGTTTTGTTTATTGTCAATTTTCTGTATTATTCCTGTAGCCTTCCTCAATATCTTATGACAACCTGGTTATTTTCCCTTGCTTGCTTTCCTGTTTTTTCCATGATAGTAAAACAAATAAAGTTTCTATATATATAAAAGCACTAAGATGAAAAAACCCATTACTTCTGAATGCAGGAGAACACGTTAAATGTTTCTTAATTAACTGTTGCTCTTCTGCACATTCATTGTCAGTCTTTGCAGGCTGTGTGAAATCTATTTATCTGGGTATACTGAATTCTGACTTGTCTTAGGATGAGAAAGAATAAACACAAGTGATAAAATGCCTCCTACACCAGGAGTTCCCCAACTCTTTCTTTTACTGCAGGATAAAGCTACTATTGGTCATTACATTTCAAGAGGCTTACATATCACAGAAAGTACAAAAACTTAGTTCAGAATTCTCTGTTGCATGGCAATGCAGGTCAAATTTGGTGGTGGTGTAGTAGCAAGAGGAAGAGCAGTAATCAAAACAGAAACTTCATACTGAGCAATGCATGCAGTTGCTGATTTTGTCCAGATTGTACCGCCTGCTTTGCCTTCCTCGTTCCTTTGGTGAAAGACACTAGAGATTTACAGATTTGTTCTCCTCTGGAACTGATACTCTCCGAGTATGTGGCAGAGAGCAGCATATTCTACTTTGCTCTTGACCCAGGACAGGGTGAAGGCTGTAGCACAAGGCTACAGCACATAAGTGTGCACATTTCAGTGGTAAGCCCAAAGGAAGCCTGCAAACCAGCTCACTGCTTTCCAACTCCCAACAGTACCCATGACACTTTCTCCAAGACTTTAATATGCAGCTGGCTGATAAACCATCCAAAAATCTAGAGCAGGAGGGAAGCTACTGCATCAGCATACTGTAAGCACCATAGGGGACCTACAGTCATGGACCAAATGATCAGGACAGTCACATAACAGAAAAAAGCATCCTTTGCAGGGATATTCTCAAGATCTCTGATACAGATGCAACATCAAACAGTACTGGTGTTGTTTGCTGTGGCTGCCTTGCAAACCCTGGCTTTGAGGGCCAGCAGTCTATAATGCAGCAGGGATTTCGGACCACGCTTCCCTGCTAAAGAATGCCCTTCACTCAACAATCATAAACTGTGATCCTTCCTACCGTTAAGGAGTGTAGACAAGAATCTGATGTGTGCACTAAAATCCAAGCCATTTACTTAGGATTATTGATCACGATACACAATTTCTCTTACCTCTCTACATTTTTTCAGTCTGTCTGAATCCCTGAGCACCACTAATGAATAGCAATCAGGCAATTAGTTCTTGACAGATGTTCTTTTCTACCACTAGCTTCTGAACACAGCAAAGATTTTGGATATGGTAACTCTTCCAGAGTATACCCTTGCCATTTTGGTATTTCATGTCATGTCTACCTCTAAAAGGTGAATAAAATGTTCAGATCAGACATCAGGGACCAAGCAACATGCAGTTAGCTCAGCCATGCAAAACTGAAGATCAGCAGTGCCTAAAGAATGGTAACTTGTTTGTCACATCAGGACAAAAAACACAGAATACCATACCAAATGATGCAGATGGTGAACCTATTAGAATTTATTGCTTGATATCCAGCCAATTTCTTCTACCCTGGATGTAAATTGACATGATAATCAAATGCTATAAACAAAATTAGAGTGCACTGTAGTACAGCATGTTATGTTCAAATTTCAAATCAGATGCCATAGAATAGCTACTGCTTTATGATTTTAAAACGTTAAAGTTACTTTTATTGACACAAATTATCAAAAGTATTAATGAGATACCCCAAAAACACAAACATCCCAAATTCAAAAGGCATACATCGCACAACACAGATTATTTTTATTATTATGAAACCGGCAGCAGATTTGTTTGTTTTGATTGAAATACACAGAATGAAAATCCAGACTTTCCCTATTTAATGAGTTGTCAATTTATCACTTACCTGGTTTGATTTGGCTCAAGACTTGCAAAAGCAATCAATCCTTACGGAATGCCTATGACTCTCCAGCTGAATACACTGCTTACAGAGTGCCGAGCACATGTTTTAAAGAATAACAATCATGATCATTACCAACTTCTCCTTCCTCCTCTCTCTCCAAACAACTTTTTGTGCACAGAAAGAATGGAAGCTCTATTTGAAAAATATTTATGAGGGATATCTGAGGGATATCTCCTGTCATTTCATGATTCCCATTATATTAATATTTCTATGTGTAGAGCAACTACTGAACGATGTGTAACATGTCAGTGATAAGGTCAAATACTGAAAAATTTGCTGTTGTAGTAGTAAGCACAATTTGGTCAGATTCACATATCGAACTTTCTTTTCTAGGCTGAACTTAACACATATTTTAATCTGTCACTATCTAATTTTGAAACTATTCTCTATAACATTAAAAAGGAACAGTTTTTAACTACCATAAGAAGAAACAAGGCTCCATAGAATTGTATACGAAGCATCCTGTATCTTTATGCCAGGTTTTGGTGAGACACACACTCAAATTCAGAAACAAGCAAAATTAAGAATCTGTTAATGACATCTCTGTTGTGCCTATGGGTGAATGTACGGAAGTGTAAGATGCAACCAAGTTGGGATTACGAAATGTCAGACACTAGCATCAAAATATGGAAGGGAACATGTCCTCTACCACCACATTACCTTCTTATTTTTTTGCCCCTGTGAGCTCTCTCTGCCCTATCCAGTCTATCAGGAAGCTGTTGTTTCTGTTATCATTGAAACACTGGAGCAATTTTGCTGCTTCTTTGCTCACCATTTCCTACTTCTATCTTATCTACACAGCATCTGTGTACATCCTGATCCTAAACTAGGCACACTAGAGACAGGTGGAAGGGAAGAATTGATGGAAGTGGCAGAAGAAAAACCAGCAGGCAAAAAGATTGTTAGAATGGGAAAATCTCTTAATAGAAGTCAAGACTACAATTCAGAATTCATGATTAAATGAAGGCTTTCCCCACCAAAAGCCAGTAAAGAAAACCCAGGCCAAATACCTGATTTTTTAATGGAATTTTTTTTCATGCCTTTTCTCTGCTGTCTCCTTTCTTGAGCCAATAAGTGCAAGGAAAATCAACCCTGCCATCCACTACAGCCCGAAAGATTATGTCCCTGTTCTTTTCTGTGAAAACTTTTCAGTTTCTGAAGTACTGTATAAATCCAAGACAGATGAGAAGAGGTATTTATGTTCTAATACTGTTGAAATAATGTCCTTATGCTGCATAACTCCTCATCCAAATACCTGCTGACTATGTTCCCCAGTTGGAATAGGTTGCATATAGCCGCATTGCCTGGAGAACACAAAAAACAAACCCAGAATCTGGCATCAGTGATTCAGATGACTACATACTCTGTTCCATGACAGCTATTTAAGATAATCAGCATTACTGAGCTTTACTAATGATGCGCTGCAATCTGTATTCCAAATCCAAACAGGATGCATTTTTCCTTTTTCATCCCTAACAAACGTAGAGACTATAATGCATAATAGGAAGGATTAGGCATTCAGCAACTTACGGTAAAATCCTGTTTGCTTATCAAGGAAAAACAGTTGTGGAGAACTGGCTTCCATACTCTTTCTTTTTTAAGCTGTCATTTAATATTTCAGCAATAATAGGGAGCTACTACATGATATTTTCTAACTGGTAACAAAACCTAAGTATTTTCCACTTGCTTCTGTGTTCAGAGGACAAACAGAGTATCCAGGTACTATTTTTTAAAATGAAACAGACTACAATACAGAATATTACTGTGCTGGCAGAACATGAACAAAGAGAGGTGTGGAGAGATTTCACTTCAGACAACGTTATTCAGAAGACTTGTTAGTCCCAAAGTTCTTGATTTAATGTTTCTCAGATGGAACATGTTATCTGAATGACAGTTATTTTCAACTGAGATATCTGGTTCATAAGGGAAACTAAAGCAATCCTTTGCTTTCATTCCAATCCCATTTCTCCTACTCTAGTAACATTTAGCTGCATTGTCCTCATAGATAACTTGGAAGGAGTGGGCAGAAAAACTTCTAGACCCAATATATGGACCCAAGATCTTGACTTCCATTTTGTCCCTCTCTATTCTTCAGCTCATTCCATTCTGCATCCTTAAAGATCCCTTTCAGGGAAGTGAAGGTAATCGGAAGTTCTTGTATTTACCAATTAAAGAAAGACAAACCAGTAACTATTAGCAAGAAAAAAGGAAAACATTAAGAAAGCATGTTTGCCTCACTTCACTAGACAATCAAGAGTGGAAGATTTTTCTTTTTCTCTTTTGGAGCAACTGAAGATAAAGGTTGCATCCAGGTATAAAAAACAATGAGACTAGTCATGAATTCTTGAGTCTGCTAAAATTAACAGCTTGGTTAATGACACAGTGGGGGTCAAAACTTTGCCTTGCACATCACACTTATTTATATGTGAAGAGTGCTCAGAAGCTGTAACCAGAACTGGGTTTCCTGACACAGGAGCATATTCCAGACAAAGCTTTAACCTCTCCTTACTGGAAGCAAAGTATATCATTAGCATTTGAAGTGGGACATTAAAAGCTACAAATGGGGAAAAACATGTTGTTTGGTGCACCCAGACCTGAAAGTAAAACTGAACCTTTGGTCATGCCTTTTATAGTGTTAACACTCTAGAACATATACTCTGTAATTAACCCATCAAAACAGACGTTCTCCCCAGATGCACTTTTGCATACAAAGTTTTCATGACACAACAGAAAAGACAACAAACCTCTTGTTAAGTGGCATAACTCATGAATTGTTCAAGGTTTTTTTAATCCAAAGAAGGGCAAGTGAGGGACAGCGTAAAGCAGAAGTAAAATTCTGCTTCAAAAGCAGTGTCTGGTTTGGGGTTTTTTTTCTTGGGAGGTGACAGGTGATATAAAAAAGGCAAACAAACCAACAATCTCATCAGACTTGCAAACCTCTAAGTTACTGGTCAGATATAAAATCTTCCCTTTCAAAGTATGCCAAGGCATTCTAAAGTCCAAAGAACCCCAAGCCAAGACATGTTCACACAAAATAAAGAAAATAGAAAGGAAAAAAAAAGAGACTCAGAAACGAGTTACAAAAACCCAGGGGAAAAAAACCCCCAACAACCATCAACCTAGGTAGAAGTGGTCACTATCTACTTGGTTCTGAGGTAACTCCTCCAGTCCATCACTTTTGCACAAACATGCAATGGATTTCAGTCTCTCTCTGGATACCAATTTTCACAAAATCCTAGGCATTTAACTGTTAAAGAGACTTCTGTCACCCCATTTTGTTCTTCCCCACTCCTTATCTAATTTGGCTGAAAACCGAAAAAGTTGGTTATTAGAAATTTAGTCAGACAAGATGGCAGTTATACATGTCATATTTGTGTAAAGCTGCTTTCCTTGGAAAATAAAACTAAGATGTGCAAACACCGATAAATGATCACAGATTGCCATCTGTTTCTAACGTAGCATTCAGAGTGGAATAAAAAAATCCACATAGAAAGATTTCCAGGATGTAGCAGTAAGAGGCATCTTTCTTTTTCCTAAATGGGCTGTATGCACATATGATTTGAGTAAGAGATCTTAGATATAAAATGAGACATAGATTAAATCAAATTGGTCACAGGACAAGAAGAAGCGGACTATGGAAACTGGAAATTAAGTCTTCCTGGACTTTTATGTGACAAAAGTGTTGTCAAAATACATCAAAAACTTCACAGTTCTTCCAATGCTTCCTGTCTCTTCTCTCACAGAGGACCTTGCTTTGAGAGGACTAACCATGTGAACAGTCAAACTATGTATATTCACTGTGAAAATAATGCCCATTACCTGGTATGTTGAGCACCCTATGGGATGGAGAATGAGACAGACACCAGCAGTCGTTATCCCGTTTTCTCCAAATCTCTCTGTTCACATTTCCCATATTATGTGGCAAAAAAGATGCTGTGTCTCTGCCTTAACTATTATGTTCATAGTTAAGAAGTTAATGAAGGTGTATTTTGGGTAGTAATGCGTCATAAAATTGGGTTTCGGGTTTTGTGTGTGTTTCAAGACTGTGTTTAGACAGGAGATTAAAAGTTGCAAGAAGTGTTGGAGTATGAATTAACAATAGAGCTGGCTGAAACGCAGAATTTTTAGGTAGTTGAAAAATTATTATCACAAGCTGATTCAATTCTACTTGAGACATATCCTGAAAAAATGCCTTTCATTGAACAGTCTTGTTAGTTAAAGACCCGTGGTACTCCTTCAAGTAAAATGGGCTGCCTGAGAGGTGGTGGCTGGAACTGATGTGCGTTCAGCCAGTTTCATTAGGCTGTACTAAGCAACGTTGAGACTAATCAGCCTTTCATACCTATTCACTGTACATAGTCAAAGCCATTTTATCTTGCACCTATGTTTTCAACTATCGCCTTGTTCCATGAAAATATTAACTGAATTAAAGATACTCCTGTGGCACATTTTAGATTATTCATCATTTTTGGAGATTTTGTAACCCTCCTAACAAAAATAATGTTGCATGCATTATATTTTTGTTGGAGTATGGCTGCGAGAGACATATCATGCAGAAAACAGGCAAGATAATTATTCAGCTCTATTTGGCAGCACTTAATCCCTAGCTGAAACACTGAGGGTTTATTTTTCCTCTAACATCTCAAAAAGCAATTAGATTCACATCAAAACAACAAAAATTAAAAATGGAAGACAAGATCTATGAAGTAAGGTTTCTACAATGGGACATCTTCCATTCTACACAGAATTGTCAGGGAGATGTGGAACTGCATACAGATATTTTGAAGGGGTTTGTTTTGGTTTTGTTTTTAAGGAAACATTAGCTCTTTGAAACTTTTGCTTTTAAAAAGTAGGTAAAACTGGTTGCTCTTTGCCAGTGAGATCAGAACAAAAGTAACTGACTTAAAGATGGGGCTTTGAGCAATCTGGTCTAGTGGGAGGTATCCCTGCTCATGGCAGGTGGGTTGGAACTCAATGATGTTTAAGGTCCCTTCCAAGTCTAACCATTCTGTGATCTGTGAAGAAAACATAAATTACAGGCAATTTTACATTTTATTTTACTGCTGTATATATATTTTAGGAAGGGACTTTAGAACCACGATCACGTGAGATTCTAAACATGGACTAGATAACCCAGTATTAGTGTGGATTTCTCTTCCTAGAGGGGAGAAAAAAAAAAAGCTTCCTTTTGTCTTCTCTGCTATCTAGTTCATCCAAGATCTGGGGAAAAATGTCTTGTGTCATACAGGGTTTGCAGTCACAAGCAAAGTTTTTATTCCCTTGTTTCTCTACCAAAGCTTAAACAGACACTGAAATGCTAAACAAGCCCAGTTTTTTGCAAATAGATTTGTATGTAACCCGTTCCAGCAGGTCCTATTGTTGTAAATGGAATGATTTTTCCAATAGAATAAAATGAATCGTATCTCTCTTGCTTTAGTAATACCTATTTTTCATCATTAGTACCTGCATGATACTACCTATTTTGAAATTCTTACTTTCAAAAACAGTCAACCAAAAATTTCTTGGACTCATGGAGGAATTGAGTTCACATCTGCTCTAAGAATGATCAAAATCTCTAATATTGCAAGTCCACCATTTTTTGATATCACCAGATAGCTTTAACAAGGGGAGGAGGGCAGCGATGTAGTAAAGTGAATGATCAGGATGCTTATTTTGCTTATGAATAAATATAGGAAGTGATCGGAGTGTTGACTTATCACCTATCTGAAATGAAAAGGACAATTGCGTTAGTGAAAATCCCTGACAGTGATTTTGATTATGTGTGTCTAAAAAAAACCAAACAAAAAAGCCCAAAACATCCTGCACTTGGACACCAGGCTCAAAAAAAAAAAAAAAGAAAAATAAATTTGCACTTGGGTTGCTATGAAAAAAGAGAATGAACCCAATCTAAAAGGTATGAGGGAAGGAGAAGGAGGGAAGTGCCAGTCATGTTCACTCATTGCACATCAGATTTCTAAACTAACCTTTGAAACAACATTTGCTTTTATTCATTCTGACTTAAGCTAGTGGGATGAAAATAGCTTCAGAATATACTATTTCTTCTCCCATTTCACATAGTAACAAATCTTTCATTAGACAGCCGTGACCTTCAACACTCCAGTAAATATTTTTTACTCTTTTAATTTTGCCTTACAGCAGATACTTAGTTTGGCATCACTCACCACTACATAGAGCATGATGATTAGCTTTTAATTGGTTAGTAAGGAATGTACAGAATGGAGGCCTGTACACTGACCATTGACACTGACCACTTTCAGCCTGTCTGGAAGAGGAGTTTTGGTAGTCTGTTACTTGTCACCCAGATACAATTCTTATCTCAAAAAGTAGATCTAAATGAGAGATGCAAATGGATAAAAAAAAAATTAAATAACAAAAAGAAAAGTAAAAAAAGTAATAGTGCAAGGTGCCAAGAGATAATCATCTGAAGTAAGTGTGGGGTGGTTTTTTTTCTAGTATTCCAGTGTGTGGAACTGTCCCAATTAAGAGAAAACGTAACTCAGCCTCTTACCACTCTGGTCTGGCAAACAGTTTCTTCTCAGGCTGTTGGTTTTAGGTGGGACCTGAAACTAATATTTCCAAAACCAAACACTTATCCTTTTTATTCAGAAGTAATATGCCAAGCATTAACCTAATTAGACTGAAGACTGATTCGTTCAGTGCTTGCCAGGCACAAGCAGTGATGGCAATGAAGCCTAAGACTATGGAAATAGACTGGAACCAGCATTTTTGTCTCTTTGAAATTCAATAGCAGGGAGTCAAATTTACATGGTCTTTTAAAAATAGAGTGCAGGAGAAATATGGGTCAAAAGTGCCACTGGTACATTCCCATGAATCCTTCTAACCATCACCAAGCAAAGAACAGAGAACAGCTCTTCACTAAGATGTAAGGATTATCCTGGGAGGGGACAGACTGTTTCTTTAAGGCATTTATTAGAACATGGGAGAGTTTTCTCATTCCAGCAGATCTATGTGTGTTGCAGAAATGACTGTGCTTTATTGATGTCTCTCTGTTGTGCCTCACACACCTAAAAAAAATAAAATATCCTTTCTAGAGGCCTGTCCAATCAGTCCTTTCTCTCAGAATATTGTAGCAGAGCTTATATCAAATGTGAAGCAACCCTCAAGTCTCTCTTGCTTTGATATTTTGGAATGACAACTTAATTTTAATGAGAGGTGTATTCTGGATACAAGTATATTGTAAACACTGAAAACTCATTTTCCAGCAGCATTTTGAGAAATCTCCACAAGGATATAGCTTTCAGGAACTAGGCTGAGTGAACTGCTTTAGTACAACTTGTTTCTATCTCCTAAAAAGGTAATGGTTGTTCGAATCGCCCACAGAGGTATCTGATACGTGTTGCAGGCAACAACATGGAGTGCAAACATACCAATTCGGCCAATTATAAAATGCAAATGCCTTAGTTCATTTTTTTCACAAATGAACAGAATTCATGGATTGAGGAATTTAAAGAGTTTGCATTAATGTTGTTTGATTAATATACTTCTTTAAAATCAACAGATACTCCTTTCTTTATGAAACTGAAACTGGAGGGAAAAATAGGAAACCTGGAAGATACTCGCAAAATAATTTCAAAGAAAAATCTGCAAATGCTTCAAGCTGTTAATGAACTAGATTTTAGTAGACTTTGAGATAGCGGATGAATACTAGGATTGGTTTAGACCCAAGTCTTGAGGCAACAGCAGAGACCATGCTGTGTTACTATTGCTGCATTACAATAATCATAGGCACAATTACACAGGCTGAGAGTAACAGAGGATCACACTGTCTATTGAGTAGAGCCCAATGGTGGGACCATACTAAGGGGATTGCCCAGAAATGTGTGGGAGGTGAACAAATGAATATTAAGACTAGACATATAGATGATTGTGTGTACATGCAGCTAAGGATTGCAGAGAAAGCAAGACATGGCAAGAAAGAAGTTCTTGGCAAGATGTTCATGGCAAGAAAGAAGGCAAGAAAGAAAGTTTTGAAGATTGAACAATAAAAGGAATGTTGTACTGGGAATGTTACAGTGAACTGTTTTACATGCTGCTGGACAACTGGAGATTAGCAGAGGTCCAGAAACCAGCTGGTTCCTGCTGTTCTCCTCAAGATGTGTTGAGGACAAGACTCCCCTAGATAGCACAATGACAGTTTCCCAATTAATCCTTCGTATTCTTTAATATATTATGAGGAATAGTAATAGACTTACCCAAATCACTCGTTTTCAGTTAAAAAGATAGATTTCTAAAGCATTAAGTAACTTCATTTCCTCCTCTTTTAGCCGAAGTGGTGAAATCTGACTCAGTAAATTCTGCTAAGAACTGCTGTGTTGCAGTAGATGACCTTAGATCCTATACATATGGCATAGATCTCACAAAGAGGCATGAACAACCTCTAAACCTCCTATCCCCGTCCAACAATCACAAGTTGTCTAGCAACCATTTCACACAGCGTAACAGTCAACACTAGAGCCTGCACTGAGAGACTGCCGCATCCCTACAAATGTTAAACAGGTATCTCACATTCCTATAAAGAAAAAACGGCTGAAAGTATAGTACTAACCAACAGTTACGGTGTCACAGTTATTAAATTTTACTTCTGCAGCTTTTTTTCTCCATTACTTTTTGTCCCCTGCCTGTCCTTGTTTTGCCCCTGTTTTTTTGTCCCTGTTTTCCACCTACACCATTTCCCCAATTTTCTTTGCTCCCTCAAAATAATGAAATAAATCTATTTATATACAGATCTACTAAATAGTAGATTAAAAACTAAGAGCACAAGCAGATGCTTTTAGGTGGACTTATTCAGATATTTAATCCACCCTAGTTATATTTATAAAATAGCTACATCAGCAGGGTAGAGGAAAGATTTCTGACTCAGTAGAGAAGAGCTGTAACACTGAATTTATTAAATTGGGTCCAGTGTCTTGGTTCACTCAGCTGTAAAGGATTAAGTAAGCCTCCAGGGGAAAATTTATAACAAGGTGCATAATGTTGGATAGATGCAGGTGATACTTGCCTAAAGATTGTGAGAATTATGTGTATCCCGTTGACTGACCTAGGCGAAGGCAGGGAAAAGGGAGCAGGAGAGAGAGGAATATATTTTATACCAACTGACCCTGCATCGCAGGAAAGGAGACTTCTAAGATTTCACTTTGTGACATTTATGTTCTTTACTTATCTACAGGATTTCTATCCTCATTGTTGCTCTAACGTTATAGCTTGTTTTTTTAAACAGCATGTTAGATAAACAGTGCTGACTCTGCAGGACATAGGCAGAACACCCTCTTTGCTCTTCATACAAACCAGAAGAGATTACTGACCACATCTGACTGAATTTTGCCACTCCGTATCACTACTTTGCAGTAGGATCTCCTGTCTATTATTGGAAGACTGAGCTCAACAGTTCCAAATAAATTGGTATATCAGACCTGGTGAGTATTACTTAGACTCATAGAGTAGTTTGGGTTGGAAGGGACCTTTAAAGGCCCTCTAGTCCAACCCCCCTGCAATGAGTAGGGACATCTTCAACTAGATCAGGTTGCTCAGAGCCTAGTCCAACCTGACCTGGAATGTTTCCAGGGACAGCGCATACACCACCACTCCAGGCAACCTATGCCAGTGTCTCACCACCCTCATTGTAAATAATTTCTTCCTTATATCTAGTCTGAATTTACCCTCTTTTAGTTTAAAACCATTACCCCATGTCCTATAGCAACAGGCCCTGCTAAAAAGTTTGTCACCATCTGTCTTATAAGCCCCTTCAAGAAACGCAAGGCAGCAACAAGGTCTCCCCAGAGCCTTCTCTCCTCCAGGCTGAACAACCCCAGCTCTCTCAGCCTGTTCTTACAGCAGAGGTGCTCTAGACCTCTGAGAATTTTTATGGCCTCCTCTGGACCCGCTCCAACAGGTCTATGTCTTTCCCATGCTGAGGACTCCAGAGCTGGACACAGTACTCCAGGTAGGGTCCCACCAGAGTGGAATAGAAAGGACAGACTTCTCTAACAATCTTAATGAGTCAACAAATTGTTTCTGCTCTAGTTGCATATATATATAAACTTTCAGGAAAACAAACAAAACCAAGAAATCAAAAACATGAAACATCTTTTAAATGCATACGTCTGCTTAACACAGCTAAAAATAGCTGGACTGATAGCAGTGGAACAAAGAACATATGTAGAAACCTGAATTATGGTCAAGCCATCTTTACACTATCTGAAACATTCCCTCTGACCTAAGGTGATCGCTTCTTCCTCAGCACACCTGATTAGTTGCTCTTACAAGACCTTGCTGTCATGGCTGAGGCTATGAGCCAGGGAAGCAGTCAGTGATAATTGCAGCTTTTATTAGTATGAATGTATATTTAATAAGAAACAGGATACATTTGCAAGAAAAATGATGTCAGTTTATGAAAGATGATAATAATGGCTAGTCACTTGGGATTCATAGCCTGCACTTCTGAGTTAGATATGCGCACATCATCAGACTCCACAAATTGGACAGTGTGCATCCAGGAGAGCTGAAAAGTTATGTTTCTAGATCTTAAATCAAGTCATTGCCCCTTTAGTCAAGGCGATAAGTGTTTATCACAGATAAAAGAAGATCTAATTAATGATTAGTGAGAAAAGGGTTATTTCTCACCCTACAAGGAAACCATGAGTCACTCAGCCAGGTGAGCTGAGAGCCATTGCATGAGAGAGGCACTGCCAACAGTTCTGAGACAGGTGCTCTGATTATTTTTGGAAACTGATTGCTGCCAAAGAAAAATAAGCAGGCCAAGTTTGGGGTGAGGATTGGCACAATAAATTAAACAAGAAGTGTTATCATGTACTGAATCCCTCTTACTTTTTGACCTCCCGTCTTCTACTACAGACATGCAAACACCATTAGAAAACATCAAGAAACACAATTCCTTGTCGAGAGACCCATTCTCTACTCCTTCAATGTGTCTGATCTACAACCTGTTGCTTTTACCCAGAGGGTCCCACACTCTGTTTATATCTCTGAGCAGTCATGATATAGCAATACAGGAGCTTCTGAGAATGCTACAACAAATATTAAGTATAAGAAATGGGATCACAAATTAGAGCATGCACTCTGAGGTATTTTTACAAAGAAAGTGAGTAAAAACCCTAATTATCACACAACTTCTGAATTTTGGACTACAGAATCTAGATCTCCTTTACACTGACTAGGAAAGAGTGTATGTCCAAAATAGCTGTAGTCCAAACGAAGTTGGTCACAGGGACTTCATCTATCCTCATTAATAGAAGGGGATGGTTCTCAACCAAGCTAACAACTTATGAACTAACTTACCAGTAGTATCTCTGGTCCACCCATTAAAAGATTATACACTGGGACTGCAGGAGCTCAGTCAAGATACCCGTAGAAGACAGAAAGGTTATTAAAAAGTAGTTCTGGGACTCCACAGCTTTCAAGAGTGAAAGTGGTTAAGACATACAGGACAAGAACACTTACGTAAAAAATTAACTTTCACAATGGGTTTCACAGCACCGGGAGCACTCTTTCCTTACACCATGAGTAGATTAATATTGTCTTTAACCTAACCAATTGTGTGCTATTTGCTTCCCTGATAGCCTTGCATGCTCATTAGCACAGAATTGATTCCCTCTTCAGGCCTCTGTTATTCAATCACTTGTCAGCTTTATCTCAGGAGAACAGGTAATCATTGTGGCTGGAAGGGTCAAGCTTGTCTGCTTGGCATATTTAAACATGCTGCTGGCAAGTGCAGTCTCCAAGAACACACAACTTTGAAGTACTCTCTCTGATGAGATTCTGGACTGTCATAGGACTATCATTACAAAGGCTGCTTCACAATCTCTGGTAAATAACGGTCATGTATTAAAGTTCTAGAAAGAAACAGACATAAATCTGGGTGGGGTTTTAGGCTTTTTGTGGTGTATATAATACAAGGCTGTGTATAATACTCAGATATTTTGGCTGCTTAGAGCCGTCCTTCGGTAATTAACTCAATGCCTTAGTTAAAAGGAAGAAGATACTCAATCTCCAGGAACAGTTTAGTCCCACCTAAAGGATTTTTCATTTCACAGAGTTTGTTGTCCTTGCCTAACTAAACAGGATATTTGAGTTTTTCCACACAGGTCTATGGAACAAAACCAATGGCCATGACATATTGACATTCTTTTCTTCTCTGTATGATCAAATCCTGGTCACACTTCTGTGTAACCTATGCAGACAGACCATTCTGTACAGTTATATGAGACTGACCAGATCTGACAGCTCCTTGACATATATATGGTGAAGCTTTAATCTCCCTGACCCTTTTAATCATGTCTGCTCCCGGTCATGCAGTTCCACCTCACATTTGCATGGCCCTGATGCCTTTCAACTGAGCTGATTCAGCTCATTAACCCAGAAGAAAATTCTGTAATTTGTTTTCCTGGCTTAGTAAACCATGTCAGATCATGGCAAGGTCTGATGAACACCTGAGCTATTGGAACAGGGTGCTCAAGATTTTGAAGAGACAACTATCATAATTTCAACCAAACAAACACAGGAAAAACCCACAAGCAAACAAACAAAGTCAACACATGTTTCTTATTATATCATGGCAGATTTGTCAATAGGTTGAGGAAGATAAAATCTACTGCTTTTTAATTTGGTGCATACATATTCTATTTTATTCACTAATTTAACTAGACACAACTACTGGTTTCAGAGAATTTACAACTTCTAACAACGAATCTGTCTAAGGGTACAAAAGGATCTTTCTAACCATCTCATGGAGGAAAATAAGTAATAAAATTTTAGAAAAAAATCATATTTTACATGTTAAGCAAATTATTTAATAAGTATTCTAAGGGCAAGCTAGTCAGAATAGAAACTCTTCTGATATTGTGACTGCAAGTTTAAGCAGATGCTATCAAGACAGATATGAAGAGGAGTTCATACGCAGAGTAACATCTAGGCAGTAGAATCAATTCACAGTCGTGTAGTGACACTAATACTGGGCCAAGACATGCCAGTTGTTATATATGAGGGTGAGAAATTTAGCTGAATTTTAACTTAAAGTTTAAGGTAGTACAATATGTGGTTTGCATCCTCTACAGTATTTGTCAGATAAACCCCTTGGAACTGCCTAATAGTCCACACAGTATTAATTAGTCATCCAATTTGAAGAACAGTACATCTAGAACCACAACTCTCTACCTGTACAGTGCTAAACCCTCACAGAAGTTAGTTCCTTCAGCAAGATAGCAAGCTTTTATCCTCCATCAAAGTCTGCTCTTCTAAAATTAACTGTTTAAATAAAATCCTTGTTAGCTCCTGAGAGGTGACAAAACTTAGACAGGAAGGGTATCAAGCATGGTATCAGATGCATACTGAAATCATGATGAGTCTTATCTGGTTATATCATTGCCTGACAGAATACCATGCAGAAAAAACAACTGTCTATCCATCACACAGTCCTTTGCTTTATAGGCAGGATTAATCAAACATGCTCCTAATGATACCTTTCAGAATGTTATTTATGCTGAATATTCCACAGTTAGATCTTCCAAACAATAGGCCAAGCAACACATTTAGAGCTTTGCAAATTGTTTCTGTCACCCAGACTAATATATTTGGACAGGAAAGCCCTTTCAGTGTTAGTCTTCAACAGCAAAGTGGCTAAAATGCACCACTGAAGCCCTTGGTGTAAAGTCTGTGCCATGACGCCAGATTATATCACTGTACAGTTATCACTCAGCTCTGATATTTCTGTCACGGATCATTAGCCAGGTGCTAAGGAGACAAATGGCAGCATTTGCCACTTGACAGCTTGCACTGGTTTTATACCATTATCAGCAAAGTACAAATAGTTCTACCTTCTTGATTCAGATTCTGCATGTTTATGACAATTCTGTAAAGACATTAAAGTAGAAAGTTTTAATATAGAACAAATTACTTTCTTATGCACAATTATCTCAAAGTTTAAAACCCTAATGGCAATTTATCTGCTATATTAGCAATTTCCAGGTGTACTTTACCCTCCCCGAACTTCATATTTTCCATTTCATTATACTGCTTTTCTGAAACCAATGAGATAGTATTTTGCAGTACAGACAAACATTTTAAAGTAGTAGCCACTGCCAATTTTCAGTAGCTGTATTACTTAAAGCATTGTATGATACCTGCAGGTCAATGCCATCTACTAAGTCTTCTCGTTTTGCACCCACAGCAAAGGAATTAAGTTAGACTGGTTTAGGATGGTCCGATACGGTGTGTGCACTTCCAGTAGCATTACATGGATGCGCTGTCTTTCCATCACAGTAAAACAGCATTAACCACTAAAGGATACGGGAACTTGCCTAAATCACTCGAATGCTTTACAACAGGGGAAGAGCTCATCTACATTGTTTAGGTATGTAGGTTTTTTATACTTAAGTCCATGATGACTTTTAGATATACTTTTGCTTTACATATAGCCTATACTATGCCAGCTGAGAAACATGTCTCCCTTCTCTTCAAGTGACTGGGCCAAGGCTTAAAAAAACAACCAGCCAAAGCACAAATATTTTATTGTGATTATAGTAGCAAGCAGTTAGCCAGATTAAACCAAAACATTTTTAACCCATTAATGTAATTTATTACTTAAAATCAGGAGACAGTAAATAATTTTTTAACAGGTTCCAAAGGTGAACTGAATTAGAATAATTAGCTATGTCAAGCAATAAATTTCTCTGCTCAATCCTGGTCCAACAAAATAATCTTTTAAAAACAACTATTAAGACATTTACAACTCAGATTCTTCCAAGGCCCAGACTATCAATTAGTTGAAGTTTTAATTGTACTTCTCAGGTTATGTATAACCGCAGGACACAGAGAAGTGGCTGAAGCACAGGTGGATTTGAATAATTGGTTTGAGTTAGCCTATATATTTATGTATTTGTAACAAGGTTAACATCTTTCCTTTAAATAGCCTCAGACTTCTTAGTTAAAAAGCGATTGTGGGGTTCAATACAGCAAGACTATATGCTACAAAAAAACCCAGGCAAATATGGCCACTAAGGAGCTGAAATGTATCTTCAACTGAGTCTTAAGTGAGAAGCCTTCTCAGAGTAGCACTCTACACAATCGAGCATTGTATTGAATAAATACTCTGAAAATCAACCACAGTTTGAGTTAAAAATTTAGGCACACAGCAGTTGCCCATTATTTAGCAAAGATTGCCAATTTTAAATGTATATTCTGCTGTTCCCTATGTATTCCTTATGGTAAACAGTATATGAAACAGCAAATAAATAGGAAGGCTGACATAAACATACCACAGTGAACTTAATGTAGAGAAGCTACAGTATAATATGGTCCTGAAATCAGACAGAAGCTGTAATTTAACAGAAAAACTATTTATGACTATATATTACATTTGTCTTTGGGTTTTCCCATAGTTAAGTTATAATTAGGTACAACAGAAAACTTAGTACATTATTGCTTAACTTGTGACTTTATGCACTTGGAAAGCATCCTCACAAAGAAGCAAACCTATCCCAAAAAGGGATCTGGTCTTTCCTCTTAATGAAGAGGAGACTGGAAATTTTATGTGATGATGTAAAGACAATCTTCGCATCCATAGCTAAAGAAACTAAACTTTTGTAAAAGAAGAGTTTTAGAAAACCCAAGTCTCAGATTAAAAAAAAACTCAGAGAACCTAAAAGACAGAGAAAAAGCACTGACTTAAAAGAACATAATTTAGTCCACAAGAATGGAAACAAAGGGTAAATTATCAAAAATCAAGCAGGGTTGGCGCATGAAAGGTAATTAAGATCCTTTCCAAAGATAAACTATTCTGATAACCTTACAGTGCAAAATATAGATAAATCTGATATATATATCATAGGCTTTGAAAGTTATGATGTCATATGTAAACCTCTGAACGCTAAGAGTTTTAAGGGATGCTTCCCCTTCCTCCTGAGACCTTTCTCCCCTATGAAAACTGATCATCAGTTTTTAGCCCATGTTTCTTCTTCTTTATCCAATCATTTGTCCACTTGAGTTCTCCGATCTTGTGACAGCTTGCCTACAGATTCTTTGGTGAGTGACTTTGTAGAATATATTTTAGCACTCAATACAGCTGGATCTTCCAATCCCACTTCCTTGCTGACAGCTCACAGAATGTAAATAGATTTTTTTTTTTTGAGTGATGTTTTTTTCAAGTTTTGCTGACTCTCCCTTTTTTTTCGTAGTCATCTCCATGTCCCCATTTTCTACTTATTGGCCAATATGGACATCAGACTTAATAAATTCTAGTTCCCTAGATACCTTTAAAGTCTCATGTAGATTGTGTGACACAGTAGCCACTATTTGTCATCTTCTCTCACACTTTTTCAACAACAGGTTACATAACAGTCAATAGCTCAGCTCTTAGTTACTTAATTACTTTTTGAATTTATGGATTAAAACCATTTCATCAGAACAACGTTGCTAGATGAATTTGTATTTATATTGTTAGGAACACAACAACTGTCAGAAAAAGCGAGACCTAGAGTCCATCTGAACCAATAATAGATGGTAAAGAGCATAAATAACAAGGCAATAAAGGAGTGATACATCTCTGTTACATTGTCTCTGTGTGCATTGATTGGGCTGCAATTCCTGAGATGGAAGATGCATTCAGAACATGATTTTGTAGCCACAGGTAATTTACCTTGTATTAATTTGCCTAAGCTCTCTTGAACTTTTCTATTTTTGCCTGACAGAATATAATTTGTAATAGGTTTTGCAATGGAAATGATGAATTGCATTAAAAAAGCCAAAACAACACATTGTTTTAAGATTCTGTCTGCTAAACAACACTCAATGAAATTAATGGGAGGAATAATGAATAATCTTTCTCTTATTTATCATCCCCACAATAGTAATATTTTATAGAAAAAGCAGGTATTAAAGTCTCATTTTCCAATGCCTTTTTTTGCTGTTGGATTATCATACATAAACATAAGAAGCCTTTCACAGTCATCATCACCTTCAAAGGTCCAGTTCTAGAATATCTTCTCCAAACAACTAGCAACTTTTGATACTTCCTAAAGTTGCACCTCATTAGCTAAAAATCTGTGACTTTTCATGAACATTAAATGGTAGTGTTTATTGAACTGAAGATCATGCAAATTTTTTCTTATGTAGTGCATACAATGATGAATAATTAGCAAAGTAAGTCCTGGAAAAAGGCCATATAGGAACCAAGGTAACTGCCTAACTTTGAGCACACATATTAGACAGGTGTAGATCTATACTGCTTGTTTTAATGCGCTTAACTGATCATATCTGATGCACAATAATCCTTTCAGTAGTTTCAAATTGTTTTACATGGATTGCTAACACAAAATAGTTTTTCAATACCTAGGCTAATCTAATTCTTCCTAACATCAGTAAGAATAAACTTGCTGAAATACATGGAAGAGGGAAATAACTGTAGAGTACAAAATACCAAATACATGAAATCAGTGCTTTGCCAACTAGAGCCACTGCCTTTTAGAGTTAAAGACTGAATCTCTTATTACATTTTTAGAATAATTATTGTTTTCATATGCAGTGTTAAGGAATCTCATTGCTTTTAAGCCAAATATACTTCTGCTCTTTATATCTTTTGTTTTATTTACCAGTATAATCTTCACAGCTCTCATGTAAAGATTCAGAAAAAAATGTTACATAGTAAACTAATCATCCTTGGTATTTGTTATCATTAAACAAACTTTACTGATCAAACCAGACTTACGGGGCTAACTGTGGCATCTTCTGAAACCTTTTCAAAGAGATATCTGTCGTATCTGGGAAAAAAAAAAAGTGTCTATAATTTCAGGAAAAAAAAACCCTTTTAGGTAATCTGTAAAAAAACCCCAACCTAACCCAAAACACTGCACTTTGATATCATTCAATCACTTCTTCAGTTTTCTGCAGGTAAAGTCAAAATAAAAATTGAGCTTTCACCTCAGACTACAACTATTCTTAAAGAAGGATAAACAAATCAAGCATCCAAACAACCCCACTAGTTTGTGTACCTCAGTATGGAGCTCCAATGAGGCCTCTCAAAAAGAAATGTACAAATGAGAGTCACTGTGGAAAAATGTACGTTAATATCCCTGAGAGAAATAATTTTCAGTGTTTATATTCAGTAAAAGCAGTCATATTACAAGATGAAAGTCTACAAGTAATGGCAGACAGCAAATTTGGCATCTGTTTGCAATGTAATATGCCTCCAAAAAATGGAAAAAGATGATTTCTAACTACCTATCACAAATCAAAGAGTATTCTCTTAAACAACTCTAGAAAATATTTCCATTAGTTTTGGGTAGTATATTGTAAGAAAGCCATGGGAAAACTAGAGGGAGTTTGGAGTAAAAAGAAAATAAAGTTAGCTGGAAAAAAAAGCCAAGTTTTTGTTGGTTTTTTTTTTGAGAGGATTACAGGAGGCTAAAAAGTAAAGAAAACAACACAAGCAACTTGTTTGGATAAGCGATGACTAAGAATGAATAATATATCAGGCATAACATATCTTTAGGCTATTAACTTCCAAGTGAGAATGGATTACCGAGTGTGGTACACAATGCTTAACTAGAAACAGGAGCACTAGATTACGTCAAAGAAAATTCAGGCTACATATAGAGAAAAGCTTACTGACAGGAAAATATGACACTTCTCAAGAGAAGCAATAGGGACTATATACCAAGAAATTGTAAGACACTTCAACTCCAGTGCATAAAAAAAAATATCACATAATAGATTAACCTGAGGATACACACTTCCTACACACTTCCCAAACCACACTAACTTTGACTAAAGTACAAGCTGGCTCCAATAGAAAGGTATCTGCTTCCCAATTGTTTTGCTTGTTAAGGCACTCAGGAAGCAAACACTCTCAGGATCTGTGACAACCTTACAGTGACAAATGTTTCCCCAACACACCCATGATCCCAAGGCCAGTAATAATTCAATGGCTGAGTTTAGAAGGGGCATTTGGTTCTACCTCTTGCTCATAGCATACCAAACTGCTATCATATCCAGTCACATCCAGTGAAGTTCTGAATATATTCAAGTATGGAGATTCTTCTGTCTCTCTTCCCAACTTCTTACAGTGTCTGTCTGCTATCACAATGAATTTTTCCTAACATCTAACCAGAATTTTGTGTGTTCCAACTTGTGTCCATTGCCTCATCTCGGAAGTGTACAATGAAAGGACAAGAATGTCTTTTTTCTTTTTTTTTTTTTTTTCTTCTCCTCCATAACCCCCACATAAGTAGCTGAAGATGGGAACTCCACAGCTTTCATATTTCAAAGATACGATAACCCCAGATCAAGATCTCATTGCATGGAAGGTGATCTCAAAGAACCATAATCCTATTGAAAAAGAATAAATAAATAAATAAAAAGAGGGAGAACACTGGAAGTCTTAGGTACTCTGGTCCTAACCAAGATCTGAAAGATTTAAACGGTTTAGTTGGCAAACTGGTTTCTGACATAACTGGACGGCCCCTTTACCACAGGAGACATCCAGTCTTCTATCAGGACATAGGCAAAAAGTACATTACACAGTTGCCAGCTAGAAAGCCTGGGTAGACATCCCAAAAATCAGGATAGTCAGTTTTGTAAGCTTTCTGAAGATCAGAGAAAAGGGAAGTTCACAAACCAAAATGTTTTCAATTTTCCAAAATCCATGCTGATTGAAAATAAAAACAGAATTCTACACTTCTACTCATATCAGAAAGAAAATTGCACCATTATGAAAGTGAAAACATTTTTGACTTAAAGAAATTAAAGCTTTAATTCAAGAATTATTTAAACAATCATTATGACAGAACCCAGTGATCAAAATAATCCATTTAAGGGCCCACACACTCAGATATTTTGCAGGTATTTAGCAAATTGAAAGAGGCAGCAGTAGATGTCAAATTGGTACATTATGAACTTGAACTGTTGAATTTAATACTTTAGTCTGCTCTATGCATTGGCAAGACAAGTTAATTGCACAGCTACCAGAGGATAACAGGGTAAGATTAACATGGGATCCTATGGAGGTATTTATTGATTCCAATAGAGTAATTTTATATTAATAATGTGGTGACTACACAGCAGTGTATTTTATTTCATAATGATACTGAATTAACTTATGACTCCACTAACTCTAGCATGAACAATCAAAATCTGATAGTGTTTTGCTGGAACATTTTACCACCAACCTCTTATTTTACACATGCACACGTAAGCACTCCTACACAATTCAGTGAATTTTCAACAAATTCCCTCCATTGTGACCACCCGGATTTTCAGAAACACCAGAGGATATACTGACATTTTCTGACTAGCTTTTGAGCAAAAGTAGTTCTGCTTTTATGTTTGATCAGGATGAACTTGGTAGCAATTCTCCATGTTACTCCTGGTTAGAAGACAAGCTGGATGATTGTGACTTATCACTGAAGTTACATGTTGAGTGTTTTCTTCCCTAATTGGTTGACCCTGTGCGATATGCTTACACGAATTCTGCTTTTTTCAGGAAGAAAAATGTGTTATTTTTCGATTAATAGGTTATGTGGTCAAGCTACAGAAACAGATAAGTAGGAGATGATCAGACAAAAGACCTAGAAGGGAGTAATTCTGCTGTGCAAAATTTGGATGCGTGAAGAAGAGAACGCAACCGATTTTCCTGTAAAGAATAGGGATGACCTACAAAGGACACAGGGTAACCTCTGAAAAAAACCTCAAGACAGCAATCAGAAATAGCATCCTAGATTGGGGTGAAACAGAACTAATTTTCTTTTCAGTAATTTGACTTTTCAGTTAAGTCTCCTCTAACTAATGACACTCTCTGAAATTAATGGGATATTCTTCAGTGTCTGCTTCAAGAGCAATAAGGCCTGATGCTTATAGTTAATACCAAGGGATAGTGTGCAGAGAGGCTCTTGCTTATACATATTGCTGTAACAACCCAGGTCAACTAACTTTGTTATGCATCAAGTTGGAGGGTGGGAAGCGGACGAGTGTAGAGGGATCGCACCTGTGGGGAAGAGCAGACAGGACAGGTGACCCAGAACTGACCAACAGGGTATTCCATCCCATCTGCTCCACACTCAGTATAAAACCTGAGAGATCAAATTAGTCAGCTTCTTTCCTCAACGGCTGGCGTGTGAGGAGGACTCTGTTTGCCTGCCTTTGATCCCAATCTGTGCGTTCATGAACACAGATCCTGTCTGTCACCGAGTCCAGTCTGGGACTTTCCCAGTGCCTGCCAGCGATGTGACATTCTAGGACCTTGATACAGGTTGTATATATTGCACATATTTCATTATTTTCTTATTAATATCTTACATTTTCTTTTTATTATTAATATTACATTAGTTTATTTCCTTTGCAACACATAAGTCTCTCTCATTTTCTCTCCTCTCCTCTGAAGGGAGACAACAAGGCATATGCATACAATACAGAAAACAACCAGCTACTATGGGAATGACAAACATTTGAGCAATCCCATACATAGTTAAAAATCTCTATAATTCAAATGGTGCAGATGTATATTTCTAATATAGATTGTAACATTCTATTTTTCCTGCACATTTTTCCTCAAGAAGCTTGAGCCTTCACTTGTCATATATTAACACGCTGCTGCCACCAGCATTTTAACTGAAGTAGCCCAGATGAAGAAAAATGTCAGTACAAAAAACTTACCCCAAATTGTCAGTTTATGTCCACACCTTTACGTTTTTTTTTCTAATCAGTCCCATAATTTTTTTCTTCTTATTGCCATTACAATATTTTAGGCAAGGATTATCTGTAGACTATGTTGTTCACACGATGGCTTGCATGGTGGTGTATTACTGGTACATAGCTGGAATTTGTGCCACTGTAACCCAAAAAATATCACATTGGCATGCAATGTTGTGCTTCAAGTCTCATTGCATTTGCACTGAGCAATAAAGTACTCATCTTTAAAGAACTGGCTTTTCTCTAATTCCTGACAGGAGCCACTGAAGTTATTTAAATGCCAAGCCTCACAACGGGTGTTGAATTTGACAATCCAGTTTTCAGATCTCTACAGATCAACTGGTAAATTTCTTTAACCTTCCTTGAATTTTAATGACCTTCCATTTCATCCGACAAATATCCCATAAAGCTTGCCATAAATGTGTCCTAGTTTGGGTTTGCATACCTGAATGCCCACTCATAAAAAGGGGAGCGTGCTTTGTTCCTAAACGCTATTAAAAAAAATATATATAAAAATGTGTGTATACATAAAAAACCTCACAAATTAATTTCTGAACAATACGATGATGAATAGAGGTTAGAAAAGGTCTGGTGCAACAGAACAGAAATGTATTGGCTGTCATGGTGAATAAAGCTGTGCAGTAAGCCAAGCATTTTATTTAAACTGTTATCCAGGTATCCATGAAGGTATTTTCTTGTTTTGAAGAAAAATACAAAAAATCGATTTTGTTGACATGAGTACATACAATATAAAGTAAAAGTCTTTTAACTTAACAGAAAATATTTATCATTTTAATATTAAAAAAAACTCAGGTAGAATGCCACCAAAAAACCTGCTGGATAAGCAAGTTAACTAAAACTAAATACAGCATGCAAGTGTCTCCTATATCTTAGGTAATGAATATTAAGCCAGGAGCCATAATACCTTGTCATTCAAGCTCTCAGTAGAAAGCATTGAACAAACCATTTGTCCGACAGATCTTTTGAAACAATACTATTAGAAGAAAATATTATATTATTTTCCAATTATTTGATCTGTATCTTAATTTAAAAAGGATAATTTAGTGAGAGTGACACAACACAAGCAAAAGATGCATCACATAATGGCACTCTATATGCCCACAGGAGAGCTGAAGTTTTTTTGCACAGTCTTGATCCTACGCTAAGGTGGTTCTTTCTGCAATTCTTCTCTCTACCTTTTAGTTCAAAGACTTCAACAACAGAAATCTTTCAGTCAGTTCTAAACGCCAAAGCAATTCTTAGTACTTTAGTGCTACAAGAGTATCCTATGTTCTTCACAGTTTTGTAGTTCAACTTCATGCCTTTGTGGTCAACAGTACCTATAGCACAAATTTATCTTCATTTTCTTCCAGCTGCTGCTGCCTGGACAGGAGTGTATTAGAGGCAGTGAAACACCAAGTGTATTTGGCAAAATATAGAACGTTGCCAAAGATTTACTTAGGTATTCTATAAGTAATATGTGCTGTATGAAGTCATCAGTTCCCACGATATGACAGCCATAAGCTTGTTGCTGTTATTTTATACCGTAGTCAGGACTTGACTTTCCAACAATATTAATTCACTTGAGTTCACTTTTCAGTAGTTACTGTAACTATAAATGCTCCAGCTTCTGGTGAAGAGCAATGCCTTGCTAGTGACTGAATAAACACTAATTTTAGTTAGGCCGAATTTCATGGAAGTTTCTGGAGCACAATAGGAAATAATTACAAATTAGTGACTTAAACCGAAAATGTCTAGAAGGAAAGAGAACAATGTTTCTTACAGGGTGAAGTTTTGACTCCCCTATCCCCAAACATTTAATTTCAAATTGTTATTTTAAAATGTTATTTTAAAAAAGGCTCACACATAGAGAATTTTTTTTGTAACTAAATATTTAAAAGTCAGTCAAATTTTATTGTCTAGGTGCAAAAACATTCTTATGCATGTTGTCCAAAATTCTATCCCTTTTAGTAAGCACAGTTTCAGTCAAAGTTTTTTCTCAGCTCTGCTGTGTGAAGGCTGTTTCTGAGAAAAGATCATCTTAATAATCCCATAATCCTACAGACAAGTGGGAAGCCGTCACTTAGCAGGTTACAAGCAAAGCTTATTGAAACACAGCAGGCTTTGGCCACCATCAGTCATGGTTTAGAGAATACAGAACTGAGAGGAATAAAGCTGCTGTACAACCTTGACAACAAATGCACGTATTAACATGCCTACATCTACAGAGCACTTTTGGGTGCTGAGGCACTGCATTTCACATGCAGTGCAGATTGACCCAGCCTAAACTCTAGTAAAGACATTGAAACTTTGACAGCTTATATTTAGAAGAATGGTTGGGTTTTTTTCACTAGTAGGATTCCATACTCTGTACTAAAAAAATTCTGTTCCTGTATGTACACCAGACACATAAAATACAGAAATGGAAAAAAAGATAACAGGTTTAGATATGTGAAAGCACAGGGCTAATGGATTAGTTAAACTAAGAATTCTCCTCTGCAGGATCTCTTGCTGTTCTGCTAACTTCTGCGGACAATTGAGTTTTCTTCATGAGAACCAAACCACTATTTTACCCATGGGATAATTTACAGCTTCTGCCAACTGTTAACTCACTGAGACATCTGCTACCAAGGACTGAAGAGTATCTTTAAGAACAGACGCCATGCAACGGAAGAGAAGTCAGCCAACGGTGCAAAGCAGGCTAGTTTGACAAGTTTAAGCATTATCTATGGAAGGAGCAGATGTGTAGAAGCAACCTGGGTCCAGGCTGGGCCAGTAGCCTGGGCTTGGAGAAATTTATCTTGAATTCTTTTTGCCCAAAGCAAAGTGATGAAACTTTCTAACAGAAGCTTTTCCAGCTCCCATAACCCTTGCAAGTATGAATCTGAATTAACTTCATATTTCCCCTTACTAATAAACCTTGGAATATGTGAGATAACTTGTAGTGTGCTTTAAAATCTTTAAGATAAGATTGGGATTTGCTCATTTGGGTGGACTGTTTCCAATTTTCTACAAGGTATGTTCACTTCATTTTTATTCAATTCACTTTGCATTTTCTAAAGCATGCATTGTTTAAGGCTTCGGGCACTCATTTCACACTCAAGGACAAAGATAATGAACTTCTACTCTTACACACAACCAGGAGGTAGGTTGAAACATGCTATTCCTCAAGCACCCAGCCCATGGTCTAGGGCAAAAGTCTTAAAAAGAAAATGTACCTACATTTGCAAAAAAGAAAACAGCTGATGTTAGGAATCAGAGGTTGAAATTGAAAGGTAAAGATCTTCAGCCAGAGGAAAATGAGGAAAAACAAATGTTGTCTTCAGGAAGGTAAATTATTCTAGCAAGGACCTGCACAACTGTTTAAAAATAACATAATTATTTATTGGAATTAAAGTTATCTGAACAAGATAGGATAGTAAGGATGGCAGCACTTTTATGGAGCTTAATTATTGAGGGCTGGACTGGAAAAATTCTGTGAAGGAATGTAATAGCCACATTAGGATTACATCTTGAGATTTTACAGTAATCTTGTTAGATTGATCAGTTGGTAAAGTTAAGCTCTTTCAACAAGAAAGTTTTGGCTCTTGTTGCTGTTTTGTTGGATATCTCATTTTCCCGTCTCTCCCTGATGCATGAATGCTTGCACGCTGAGTTGCTAACGTAGATGGCAATTTACTGGGAGAAAATACACACCCCCAGGACCACATAGTAGACACCACAACATCGGAACTCTGGTAAAGCTCAAAGGGTGCATAGCAACCACAGCTAGTCCACCAATCTGAGATAACGCTGATCAGCTGCAGCTGGCAATGAAGACTGCACAAGAGAACAAGGGGGAGGCAGTGGAATGAGTCCCTTGATGGGGACACACTAGGGTTTTTTAAAGGCTTATACTTAAAGCTTGGCTCAAGGGCATCAATTCTGAGGTCCAGTATTCAGCTTTCTTCTGGATCACTGGACTAATACAGCAAATACGTGGTTTGCTTTGTGGTTTTGGGGGTTTGTTTCTTTTTTTTAATATCCTGAGAAAATAAAACAGTCCAAGGAGACTACTATCTGCATAAGTCTGTACTATAGCTCCCATTTAAGCACAGCATAGGAATAATATGAATTGTACTTAGAAACCTTGCAAATAATAAACAGTCATTGTGCTAATAAACTACATATGAGGAAAAAGAGCTACATTCTTCAGTGTTAAGACAACTGTGTACTGTTATTAAGGCCTGTAAGTTTGTGTAGGGCAAAAAAAAACCTATCCAAAAACCTAAAACTCAAACCAAGACTACTTCCCAGAGGTCAAATCTCTGCTAATGAAGATATTTATCCTTTGCACCAGTGCTATGAAATGCAACATGTACTATTTTTCTGGGTTTTTCATATAAGTCACACATAGCTATTGCTGATACAAATAATAGTATTGTCACAATTGTTGAGGACTTCTGAAAGCTAAGCTCTGGTCTTAGCAGTTAATAAACAGTACAAATGGATTATAATTATGGTCCCTAGCTTTTTAATATTTTTTTTTTATCTGAACAAAGTGAACAAATGCTTAGTTTGTTGTACATTTAAAACGCAGGGAAGGGTAGCAAGTGCACAGGACCTAGGAATTCACTCCCATTCAACATCCACCCCTTACAGCTTGAGCCAAACATTTCAGGTAGTCTATGAATTATTTTCCTATCCAAAACAAAAGAAGAGATCTTCCCCAGAACACAACCACTTAAACAACTTCAGCTCCAAATTTACAAGCAGCTGTCACCAACCTACAATTTGAGGTAACCAAGATGCTCTGAACACTGCTTCTAAACAGGGGAAAAAGTAGTTCTTAATAGCCTGTACCAGGATTTCTCAAAATACCTTGCTTGACCTACCTTACCACTCTAGCAGATGAGATATCTTCCAGGAAGACAAACCTTACACAACATACAGTTCTTGTTAAGCAAGACTTTCATCCCTATATCATTAATCTTTTTTTTCAGTTCCTTACTCAATATAGGTTTTTCTTTTCAATATAAAATCACCTTCAGCTTTTTTTTTTTCTTGCTTTCCTTCTCTTCTGTTCTTTCTGAAAGCTCTAGACTAAATGGAGACTTGTTGATTGGTTGGTTTTTTTAAAAAGCCCAGCACCCTCCCACTTCTTACTCAGGAGAGCTTAATGCTTAACTGGAACCACCTGTTTGAATTCTCCCCCTCTGCTTTCCTCTGGTACAATTCAGGTGCGTGAAACCCAATGCAAAAGACTTTCAGGCTGAAATATCCACTTTTGTAACAGTGAATAACCATTTTTGTAATAAAATCAGTAACCCACAGGGTAGGAAGCAAAAGATTGTCTTTTTAGGTTTCTGTGAACCAAAAGATCAAGATGACTTACATTTAAGTACTCTTCTTCACAGGCATTCTCTACACATTGCCTAACAACTTTCCTGAATGAAACCTTTATATATGACAATGTAAGGTTAAAGCCAAATATACGTTTATCTTTCATGATAAATTAAATGACATGACATAAGTATACTTGTTTTCTCTTCCTTATTATCAGAAACAGCCAGCCAAAGACCCCCACAAAACAAAATAAACAAAAAACCAAACCAAACAAACTCTCCCCAAAAATACATGGAGTGACAAAGAAACCAGCCTGGTCCTTCAAGCTGAACTCTGCCTTACAGAAGGCCTGGTGCAGCTACAGGAAGAAACCCAGGGAATGAGAAGGGTGTCACTGAGCTGCATTTCTTTTGGCATAATTGCCAGCTATGTAATCATCTCCGATATGTAATAATCTATTTCTGGAGTTATTTCACATCTCTTCTATAATCTCTTTAAAGCAAATGAGATGTGAACATCCCTTCTTTCATCTAGAAAAGCATTATTCTAGAGAAAATGACATAAACAAAATAAAGCCAGGTAAAACACATAACTCTAATCAGACTGACTATAAAGAATTACTGTGAATTCAATCTGCAATCTCCATGCAACATTCTTTTCAAATGTGTGGCCTGACCACACACGAAGTATAGCCAATTCAGAGCTTGGAGAAGAAATGTAACAAAAGTGTTTCAGATTTATATTGATTGCTTGTTCCACTCTCAGCTGTCAATGACAATTGGAGTGAGTTTTTGAAATTTGGCCAATTATTTGCCTATCATATAATCAAAATCATCCCCGATATCATGAAAATAATTTCAGACACATATATTTTACTGTACTCTTCTGATATCATATAGTCATTATCCAAAATCTGACCCGTTTTTGTTAAGCAAAGTCATACATTAAAAACTTCCTGCTCCTTGCAACAATACTTTTACTTGTTTCTTAAAATTGGAAGTCCTCAAGTGTCTATGCTGTTAACTTTTTTTTTTACAGTAAACTCTGAGTTTAATTCTTCAGTCTATTATTATGTGTTTATATCACTGAATTTCGATTAAAATCAACATCAAAACTCATTTACAAAATGAATACATTCATTGCAAATATGCAGACATACAGACAACAAATGTAATTTAAAATTGCTAAAAGAGTAAAAATAGAATAATTGATTTCTTGCCTAACAAAAATAGTGAGGGATCTGACAAAATATGGAATACAAAATGAAAATTAAATGGGTTTCAGAAAATAAAAAAGCCCTACAGAAACTGAACATGAATTTTTCTAATATTAAGAATAATAACTTAATTAACTCAGCAGGGCTTAATGATATAGCAAAGCAACAGATGAGTTAGCTCTTAAGTAATAATGTCATTAATAATAATTATTTTTATATAAAAATGTATTTATTTTTATTATTAGCTTGACTTTCAGAGATATTGAGCAGCATAGTAGATTAATACTGAAGCTGAAGTAACCAGTGACTTCCAGAATGAGGCTATTGAAGTCCTAACCCCAGCTGAAGAACACTCACTGTCAACCTCTTACAGGATAATGGCTACGACACTATGTAAGTTCTCCTAAGTAGTATTTAATTGCAATTCTGTTGTCCTGATTCATTTTATCAATAGTTTTAAACAACCAGTCTCTGAAAAAAGTATCTCATTTTGACGCCTCTTGTTGAAAGATGATTTTTATAGGATTCCTCAGCAGTTCAGAAGAAATCAGTAGCATATTCTTGTACATCACAGTTATTACCAAAAAAATTCCACGTTCTCTTTTAATTCATTATCCAGGGAAAGCAGACTCACATATTTGAGTCAAATCACTGCAGCAGAATTTGATACTTTATAGCCATTATCATATTTAAAACAGAATCAGCAAAAATGCAAAAGCTTTGTATTGATTCAGAGTAGCAAATTAATATTTCATCCTTTCCTCTAAATATCTGACTCCTAAGGAGCTCACAAAATGTCATACATTAACCATATGAATCCAAGCCTATTCAGACTTTTTTTCTAAGTTATCCTCACATGAGTTAGTTACAGGCAAAATCTACAGTGTCTAGAGGTCATATAACAAACTATCAAGAGGAATAATGCATAACATCTATTCAAAGTAATCAAGGACAGAGACAGTAGCTGTAAATTACATCCTTGGTGTTTACTCAGTCTTAATCTCTGGGAATAAAAACTTGAAGGAAAGACCAAGGAAGGAATTATTCAACACATGATTAATTTATTCATGACCTTATTTCAAAGACTTACTAAAATCATAAATTAAGGTTCTATTGGAATTGAAACAAATAAAAATATGCAACAAACTATATTATAGTCATCTATTCAGAATCAGATCTATTTGCTTTTTCAGACAGCTGGAAAATTTTATAGCTGTTTGGACTTATGAAGTCAATTCAGCTCCAGTGAGGGAAATGGAATTTTGTTCCCCAGTCCACAAAGATGTTGTCAATTATACAAGGCAGTTTTGCTTAACTCCTCAAAAAAAAAAAAAAAAGTTGGTAGAAATCATATATTCTGTGGGGTTTGCCCTCCAATAGAATAAAACCAGGATTAATTCATTTTAATTTTAAATAATGAACAAACAAATCCTGATCTGAAGTAACGCTGCAGGAAAGAATTTTATAATAAATTTGCACAGCAATTTGCAGTACTACATTTTAGTTGTGACAGTGTTTGCCCCAGCTGTTAAGCTCTGAATGCCTGTTTCCCAAACTAGTGTTGCATATACCATTTGCAAATGTAGTACATATTCATCAATGTCAAATTCAAAAACAGCCTCCTGAATATATTTTGTACTTTATAGTCTAGTGGGCTTTAAATCTTTGTTTAAAGGCTTCTGTCTGTTCTTTTTATTTTGGAATTTAATTTAGTCATGGAAGGTTAATTAGTCTTTAGATTTATAATTAGAGGAGTGAGTCAGCTCTTCCCATCCTGTGGCACGGCCAGTTTTATACTATAGTCTCAAAAGAAGAGAATGCAATTCATAATTTTATGCAAATATCCTATCAGCTTTAAATGAAATGGAGATGGAAATCTTTTCAACTTTGTCTGTGTAAGAACCCTATGCCAAATGATTTCATTAGAAGCACTAGAAAGAATACAAAGGAAGAAGCTTTTGTATCTCATTTATGGGGAACTATTCACATTAGTGGGGACTTCATTACTGAAGGGAGGGGGAAGCTGCAAACCAAACAGTTGTGCATCACGAAAGGTTGTTTATACAAACCCCAAATGTTTCTCAAGTACACATCAATTTCATCAGCTTTTGATAAAGCATTACAGTAGAGCTTTCCTTCATCTTAAATATTTCTATGCAACTGATAGTGAAGTGTTTCAATAAGTTTATTTTGCAGGACATCTTTTTGTAATTTAAGCAGAAAGGAAATTAGTCTATTGTCAGTTGTTGGAATTGAAATCCAAGATTCTATCAGCTCCAGATATGTATCTACCAAGTCTGTAAGAGCAAAATCCTCAGTTATGTTTCAATTTGCTATGGTTTGTTTTTTTTCAGGTCACATTAAGAGGGAAATAAGAAGTCCATATGGCTCAGTAAAGAATCACATGATCTACAGACGAGGGATTGCTTTAGCTAGCTGTGCAGCGCTTCAAAGGGCATGTATTCCTCATCCAGAATACTCCAGTGAGATTCAGTAAAATTATGGTTGTATCAATTAAAGTTATTTTCTCATCAGATGTAATGTTAGGCAAGCCAAGGAGAGTATTTGTACAATGACAGTTCAGTTTAATGCTGTATGGGGGGCAACAGTTTTGGAAATCCTATTAAAGTAATGTCTGAAAATGTCCAAAGTAAAAATACAGAAAAGCCAAATGCAGATGGATTTCACAGATTTTTGTCATTGTATAGATTATGTATGTGTACAGATTGCTTTTTTATATGTATTGTGTTTTCATAATTTCCTGTAATAAACTTTATGCTATGTCACTGTCCTTTATCTTAAAAGAAATAAAGATACAGTAAAGAATACTAATCTCACCAGTGTTTAGCCAACAAAGCTGATCACCATAAGTGCCCTCACCTGGAAAGAGGTAAGTGCTTTCTGGGGATAATTTCATTCTAAGCTAGTATCCAAGAGACACTTACAAAGACACATTGTTCTTCCCATTGATTATAGTGGGAGTCTAGACTAACTGCCTAATTTTTGGATGTCTAGAAGAGACTTCCAGAAAAGGCAAATTTGTATTCAAAAAATTATTTGAGAACGAGTTTTAACTAGTTTTAATTGACAACAGCTAAGTAACAATGAGAAAGCACTGAAGCAGAGTTAGCCACAGACACAACCTTGGAGGTTATGGTATTTCAAGCTTGTTCGGAATTCCTTTTCTTTTCTCTGCTTCTTAAACTAGAAAATAATGAGCCCCTGTAACAAAGAATTTGTTAGAAAGGAAAACTTCCCTGATAACAAGAAACTGCCAGATGGCTTTTAGACATCATATAAAATTTCTTTAGACAACTCAATAAGAAATAGCAAAAATTCATTAAAAGATAGCTTTCAAAATATGAGTACAATTGAAAAAAGATTTTTCTGAGCCTACTTGAACAAATCCAAATGAGAGGGAAAGCATTATAGCATTAATGCACAGAAGAGGTACAGACGATTTAAGGATCTAACAAAATTATCCTAAAAGTTTTGCACAACCAACTTGGATATAAGTACTCTAAAAATGGAGGAAAATTTGACTACTGAAGTCACCTGCTGCTGCTGCACGATGGTGACTACAGCGCGATTGGATGTACAGTAGAGCTGGCAGATAAAAATCATTATGTTTCCACGTTCAGTGAAGCAGTGACGGAAGCTTTCTAACAATCTACACAGTTAGCTTCCTGACAATAGTCTCCTTCAAGAAACTGAAAGGTGTTACAAAACTCAATCCAAGCATTTGCTCTCTATGGAGCACTTACAAACACACTAATGAATGCAAGTGAAGCTTTGGATACTCAAAAGTAGAACTAACAAGTCTAGTCATCCAGCTCACCTTAGTTATGACCACAAAGAGGTTAACTAGCTTACTGTTTACTAGCCACTTTAAAGACACGGAATGTAAACACATAGTCAATGAATTAGAAACTATGGACTGAATCTAAGTCCTCAGAAGTTTGCATTCCAATTGTAAACTTATTTCATAATGGGTTACCACGGCATTCCTGTGTCACAGCTGTTAGCAGAAATAAAGCCTGAAAACTTCCATACCAAAACTTCTGCATTCCTTTGAAATGAAACTTGTTCTATTTGCCCGAAGCTATCCCATCTTACCTCCTACCTAACATTTTTGATGCACAGATTCCATAGTACAGCTGCTAGAAATACATGCTCTAGGCCAATTTAAAGACCCATATAATCCATAGAAACTGATGGGAAGAGGAAAAATGGACTTTTGTGTCTAAAATGTGTTTCAAATTTTGCCCATCTCTCTCTTTTTTGCCCATCTTTTTCATTGAAATCTCTTTATGTCTTTTTTAAATTCAAGTACTTGCTGGGGGGAAATATAACTGGTAGAAATGGGCTCTTTGTGACATAAATTGTGACTTTGTTGATAAAATCTGCACGTCTGTATCAGACTTTTCAGAAAGAGCAGTGATTTTCCTTAACTCTCAAACTTCATCTTTCTATACCACACTGACAATGGCTGCATTTCAATGATGTCTCCAGCCTGTCTTGTCTTATCTATACCAACAACCAGTTCAAAGTTTCCAGAGCAGTAGCATATGGGCATCTGCACTTTAATTCCCTGAAGTTTTTTTCTATTCTATAACACTTACAGAAAGGATTCTTAGTAGCAAAAGAATAAAAGAATAGTAAGAACTGTTCAAAGTTATGCATATGTTTGTGGAGCATAATACTAACAGCATCTACTAAGGGTCACAGCAACTCACAGGATATGTTCATTACAGTGAAAATGTAAATGGAAATCAAGTGGTCATTATTAGTCATTCAGAAACAATTAAAAATCTTCAAAATGCTCCTGTATAAGGAAGTCATAGTCACAGGGTGACAACATCTTGCCCACTAATGACACATTTTACATCTAAATGAAGTATTAAATGGCATACAAATGAAAGGCTCTAAAGTGACACAGTAGCTGGTATAATATTCCAGCTATAAATATCAAAAACACCACCATTCTGCAGTTTCTAAGTATTCAGCTCCAGAATACCTCAGGTTTGATTGATGGAAGGCAAGTTCTTGCTACTTCTGTTCATGGCAGTGTAAGAAGCAAACAGCATGTTTGAAATAGAGACCAGTAGACAGTTTTCACATTACTGACTTCAGGCAAATAATCAAAGTTATTTGCAACAAACACTTCTAAAGGACAATTCAGGTAACCTGTTTTAGAATTCAGCCATTCTCCCAACTCCAATTACTATACAAACAATAAAGGCTTGCCTTCAATGTTAGCATTGAAGTGAGATACGTAAACTGGGCAATGAAAATTCTGGGCTCCTAAGAAGCAGCAAATAAAATCAATGGCAGCTAAAATAAAACGAAACAAAAAGGACAGAAGGACAAAAAAAGACACTCTGGATGAACTCAGAACTCTAGAGTAACCACATAATTAACTAGATTTTTGACTAAAAATTTAAAGGTAGTATTTCTACACATTTCCTAACTTGGAAACTGGTAAATGTTAGGGGATCTAAATATTAGCTAATGAATATAAAAAAAATATATTTGGAGTCTAAAGGGAAAGTTCCTCATCCTGTCACAGTATTGTTCATGTTTCCAATCATTTATTTGCATATGAACCTTAGATTGTAACACCAATTTCTGTGCCAGTTGGATTTCACCCCAATTTTGTGGGAGAAAAAGAGAGAGTCTAAGTGTGGACGTTGTGGCTGCATTACATACACTTGGATAACACTAACTGAAAAGCAAACTACAAGTAGGTTGTACATCTCTGGCTTGTGCAGAAGCAATAAGCAGGCATCGCTTACAGCAGGTTTTCAGCCTCAGGCTTATGGGAATGGTCACTGGGAACAAGGTGAATTTCTGGGATATCAAAGAATCTGGACCATTCTTTTTCTTTTCATTTCTCCTTCCTTCAATCTAATTTATGCAGTTTCATGCTCTGCAGACGTATGTGACTAGAATTATATCTTGAATTCTTTTATAGCTTAACAAGCATTACATTTACTTTTGGAATAATTTAGAAATTTCTCACATAAAAATTTTTGATATAAGTTACAGTCCAGTGAAGCTGGCTTTTCTTAGGTTTCCAGAATATTTCAAAATGAGATTGGAACTCAGCTGTACTTTTGGGGCCTGAATCAGGCCCACCACAGTCCCACTGGCTTTAACTGATTTCATTTCATTGATACAGCTTTTCTTATGCTTGTAGCCATCACACTCTGTAAACTATCAGCTGCTATTTCTCATATACCACTCCACACCTAGCAAGAAATCCAATTTTTCCTTTCTGCCCACTTGTGCATTTCAAACAGTATTCTCATGGAAATATAATGGTCAGTTTTAGAGGCTCTGGCAATAGGATTTCTACAAGATCATTTAGGGTTTTATGTCCACATCATTAACCCTTATACAATCTTCAGGCTTTTCTTCTTCATGTACCTTTCAAAATTCACCAGCTGTCATCTGTCTTCAGACTTCTAATAGCTGTAGTTCTCTCTCATGATCTTCACTTACCCTAGCACCCCCTTACTGGCATTTTCTATCCATCTGTCTTTGATACTCTGCTTGCCCTCCTTTGTAACATTTTCTCTATCAAATATCAAAACTGTCAGCATCTTCTTTACTTAATCCCTAACTACTTTAAAACCATGTCTCAAGCCTCTTCTGACCTGACCAAATAACATTACTGATTTTCTCTCAGCTTCTCTGTGAAATTGAGTCAAGTAGCAGCTTCAGGTTCTCAGACAGTTTGCTTGTGCTGTCATTGAACTACGTGACGGCAGCAGAGAGCTCATTTCTGTCTCTTAGAGAGGAAAATCTGAGAGAGGGGAATCAAGTATGGTCAGGGGGGTATTGGGACTTGGCCCCCCATAAAAGCGGCAGGAAAATTAGCCCCACTAAAGTGCATCTACACAAATGCATGCAGTATGGGCAACAAACAGGAGGAGCTGGAGGCCATTGTACAGCAGGACAACTATGATATAGTTGCCATCACAGAAACATGGTGGGAAGACTTACACAACTGGAGCACTGCAATCGATGGCTACCAACTCTTCAGGAGGCTTGGGGAAGTGTGGCTGGAAAGCTGCCTGGTGGAAAAGGACCTGGGGGTTCTAATTGACAAGTGTCTGAATATGAGCCGGCAGTGTGCCCAGGTGGCCAAGAAAGCCAATGGCATCCTGGCTTGTATTAGAAATAGTGTG
>JAOXNO010000052.1:37447805-37459775 GCA_028565335.1 Limnodromus scolopaceus | reverse complement strand
TGTAGAGTAGGGTAGATGGTTGGACTTGATGATCCCAAGGGTCTTTTCCAACCTAGATGATTCTATGATTCTATGATCCAGTTGTACGTTTGAAGGAATCTGGTTTACCCAGTCCACTGTTCCAGTACCAGCTGGTTTGGATGGTCTTGTGCTCAGCTTGCCCACAGCTATTAGTTTCCATAGCAGACTTGGCTGTGTGTGGATATATGCCATGTCATCCCTGTGGCCCAGCAAAAGATGATTATTTTTTATATTCTTTTATTTGGTTCAGTTGCCTAAAATTGTGAGGGTTTTGCATTGTAGCCTGTGAAAGTATTTGTGTAGGGTAACACTTTTTGTGAGTATTAAATGCCCCGGCTTTTAGGCAGGAGGGTGTGCAAAAACCCTGGAGCAGCTGCAATAACATCTGAGGAAACCCTGGGCAGCAGGAACCAAAGCTGGCGTGGGCAGCACATTCAGTATCTCGGGAAGAACCCCTGAGCCTATGAGTCAACTGTGTCCAGATTCCCATAGACAGATTTAGCTGACTGACTTCAGAAGGGAACCCAGGGGGCAAATTTGGCTGTATAATGGTAAGTGAACAGATCCTAGGAGCAAAACAAGGAGCCAAACTGACACTGCAGGTGTTCCCTGAAGAATCACATTCCAATTTCACATCTCCATAACCACACTATTAATGGTACTAACTGAAACACATATTGAACTCTTTGGTAGATGAGCCAAGAACCTAAACAAGCATGACAAAGAGACTACATCCAAGCTTTACAGTGAGTGAGGACAGATTATACTTCATATAATGCCTGAAATGTTATCAGGGGACTTTTGTCAGTCCAATTCAAGAGACATTATTCACTTAACATAAAACAAAACCAAAACAAACCCAAACCCTACCTAAGGTATCCAAATTCCTGTACAAAACATTTCAACTACAGGACTGAAACATATTTCATATTCATAGTGTGTTACGGTGACTTTGCTTTCACCGCATCTTACAGTGCAATGAAAAAGTGAAATAATTGCCTTGTGTACCCAGTAGCTTGAAATTTAAAGCAAATCTGGCTTATTATTCATGAAGTTCTGCCATATATGTGTAGAAAATAGTTGCAAGAATAAAATGCCTGTATCTCTAGTTCAATACAGTGGAATTACTTTTCTAGGTAAGGATATTATTTGCTAGAACCCAAGGAGCAAAACTGGTATTTCAGACTTTTGACTTTATCAAGACCAACGTTCGTTTTTTACATCTGTTTCATTTTTCAATTGATCCCTTAGCAAATCAGCCATATAGCACAAAAGAGAGGGTCTTTTCAGTGTTTCAAAAGAACTGTCTTTGTGTACTTGATATATACAGGAGTAACTTACTATGAAAACACTGAATCTGCAAGCCCAGTCATTTATGTGTGAGAATACTCATGGCTCAGTACTCCAATATACATTAGATATGTAATTCCAGAGACTCTTCATCACATTAAATTTTAAGCATTATCTTGCTTGGAAAACTCATCGAAGCCTAACTGACAGCTTGTTCCTGAAAAGTGACCACTTTAAGGAAATGGTTAATTTATCTACTATGGAAAGAATAATATCTCCCCTTCAGAAGACAGATAATTGCACATCATCAAATAATGTGTTACAATCTGCATATAAGGTGGAATGAAACATATTTATAAAGTTGGTGATTGCTTTTATCACTTAGTGATGTTTGTTCCCCATGCTTTTTGAAATATAAATTATTTATATTAATTGATAGTAACGTGTTTTAAATATTAGATATCATTTGAATATTTGCAGTACAAAAGCACCCAGGTTAAAGTTATTAGTAAATGACATGTTATTTGCTGTAAATACTCTACAAAAAGCAACAAACCTGTAATGACTTAAAATCATTTCAGCTTAATATCACTCCTATTTATTGCACACCACCCTAATAGACAATAAATCCTCACAGTGGAAGCATTTGTATTTGCAAATTAATAGCCTACCACATAAGCCATGTAAACAACCCTTATATTGTTGTATCACTTCTAGCATTCATAGGATTTGACATATGAATAACTTTTAGCTAGTTTTTGTAGTTCTGTTGTTTGTTCATAGTTTTCAAAGTTATAGTCAATCATTTTTCAACCAATTCGAACATAGTACGTGGGTGAAAACACTCACGCACATCAACAGATATTCTTGAATACACAGTAAAATACATCCTAAATATAGCTCAACAATAAAAACAATCCAGAAAACATCAAATCTCTAAGGGGCTGGATATTCTGATGTGCTGTGCTTTTAGTCACATTACCCAACCAGCTTGTGACTAAGATTAATCTGCCCTGTGCCTCTTTTAAGAAATGACAAATGGAGTGGTCCTTTTCTAATCAGTTTGTGGAACTGCCAACATCAATAGTGCTCCTGCTTTCATCTGGGTAAACAAGAGCTAAAGTTGTCCACTTTCTTCTGAACTGCTGTAAAATGGACTTAAAACACAACATTGATACATGAGTCATGATCTTCAGAAATGGTTATGTTCAAAAATTACAGGGGTCAAATACATTAAGTATCCCATGCCTGCTACCACAGCCTGAACACAGAAGTTTGAAGCTGTGCCTGAAATATCGGACCTGGGATATTTGTTTTGGTATTATCACAAAATGGGTCCTGAGACAGAGAGCTCTCTCCTTCCTCCATCCCTCCAGATAACAATAACAGCCATGAGCACAGATTCAGGTCTTACATACAAGCACACCACACAAAGACTGCTGGCGACTACTTTCAGCTACCATTAGGATAATCATTCTGCCGTTGAAGATCTTGGCACTTCAGTTTAAAGATTTTTGGAGTCTGATGACTTCAGCCTACAGTCCAGTATCTCGATAACTCTGAACTAGCAGGACAGGACATTCTGACCACAGCTGTAACTTTTTAGTGACCCAGCACAACAAAATGAACATTCACTTTCAGCATAAACTGCTAGTGCGTGCTACTAGAAAAGAGTAGCCATTTTTTTACTCTGTACAATCACAGGCAGAATTAGATCAGAGCCTACAAACAGCTGACATCTGGTTGTACAACCAAACATTTGATTATCTTTTATATTAGAAAAATTGTTATCTATGGCTTAATTGTGATTCCATTTCCTTTTAATTGTTATAAAGCCTATGAACCTCTTCTTTCACATCTAAGTTGACTGAGAACACATTCTGTAACTGCCACATTGAAATTGATCTCCTCTAATTTTATTCTCTTTTTTCGACTAAGATAAGCATTTGCAACATCTCTATTTTTCTTTTGGACAGACTTATGGTCTCTACCTCACCTTAAATTTCCCTCTGTATAGTTCTGGGTAATGATTTCCCTTTCAAAATGTGAATTTAATTTGTAACAAAATAAAGTAAATAGCATTTTAGTCCAATGAATTTTCCCACAATTATGATTGCCTCTACTGGATTTTCTTTAGGATCTCCTGATATTATTATTATCTGCAAAACAGCAGCTTATTCATATATCCTTTCATTTTTGTCTCAGAATTATTAACATAGCTGGAATATATCGGGAGGGGAACTACAGAGGCAGTATAGTACATTTTCAAAAGATTTTGTAAACACCAGCTATCAGGAATAACTGTCATAAAACCATTCAATTCAGGCACAAATTTTAGGCAACAGAACATGAAAATTTGCTTATTTTTGCTAGCTGAGAGCATTTGCCTTGCAATATGTGATGTTCCCTGCATCAGTCCCAGCCAAAGTAACTAAACTCAGTTGATGGGTATGCTTGTGGCTTAGTTCCTGCTGGAATGACTGAATTGGAAAGGACTGTCCAGAGATTAGAGTGCATATGTAAATCATAGACTTTCCATCTGACCTTGAACCAAACATGTAGGCTAAGATTCTACCCCGCAGAATTCTGTCAAAGTCCTTGTGCCTATTACTGTCTACTGTTGGCTAGTTTTAAAGGCATACGATTAATCTCAGCTAAGTGGTTTTTGGCTTTAACCTCCCAGTACCTCATTTTAGAAGCTGAAAATAACATCATTACTGAATCTCATAGGTTGTTGTGAGGAAAGATATTACAGGTGATGATATGCCGGAATATCCAGATTGAGGAACATAAAAGAATCTAAGAGCAACTGGAAGAAAATTTCAGTCTCAGATCTTCTAAGATCAAGTACTACAAGGTACACAAAGAAACTAAAAATACAGTGCAAATTGCACATCTCTAATCATGTCAGGATTTCCAGGTGTGAGGGAAAGAAAGTTAGGGTGTTGTAGTACTTTCCTCTCATTAACCCCTATCTCACAAGAACTTGTTTTCTCGTGCAGTGTCGTGGTGGGATAAGAGAATACACGGGATAATGAAGGCAGGAGGGCTTAAACCACAGCAGGATGGGGCACTGCTGTTGTGCCCAGAACATGGCAGACAGCTCTAAACCCAAAGGCCTGAAGATGCTGGTCTGGACCAGGGACAGCCTGTTATCCCGGGTTGCAGCAGCCTTGCGTTTCAGGAGGCATAGTTCTTTGGGAGTAAAGGGCCTGTCCCTTTCTATAACCTACAAGGAAAGATCCTTTCCCCCATATTCACATCGAGGCTTTCTTTGTATCTACATCTAGCAGCAGGGATCGGGAAAGATAGCTGCATGTTTGATCAAAATCTTAATTGGAACACAAAGCCAATTTGATTTGCAGTTCTCATCTCCTCTGCACTTCCTTCTTTGCAACTGATAAGTGATGAAGTGGCATTTCATAAGAGGATTCTGCCTGTGACATTCAGACATGCTGGCATTTGGAAGAGGACTAAAGATACACTAAGGCAACAGAGTATCTCCCTGGAACACTGCAATCTGGTCATTTTATTATTTACCCTTCACTAGAAGCAGTGGAATAAAAATAACCCTAATCTGAGGGGAAAAAATTTTTGATTGTTTATGAAGATCTGATTGTTTCCTCTTGAACTGTTTCTTCCTGCCAAGCACTTAATATGTCCCAGAAATTCTATTAATAATATTTTTTTTAAGTCTGGGTACCATACAACAAAGCCACGATGACAGAATAGGGAGGGTAATACAAGACACGCAGTCCAAAAGCCATGACAGTTTTCAGGAACCAGGGGTTACACCAATATATCACGTTTGAAAGAAAGGTAAATGGAAAATGTCAATAGGAATATGGTGAGTGGGTGAACCAGTATCACAGATGCCTGAACCTAAGGTTCTTTAGAAAAAAATGTACAGTTGAAGAAGCGTCATTTCTTTCTAGTGCACCTTATGATCTCATTTTCCAACAGATGGACATAGAATATGACGAATTGACACTTCAATCTCCTGGAAATCCCATGGCCTTCAATTTAAAACACTGATTCCACAAACTGTGGAATAGCAATATGGTGAAAGAGAGTGTAGCTCTATAAAACAGCTCCTCACTAAGATTAGAAATGAAAAAACAAACAAACAAAAACCAAGGCAGTTTTACTTAGCAAGGCTATCCCCACTTAATTTAAATTCAGAATTAAAGTAAAAAAGACAACAATCTATCTGCATTTCTGCGTTACTCTTATTTTCTAAAACAATAAGAAAGTGAATTTAGTCCTATCTGAAGATAAAAAATGTGGATCATTTAAGGCAGTGGAATTTAAAAAAAAACGCCAAAAAACCCCTATCACTACTGAGTACAAATATCCGCAGTAGCTTTTACATTCTGTTCAAGTACATCCTTCTCAGATATGCTAGATTTCAGATTCTAGTGCTGTCATTTTAAAAAGGAATAAAGCATATTCTTAGTCTTCACTATGAATCATCAGTTTGCATTTAAAAAAAAAAAAAGGAAAGAAAAAAAAACAGCAGAGAGCTTAAAGCATTGAGAGATAGGGGGGCATAGGGACAGGGAAGAGGATGCTTAAAACATCCAAGAGAATCTTTGATCTTTACTGTGAATTGATACTGTGATTTTGAATCATATAAGATCATTAAAGTATCTTTTTTATTCACTTCAATGGACTTGGATCAGACCCTTAAAGCCTTGTCAGATAATTAATGCTCTACAACACGGCTAGCAAAACTTTTGAGTATTATTAATATTTTGAACTTTATTCCTTTTTGTCAGCGGAAATAAAAACAGATCACTGTCTATATTGTTAAATCTTATGAATACAAACAGAAAGATTTATTTATGGTAAGTTGGATTTTTAAAGGCAACCTTTATTTTCAAGGCAAATTTCTGTGGGTTGGTACTCAGCACATTCAGATAAAGTTAGACCCTCCCACCTTGGAGAGATTCCAAGTCAGGCAGGCAAAATTGATTGCCCATCATTTTTAGCATCTTGTTTCTCAATACTGAAAAATATGCACACAGCCTGCTAGATAACTTGTATCTGAAAATTAGGTGAAATTTAGGCTGAAAAAATGACTTTTTCTTTAATACGGGAATTATAAGTAGGAGGTACTTGCAAACTAGAAAATTGTTTTCTTAATTGTACATTATTAAATTAAACTAAATTGTAAAGCAGTAAGAGGCTTACCATAGGTTTTAGTGAAAATATAAATCTAAGCAGCTCATTTGAAACATTTACATTTTGTTTTGATAAAATAGAACAGAAAAATCTACATTTCCTGCTCCCCGGAGTTTTTCATATTTCTAACTGTTGCATGCTCAGCTAACTTCATTATAGCTCTCTAGATAATACTGCATCCACAATTTTGTTCCTTGGCTCTTTTCTTGTGAAATATTGGAGGAGTCAAAGTATTTTAATACTTTTTGAAAATTAACACTATACTCTCATTCATTGTGCCTAAATTCAGTACTAGTTTTGTATATTAGTGCAAATTAATACTGGGACATATTTCAGGGCTCCCGGAGTAGGATGTTGCAAAAGCTCAGGTAAGAGATAAGTATGGTGGACACAATATTCACAAGAGCAAAAGGAAAAACATTTCTTGCAGAGCTCTGCGAACTTCTGCCAAAGCCTCAAAGATTTGATGAGAAGAAAGAATCTGTTCTAAACCAAGATAGGATTAGAATATGGAAAATAATGAAATTTGAAGAAGCAGGGAGAAAGTAGTAAGTGTTATATATTTCTAAAAGCTACATTTTTAATTATTTTAAAAAGTGTGGTGACAATTTTAAAAAGTAATCAAACATCTGGAATAATGTGAGAAATACATTTCAAATTACTACAGAACAAGTGAAGTTGAAAAAGATCTACAGACACATTCAGAGCTTCAGTTAAAGAGAAGAGGCAAAAATCAGCAGTGTAAGAGTGTAATGAAGAAGGAAAAATCACTGAAATGCTGACAGGTTGGTGCAGGACAGAAAAAGACTTCAAAGGGAACAAAGTTCCTTAAGATCTAGGAGAGTACATCAAGAAAAAAAAATATGGATAAGTGAATGGTTTTCAATCTCTAACTAGGACCATGAAAGGTAACTAAAGAAGGGTCATATTGCCTAATATTCCTCTATTGAAAAACATAAGGGTTTAAGAATACAAAAATAGGTTATGAATCAGATGTCTAGGTACAAAACACCGGTGAAACACAGGAAATGCAAATCTTGTAAAGGTTTTGACTTTGATAAAAATATTTGTTATGTAAGTAGATACAGCCTACTGAACTGTGACTGACTGGTCAAAATCCTATTATATTAGTCAAAAATACTCATTCTTTTTTCTTTATCCATATGCTCATAGACATCAGGGCACACAGTTGGTGAATAGTGTCCTGCAGAGTGTACTTGCACCCCAGTATTGGTATGGACAGTTGGACTATATCTACTATTTCTGTATACAAATTGAATAATCATGGCTTTAAAACTACCAATTCTGTACACAAATCTAACAATACATATTTTTAAAAGAGAGAGAGACAGGAAGTCAAGCATATACATAAAACCTATAAAAGGTAAAATTTATTTTCCTAATATACAACCTCTGAATTCACTCAAAGTTCCTTGAGAGTAGAATCACATTACAGATAGCTTCATGGTGGTTCACAGTTGAGATTAGAATATCTTGCCTAATTTGTGATTAAACACCTATGTGTTAATTCTCTAGTTAATACATCCTAAGCATCATAGGATGCTCTGTGATCACAAAAAAAGAAAAAAACATATAACATGATGAGTTTGCTCTGGCGTGCAGACTATTTCTGTGTAAGATTGAAAACAGAGGAAACAAAGCTAACATAGAATAAAATGTACTAGAAAGTATGCAAAGTAAACAATATGTAAACAGTATGAACCACAAAGCCGAAAAGGGATTTCTGGGTGCAGAACCTTACAAGGCAAACAGTACTTTGGCAACCACAGAGTAACACCATGCAACATTAAGATTACCTAGGTAATAGCATAAGAAATATTAAATTTGAGTATGGATTTAGCAAAACTGGAATTAATAGTGACAAATAGTTAGGACAGGATACTTTCCTGAGAGCAAACTGGGGTAGAGAAAGGAAGATCAAGGATGGCAAATAGGAAGGTCACCATACAGAAAAAAAATTAGAATAAGGTTCAAAATTAACATTATTCATCTCAGAACCTTATTGAGTCACTGAACAAGAGAAGACGGGATCTTTGCAATAGTAGGAGGGCCAACACTAGCTGATTATAGCAAAGCTGACCAAGTGCACTGGGATGCTGGGGGGAACCCACTTGACAAATTCTCAAGCTCTCCACTAGGTCTATATCCAAAAGACTTGGTGCAGATGGGTAAAAAGGGATAGAACTGTAACTCAGTAAAATTTTTGTGATTAATAATGGTGTGAAGAACGATAGAACTGTAAGTTAATAATAGTGGTATGTTTATCAGTTAGTCTAAGAATATATAATTTGATTATTAGTAGTGTAATGACTAAATAGTAAACATTAAAGTTTCTCCCATCAGTAACATCACTGCATTCAAAAAGGTGAGAGTCAGAACCAGAGGTAACACCTTCTTCTGTTATTCTTCACAATATTGTGCAGAAATAAAGAAAATCAATGGAAGTGTCCCTCCACCCTATCTACATAGATTAGCAAAATCCAAATGTTTTAACAATAAAATGTACTGAATTTTTTTAAATTGTTCTTTAGGTTTTTTACTTTGCTTTTCCACAATACATCGTAGAATAGAAATAGATTGAATAAATACAAATGCTTCTAGACATAACAATCCCCCTTCACAACTCTTCCCTCCTCCTCCCCAAATCTAGGGCCAATACAAGTTATGTTTTTCATAGTGTGATCATCCACTTCATTTTTTTTTTTCCTCCATAACTGTGGGTACCAGAGTTACAATGTTGCACATAAAAAATCCCAACAGAGTTTTAAAATAAAAAGTTAAAATCAGAACAATGTGGGTAGAAGTTTAAAACAAACTAATTTAAGTCAGAAATAAAGTGCATATTTTTTCATTGAGAGTAACTGATTATAAGAATCAATCCTCAAGAGATGGATTTTCCATTTCCAATTTTTTCCTCTTCAGTAGTTTTTTGAAAGATACCTAGTGGGTCAAACACAGATTTGTGTTATCTGAATTCAGGGATATTTGAATTAATTATTGAATCTATATTGAAGCAAACATTCAAAATTATGTAACTATAAATATCCCTTTCTATGTTGGTATATATGAAAATATTATATGGTTCTAATTGAAATACATGAGATTATGGAATGAAGAGCAACTTTTAAGTCAAGGAACAAATCAACCTGCAAATACAGGTCAGTTTTAGGTGATACACAAAATTACAACATCTCTTTATCCACTGAAATGGACCAAATAAGAAAGGTAACATTAAATATGTTGAGGTTATGGCTTCATCAAAATTTAGTACTTCATCATAATTTTTCATGCAGGAGGAGTCTTGAACCTGGTTTTAAAGATGATAATAAAAAACTGGCCTGATTTTAAAAACATCATCCATCTCCAGCAGCTCTGGAGAACTGAAAAAAACCTCACCATTTCCACTGAAGAGACAAAATAGCGATGCATTTAAAGACTACCAATCATCTACAGCTGCTCTTGACAATTTTAGCTAAATACTTGGCCAAATATATCAGGGTTATGCTTATATCCCTTCAAGGAGATAATGTTCTGTAAATATTATGTCATTGGTGCCTGTTGTTTCTGTTGCTGTCAGGAAAGCTAATAAAACTGCCCAGCAGGCAGAGCTCACTCTTTGAGCTACTGCCTATTAGAGTTTTCACGTCTCATGTTTTTATCCCTTTCTTGGGCCTGCCCTGACAAAATATTTTAATTGAGGTTCTATGTGTGTTTTGTATGTAAAATTTAAGAGTGAGCAGTATAATTTTTCTTTATATACATGCATGCAGCAATACTTGGACCACAGCATAAGTGGCTTTTTTCACCCTTTTTCAGTTAGCCTTCAAGTTTGTGACATATTAATAAATTTGAACAGTAGGAATCAGAGTTTACAGAACAGGGGAAAAAAGACTGTAACATGGCAAATATCAGAGATCCCAAATTTACCTATTAAATAACAAGAGATTTACAATAGGTTGACTCAATAGGTACATTTGGAGGACATTCTGAAGGGCGGTAAATTAAATTCATGAAGGATTAGGAAAGCAAGAAAGACATTTCAGATACAAGTATATCTAGAGCTGAGAAATTATGATGTCTGTACTGCTGGCTGAGTAGCAGATGAAGCAACACATGGAGAAACAGAAGCTAGACTTAATGATGAAGATTTCTATGGATGAAGCAACTAAGGTAAATCTTACAAAATAAATGCATGTTACATAATATTAACTACAAAACTAATTTACAAATTATAAAATCCCACCAAAACAGCACTGCTTGCTATTTAGCCCTCAGAAGTCCATGAAAACATTTGCTCTTCCCCCCATCCTGCCTTTTGAAGGATTATATAAATACAGACTATTTCTTACCTTCAGTCCTAACCCTTCCTACCCCTTTTCCTCTCTCTAAAACACAAGTACACGTACAAAAGTCTTTTAAAGCTTTGTATAAGGAAATGAAACATAACCAAGCATTATGGAAAAACACAGAAAACAAAAAACCAAACCAGATGTACCACCTGGAGAAACAAAACTTACTGGAAAAGCTGAGGTGTCTCTTAACTTCAGAGCTAAGAACACTGCTCTTGCAGTTTCTACCTGTAGGTTTCTATCTAACTATTAAAATTTGGGCAAAGAAGCTCATTTAACCAGAATTGTTTCAGTTCTTTGCCAGCATCATGAATCACAGATTATGTTGATGACTCAACTCCGCTGGATGTATTGGAGCATAAGCATAGACACTTGATGTATAGATACACAGACAATACTGAAGTCTCCAGATACTGAGATATCTCTACAGGCGTCATTCAGAGATATCTGTGTTTTGACTTTCTGTGGCTAATAAGGATGGGATATTATTAGTACAACTAAGGAATCCTTTAGTAATTGCCTTTGTATTCTTAATTGTAGCTGGACAAGAAAAAGAATTAATCAGGAAAGCTGGATGACTTGTGGATATCTCTGTTACTAATTTTAGCTGTTTGGTAGTAAGACATCACTATAGATTTCATATGGAAAAAGAGCTTCATGTTGAATGTAAGCAGGGAAAATTTTATATGGCAGCAGAATAAGTACTGTGGTTATGACAAAGAACACAAAGAAAGTAAATAACATAGACAAACATTATGATGCAAGTGAGATTATTGTTATTATACAGAGAATGTATCTCTGCATATATTGCTGTGCCTAGGCACAAATTGTTCCCACATCAAAAAATGATATAGATAAAAGTTAAAAAGTATGATACCTATATTTAAAATATACATACACACATATATACACACATACCATATTTGCATGTACCATAGAAACAATAGAATCATAGAACCGTTTGAGTTGGAAGAGACATTAAAGATCATCGAGTTCCAACCCTCCTGCCATGGGCAGGGGACACCTCACACCAGACCAGGTTGCTCAAAGCCTCATCCAGCCTGGCCTTGAACACCTCCAGGGATGGGGCATCCACAGCTTCTCT
>JAOXNO010000052.1:37428830-37447705 GCA_028565335.1 Limnodromus scolopaceus | reverse complement strand
GTTCCAACAGGTCCATGTCCTTCCTGTGTTGAGGACTCCAAAGCTGGACACAGTGCTCCAGGTGGGAGTAGCCTTTAATCTAGATATTTTAGATTGACCTTTCTGAAAAATGGGACTTGCTTTCTACCTGCTTAGTCCTGCAAAGAAAAGCAGTGAAAGAAAGTGGAAGTCGGTGAAAGAAAATTAAAATAGGTGAAACGAAACAGGCACATTATCTTTGGTGGTTATAGGAAACCCTAAATTCCCCCTCAGTAAGTTTGCAGGCAACACCATGTTAGGTGGGAGTGTTGACCTGCTGGAGGATAGAAAGGCTTTGCAGAGGGATCTGGACAGGCTGGATCAATGGGTCGAGGCCAATGGGATGAGGTTCAAAAAGGCCAAGTGCTGAGTCCTGCACTTGGGTCACAACAACCCCTGCAGCGCTACAGGCCTGGGGAAGAGCAGCTGGAGCTGCCCCAGAACACCCCAGCTGGGGGTGCTGGTGACTGTCAGCTGAACATGATCCAGCAGTGTGCCCAGGTGGCCAAGAAGACCAACAGCATCCTGGCCTGTATCAAGAACAGCATGGTGTATAGGACCAGGGAAGTGATCATCCCCCTGCACTTGGCATTGGTAAGGTCCCACCTCGAGTACTGTGTCCAGTTTTGGGCTCCTCACTACAAGACAGACATTGAGGTCCTGGAGCATGTCCAGAGAAGGGCAATGAAGCTGGTGAGGGGCCTGGAGAACAAGCCTTATGAGGAGCGGCTCAGGAACTGGGGTTGTTCAGCCTGGAGAAAAGGAGGCTGAGGGGAGGTAGCTTATTGGTCTCTACAACTCCCTGAAAGGAGGGTGTAGAGAGGTGGGGGTCAGTCTCTTCTCCCAAGTAACAGACGATAGGACAAGAGGAAATGGCCTCAAGCTGCACCAGGGGAGGTTTAGATTGGATATTAGGAAACATTTTTACACTGAAAGGGTTATTAAGCATTGGAACAGGCTGCCCAGGGAAGTGGTTGAGGCACCATCTCTGGCAGAATTTAAAAGACGGGTAAAAACAGTGCTTAGAAATATAGTTTAGTGATGATTTTTGTCAGTGTTAGGTTCACAGTTGGACTAGATGATATGAAAGGTCCCTTCCAACCTAGGCGATTCTATGAAATAATTTGTGTAAGAACACACTTGTGAATGCACCTGCTGAAGCTACAACTATTCTCTCATACCCCTTTTTTCACTAGGGATATTCAAAACATTTTGAGCAGCAGACATCCGTTAGGAAGTTCAATGAAAAGCTAACTAGCTGTAGTCTTTGTAGAACACAGATTAAATGAATTTTGAGTTCTGTCATATTGATCATGTCATTTCTGCTACTTCTTAGCAAGAAGGTGAAAGCTCTGGAGGGACTACACGCTTCTGGAAGCTATAAGCAGTCTAATTGATAATTTTCTGGAAATCGTAATCTGCTTTGCGTATACTTATAATTAGTTTGAATAGAAGCGTTTTCCTCGGATAAGAGGATGATACGTGTTGACCAAGATTCCAAATAATTTTATGCATACTTAGTTTTGTTTAAAGCTTAGCTTTTACATATGTATCAAAAGCCATTTCTTCAACTGAAAAACTTCAATAGGGAACATTTTAAATGAGAAAATGCTACATTTTAAAGACAGAATCATTAGGTTTCTTAATTTTAGATTTTTATCTCCTAGGTTCACAAAATTTCCTAAAGCTCTTATTCATATCTTTCCTCTGATACACTATTAAAAAATAAATAGTGTTTCGTAAAAGGAGAACATTATATTTATTGTCCCTTGTTTTCCAAATAGATGTTAATAGGAATACATTGTCTATAATTTGTGTCTCTTAAGTCTGCTGACCTTTCTGCAGTACCTAATGTATTACAGGGTTTTTTTCTGCTTCTTTGTCACCATCTTATTAATGATTTAATTTCATTTTTTATTTCTGCTAAGGCAATTTTACAAACATTATTCCTTGAAAGACAAGACATCAATAAACATTAACGTCTGATTTCATGGAAGACCAGAAAGATTTTACTAGGATGGCCACTTGGTTTACAATAACGTCTTTTAAGGATAACATTTTCTATTCTAGGACATTTCCACATTTAAAATGACTGAAATAAACTAAAAACTTTGAAATAGTCTTAGCAATTTAAAGACCTAAATTACATCTTTCTGAAAAGACACAATTAATATATATGAGACAAAGGGACAGGAGAATGTAAAAAATGGACTTGAAAAAGTTATTTTTTAATAACTGAAAACACTTTGCAAAAACAAACTTGATGGGCATTTGAAATGTTCTTTTTTAAACTGAAGACTATATTCTGAAAATACATTGTAAATGTCTGCAGGTGCGCTGCATGTGTACACTGCAAAAGACATGTGGGGTAATGTCACATTACAACTTTTCCAGAAAGCAAGTCTGAGAGCATACAAAGGCTTGCTGTCTCCTGATAAAATACCTTTAATTTCATATATTCCTATAGTCTATAGTAACTCTATTGATCTTTCAAGTTAGTATTTTTAACCTTATGCTTATCTTAAAATAAGGATTTCTACTCAAACTGTTGAAGTAAGTAATGATTTATTTCCCTAATGGTACACAGGACCAATTTTACCATCTGACACTCTAGCAATATGTTGATTCAAGAATTCATTCAATTAATAACATAAGTTATTGTGGAGACCCGCATTCAGCCAAGACATTTATTAATACAATATTGAAAGAATGTTTATGTTCTAAAACTTTTGAGAAACAATGAAATTTAGGTCAAATATCTTCCCCGGTATTTTACATCCATAATGATTATTCAATATGTTAACTCACAAGACAAAAATGGTATCAGTAAAGATTGTTCCACTGGAGGCTTAAACTGAAGTTTCTCTTTATGAAGGAATGGGATAAGGAAAGCATGCACTAAAACTCCATTTCTAGATTTTTGTTTCCTTAAGTTTTTTCTAAATCAGGTATTTTTTCCAAAACATAATTAACACATGAGGAGATACAGATCTTTCAAGATGGTGATCTCCTCTAACATAATCTTTTTCATTTTAAGCAGCTTTTTTCTCTACATGGACTCTGCCACTTTTAATAAACTTATAATTCCAATTAAGGCTCCTATCAAATACTTTTTAGAAATCACCAATTGTCACATAGTCCAAAAACTACAAAATCAGTGTAGAATGTGAAATAAAAAAAGAAGAAATAAAGCTGCATTCTAGAGTTTAAATAAACATATTTGAGCAGTCATCACAACAGGTTTAAAGACAAGTTTAAAATTACACATTAATTCAATTTTGCTAACAATTATTGCTTTTCATCCACTGTGATATCCTTTACTCTATAGTTAATTTTCTTGGCATTCCAGTGGATGATGAACATGAGGAATATTGGCAATATGTCTATAAGGAATGTCAAGGGAGCAGCTTTAACAAAAGTTAAAAGCAAGGCTAATAACCTTGTAAAAAACCAGCAACGTTTCTGGAAATGCATGTGATCCAGAGTCACACCATGAAGACAGCTGCGGACAAACACAAAACACACACACAAAAAGAAAACGTACTGACTAAATGACTAGCAGAGAAGCACCGCTTGCTATAGCTATGGGCAGAACAACCATATTGAAGCTACAGCTGCTTGTCCAGCACAGGTTAGAAGGACTTTTGAAAAAAAGCACACTGGGAAAGGCTTCTCTGAAATAACAGAGCTCCATAGCAGCTCATTAGTTCGGCTGAACTCTTTTCTGCTGGATTATGTAAAAGATTTCTTAACAACCATATCACTAAGATACACTTTTGGAAAAGTGGCAAAGTCAACCTCAGTGGAAACCTGGTCTTGAAAAGAAGCATCACGGGAACTGCACTAGATTTGTGATTTGTGACCTAATGGGTGACGTTTCCTTGTTGTCTCCTATGATTTCTTCCTTTCTGACTTCACATAAATTTTCATTTCTGTTTAAAGTGATGGTTTTGACCTTAGTTTAGCAAGAACCCTGCACTTCATCAGACAGTAATGTTTATTCAAATCTTCTGGTTTCCAGAATTTTCTGACATAACTGCTGCAGACACCTGCAGCACACTGGGATGTACTCTGTACTATTGCCATATGCATTCCACAGCTCTGCCAGAAATAACTCTGGGGAGTCCTAATTTCAGTGGGAATAACTCCTGTTTCTCCTTGTGTTAAGATGAACATAATACTGTCGTATAATACTGCACTGAAGGGGAATGCACATTCCATGGTGTGAGTAAATGACAGGTTTACACAACCCAGGACAAGAGGAAAGAAAACCTGACTAGGTCACAAAACCAATCAGCTATTGTAGTGTGATACCTGAAGATAGAGATGTTTGCAAGAGTGTTAAATTTTCTCCTGGAGCCAGCTTTGCAATGTCCATGTTGCACTTTATTTAATTTTATTTTACTCTGCTGATATTATAGGACTTATGAAGCAAAATTTTCAAGAGCTCCTTATTTTCTTAACAGCCCGAATAACTACACTTTACAGATTCCCAGAACTACAGTTCAGATTCCCAGAACAGTCTAATCAGGGCAGTGCAGGTACCATGAAAAGCTGTCTGGCTGCCCACGCTGTCTCCCTTGCAGCTCCACACTACCACCTCTGAAGTAGTTCCAGTACCCGATACTTGCCTCCGTTACTTTAAATTTTTCAGTGCAATGCAGACACACTGTATCCCATTTTCAGTATAACAAGGCCAGAAGACATACAGAGATACAAGATTCCTAGGCACTTGAGGCAGTTGGTCCATAATTTTGAAGTTTTTTCCATTTAATTTAAAACAACCACAGACAAAAAGCATTATCAAAGCAGAAGGATCCACTGAATAGGGTTCCACAAGTGTACATTCTTAGTCCATAATTTCATATTGTCCTGGCAGACACAATAAAGATTAGGTTTATTTATTTATTTATTACTAGTAAAGATTGCCAGTAGTTGGGAAGATATGCTCAGATATGTGAGATTTGATTTGGAAAAAAAAAACCAAGATAAATTTGCTATACCTAGCAAGAATTCTGAGGTACATAAAAACCAGTATGGGCAACAGTTCTGCAGAAGAGGATCTGGGGACTAATATGGAGCCTTAGCTGAGCATGTGTCATGATAATGGGTAAAATCAGTCACTGTATTACGATATAGAAACAATTTGTCCTGTAAGAGACATGAAGTTAGTTTTCTGCTCCTGTACTGATATTGAAAACGCCCTAGATGATGCTTTAGATCTGATTTTAGGCACTACATGTCAGTTGGAATACTCAGAGGAGAACAAGTAGAATAACACAAGATCTAGAAAAAGGTCCTAAATGTGCAAAATTTCTTGCACGGGGAGTTGAATACATACTAAAAAATATGGTGAGCGTCTTCACTATACAAAAGAGCACTGGGAAGCACAAAGGAACAATCTCTTCTTGTCATTTGATAGGAACAGAACAAGAGATAATAGCAATAAATTTCAGTAGGAAAGATTCAGGTAAAATATTAGGAAAATATTAGGAAAAACTTTTTTAGCAGGAAGGACAGTCTAAAGATCTCTCAGTAGGACTACCTGTAAGACAACCTCTGTCCGTTAATGGAGGTTAGAACTGCAGCTTATGCCAGCATCTGTAAAGAACGGCACAGCCCAGCTGATGATGCCTGAAGTCCAGGAAACAGAGGAGACGAGATGACCTTCCTGTGCTTCTCTTTTGTACATAAACTGAACTGTGACTGACGATACATACGGGGTTAAACCTTGAGCTTTTAGATAGTGGGGCCTGGTGTGGGAGAAGGGAAGAAAATCCCTAAAGTATAATTAGTGCATGAGCCCTACAGTACACTAACATGCACGGTATATACATACATCTGTAAATGGACATCATCATTAGTCCTGGGAACTGATCTCACTACTTCTGTGGTAAAGCCTCAAGAGATACACAGACATCAGGGTCACTTTTAAGTTACTTGTTTTATCTTTGCTTTCAGAAACCTGGCTAGAATGATTCATGAACGTCTTGTGATTCTGAATATTTTTGTTGCATTGCCATGGCAACCTGATGTGATAGATGCAGGGGATATAAAAGTCACAGAGATCTGAGTAAAAAGATGTTCAGCCTTTTTTAAAGAGAAGAAAAAAAGCAGTCGAAATAAAATATAAAATACATAAAATACAAAATGTATAACTGTAACTCCTAGATGTTGCTAGATAGTAGAAAACCAGAATTTTCCATGTAGAAGCAGCATTCTTATTCTCTTCTAATGGTATTATTAAAATAAAATAATACATCCCAAAGGATCTAAAGAAGGTATTCTGTGTCTTTTTGACCCATCTCATTACAAAGTTGCAAAGGAAGCATATGTTTTAAGCCATGATGAATGCTGCAGTTGTTGCTCTATCCTTACGGACACTAGGATACAGGAATTAAACACATTTGGGAGCACATTCCTTTACAGATCGGCAATGACAGGTAGTGATCCAGAAGCTTCCACAAGAGATAAAAGGTTTAGAGTGCTGGGTGAGAGACTTATAACTCCTTGGCACAACAGTACATGAGCGAAGGAGCCAAACAGGTACAGAGGACAACTACAAGTGTTATTTTCAAAAGGGCAACCTGAACTGCTACAGGTTAAGGCAAACTAGTTTGGTGCAAGAGAGTACATAATAATTGTCTAAATAAACAGAGACAAGACATGCACCTGAAATGCTGCAGGCATCCAAAAGAGCTGGGGTACAATGCAAATGCTCTTTCTATGGCTATGGTTTTCTTCACCATTCCCAACATACCTAATGAAGAGGGGCACAGATATTTATGGAGTATTGAACTAGTCTGCTCACATTACGTTGATTCCCATTGGCAGTGTAGACTCAATGGAAACATAAGATGCTGTAACATGCTCCCATCCATGTTAAGCAAGGGAATTTGATTGTGTAATTAATTCATAAAACTCAGCCTGTTCTGGGATAATCCAATATTGCAGAATATATTATAATAACATATTAGAGAAAGTTTTAGCACTAGTTGCAGTTATTGGCAATCCTTGGTACGGTGACATATCTAGTCTTTACAGGATATATTGTGTCTGATTGATAGCAATGGATATGAGTTTACCTAAATGCTGTTAAAAACAACAAAATGTAAAACGCAAAACCCACAAAACCCCACTGTAAGAATAACAGTGCTTGCTCTTTTGGAAACATGACTTTACTTATACCTTCTGTGACTTTAAAATAATAACAACTTTGGAAAGGAAATAGCAATACAACTGTGCCAATTAAGAGAATCCAGTAAACATTTAAGCAGAGACACATTTTTAGACTTATATATGTATGCAAAAAAACACCTTAAAATGGTGCTGTCTGACACAAATTCTTTACCACTGAAAGAACTGGGAATTTTTGCAGAACCCGACAGCCTCTGTGAAAAAAGGCCAAGTACTATATTTTTTGTGACTTTTGAAACTGTCAACTTTTATCCACTGAAAGCCTTGAATAGTTCACAGACAAAATGAACCTTACTCTTATGTGTGCTTCCTTAAATTATAATCCATGAATGTTGTGGTATTACAAATTGTGGCAAGGCAGTAAGAGAGGAAAAAAAAGGCCTTTAGTATTTCACAGTAAGTCCTGAGGTATATGTGATGAAGAACGTAAGGTCCAAGCTGAAAAAGCAATATTGTGAAACAATTAAACTTTGACATAGACATGAAAATCTTCCCATCCTCTACAATAGATTGGTTACTGCCAGGAAACCCATCATTCTCATCGGCTATAAAGTCACCAGCTGTCTATTGAGAAATTCGTGCCACATTGCCTTAAAAGAATAGCAAATATGGAAGTTGGCATTCTCTAACCTGAAACTTCGATACCAGCATTTCCATAAAAACAACTTATGCACAATCAGAAATTTTGGTAGCTCTTGTATGTACTAATAATTCTACTACAAAAGATTTTTAGGCATTTGCAAGATGATTCCTCCCATTATTCTAATCAAGGTAACAAATCACAACAGCAATCTAAGCAAAAAACTCTTCCTTTTTTTTCCACAGAGGAATCCTCCTGTCTACAGGGTTTCATTCCCCTAAGGTTACAAAGACAAAAGCTTAATGTATTTCATTCACTGGAACTTCAGTTGCATTTTCCTTACTTGAACTCCTAGTTAGATAATAAATGAAACAAAGGATTGTGATGAATTTACACTATACCTTGGCTACTTAAATTTTCGCATTTGCATCTCATAGAAGAACTGTTTTCCAGAGCACTGAGCCCCATGGATGTCATAAAGGACTGGAAAAGAAACATTTCATAGTTGCATATGGACATTCTCCCCCTATTTATGGGAGCTATGACACAGCAGTTCCAAGAGTCTTGTATCTCTATTTTTTCCTTATAACCTTATTTTCTGGTCGGTATATCTTCACTGCCTTTTTAAAGCGTAGTCATTATCGATTTCAGTACCTCCTATTTGTTATAGACAACATCTTGAGGGGAAACAACAAAGGTAAAATAGGACAAACACGTGGTATCTCTTGAAACCTTGGTTTCTCTTCCTGACCACACAGTCACAGGTGTCTCCTCCCCCCCCCCCCCCTTCCTAATAATACTCCTATTAATAAAAAAGAAATCAAACTGCATAATGAAGTTAAGATGTTAATAAGATATTAGCATATATAATTGCACTTGTTTGAAAATGTTTTAGAGTCTTAGGGGATAAACAGAAAGGACAGATGACTGAACTGTGCTATCTTTTTCACTTTACTGAAAGCTCTTTTATTTGGAAGATATAGTGTGAAAATTTGGATCTGGAAAGCTAGCATGGGTATTTACCTATCTATACCTTTAGCAACATTTAAAAGACAACTTTGGAAATCTATGGGTTTTTTTATTAAAAATCTACAATTCTATATGATATGAGAGCAAATGAGAACATATTCTGGAGATTCAGATAAAATGGCATCTGTACATAAACCAACATCTGGATATTGCAAGTCCAGAGTCTGAAGAATGACTTGCAAGGAAGTGAGATAAATTAGTAAGTAAAAAAGGAACATTGAAGATTTTCATAGTGCTCAGTTATTTTTGATAGTTAAGTTCAAAATTGGAAGATAACTGTACATGAAATATAGTTGAAGAATTTGAGATATCAGAATTCTGTTGGCCAAGTTTAAGGAATAAACGCATAACTTCAACTGTCTTGAATTCATGTTTTATAATGCTGCTGGAGTTCAGAAAAAAACATCTATGCTTGTGTATTACATGGTACAATAAGATCTGTATCAGTAAAATGATACCGCAGATAAAAATGGTTCCATGTTAATTTTCAGTCAGCTTCTGGTAGTCTAATGATCTTTTCAATGGTTAAGGCAATTTAATACACTGTATAGACGGTGAGTTCATGTTGATAGCAGAGTAACTGCTCCAGAAACTTATACAGCTCTCCTAATCTAGAAAAGAATAAACAAGACTTCAGTTTCACAGTCGTAAATTTAAAACGGTATCTGATGGAGACCTTCTCTAGGGCAGTTTCACTGTCTGAAAGTTACCAATAAAATTTGGTGTGAAGCAGAGGAAAAGTTTATTCCTTTAGTCAACTTAGTCACTATAAGAAGATTTAGAGATAATTTCTGAAAAACCTTCCACTATATTGGAATTCTAACATTCATATGCAGATAAGGAGGTTTACAAGATAAATCTAAATTCCAATCAGGGACTATCACTGCAATGTAAAGAAAGATAGAAATAATTCTTGTTTGCAAGTAGGGAAATAACTATAAAATCACAAAGGAATTGAGTTTTAGCAATCTTCTGACGTAGAAGTTGCAGAAATGATAAGAGGAGAATATAAACTTCTGATCTGAAAGCTGTGGAGCTGAACTTGAATCAGGAATCTTCTCAGAGTATTTAAACTAATGTTGTAGAAGAAGAATAATTTGAAAGAATTAATACAATATTTATGGCAAGCTATTAATTTATTCTAGCATCTGTTACTTGTCCATACTTTCATAAAAATTCAGATTTGCTCAACAGTAATTAGTGCCATTGAAAAGACATTTTAGATTCTTTGGTATCTTTGATTTTAATTTTTTTTTTCCTTTAGAATTCACTGTAACAACTAGAAAAAATGTGAGCTATACATTCAGCTCTGTTCTCTACGTTGGGGCTCTAACTTATAATTAGAATTAAAATAGGTTTTGTACTTGCAAAATATGTGCTTTTTTACTCATTTTACAGTTTCAGAAAATGATTTGGTGAATGAAGATGAATATGAGGTATATATTTGTTAAAAAGTAATCATATTTACTTGTTTTGATATTTTAATTTATTCAAGTTTTAAAGCACTTAGGTAAATTAACAAATCCATTCTGATGCAATTATATATAGAAGAAAGTAAATCAGTAACATGGCTTAACCAATAATCATCATCACGAGTTTACAAAAGGGTCACTGTGCAGCTGTAAATCTCAGTACTGTTAGAGCGCCACTGTCCTGTGTGCTTTAAAGCTGGAATACTAAAACCCAAACAGAACATAATATGCGAAATCACAAAAATTATTTATTCTTGCTTTACTAGAATCTTAATATGTCACAGCACTGGTCTATGGTGAAAGATTTAGCTTTATTTCAGGTTTGAAATAACCTGAAATCTGGAGGAAATACTTTTTTAGAAAAATCTATTAATATGGTGGCTAAATTTTGGATTGCTTTTTAATTCAGCTAGCAGTAGAGCACAGATAACATGGTAATTTTTGCAGTAAAAGGTAGTGCAAAAAAAGCCCCCAAATATTTTCATTTATGTCAGACAAGTTTCTCAGTTAATGCCCAATAAGCCATGTACGTTTTTATTCTTTTTTTTTTTGTATATAGACTGAAATGTAATAATCTGAGCTTTTCTAGGGTATTTTTCCACTACTGAATACAGCTGTAGAATTTACTTCTCAATACTAATACTAATGCCAATACAATAATAACTAGCCAAAGTCAACAAATAAAAGAATCTTTGAAAAGAAAGATGGTTGCTGGTTTCTGATCACCATTACCAAAGAAGTCTTTATCTATCCTTCACTCTCCTCAGAATTATAAAGTACAGATAACTAATTTCAACCGTTAGTCTTGCCACTCAGGCCATCTTAGGACTTCTTGCTTGCTACTAAAGATTAATATTTAGTTTAGCCTCTAAACTTTGTCAGGGATGTCTCTTTCTTTAAACTTCACTATTTATAAAAAGTTGTTTAAGCTTCCCCCCCCTCTCTTTCTTTTGCATCATTACTCGTTTTGGAAGCAGATGCTGCAGTAAGACATGTGAGATTGAGCACATTTCAGAATACTAATGGCAGAACATTTCTTTTTAATGTCTTAATCGAATTGCTGCCTTCTGAGGTTCTAGCTACTTCATTTTGAATTTAAGCAGCCTCCAGTTAGCCAGTTTGTGTAAGGAAGAGGTATCACAAGTACTACTGAATTAGATTTCAATTTCTTTAATCCATCATTTTCTTTTATTTCCTTTGAATTACATAAAATACGCTCAGGTTATTTTCAAATATACCTTTTGACCTTGACCTGACCAGACCAATTATTTCATAGCTACTATGCTCTTCCATTCCCACCTAATTCTGAAGCACTTTTGTGTCTGGGCACTTAATTTCAGTTGTAAACTAACTCTTAATTGCGTCAGACAGTTGAGACAATCTGGGCAGGGAGACAGGACTTTCCATTGCCTAGACAGCATGAGACTCAATGGTGTTCTTTCTCCTGGGAGAAGAGAGATAGTTAAAGTAGGGAAAGGAAAAGGATAGTAATGATCTAGTTTGGACCTCACAGATCACCTCTGGTTCCGCGTCATAATGACAAAAGAAAAAGAAAGCTGGTCCTGCTTCTGTAGTAATCACACAGCAGGTAGATAAAGTTGACTTTTCTTTTCCACGATCAGCCATTTAGAAATAAGTAGCGCAGTGCCAAAATGTATTGAAGTGGTAGAATTACATGATGCTGACAAGCTTCTTATGTGCTACAGACCTATCTGGGCGACTAAGGAATTCCCCTAGGAGATACCTCCTCCATCTTGCCCCCCTTTCCAGATGGCTCCATCCATTCTCTGATATGCCTTAGGGCCGCAGTGAATTAAATGCCAACATGTTACGCACGAGTTTGCTTAAGGAAGTCCTGTTCTGTTCATCACTGATGGTTAATTGACCAAGAAATTTCAGCTGTATATAAAAAAAAAGTGCTCAAATTAAAAATATTTTGCCAGAAAAATTTTACATCATTAAATACTAATTCTAGGATGGGTTTTTCTTTTGATTTATAAGGTTGTCAAACAAACCTAATTGCTTTAAAAATATACTATTACTTTACAAAAAATCATGAAAAGAACTCAGGAAGCACAGGCCAATTTCTACGAGATGTTTTTGGTAACAATAGTTTTAACAGGCACAATATTATCATGTTATTACATAAACCGACGGGAGCCTTTTGCTTTAACAGAAGAAAGATGTGATGCATCCCACCAAGTTTACAGAAGTTTTCCACATCACTTAGAGGAAGCAAGAAGTGCCTTAAAGATCTGCCTAGTACTTTTGGACAGCATTATATCATTTCACAGTTTCCTTTACTGCCTTCAGAGCAGAGATACATACATATTACTGTATATACCTGTTCCCACCTTTCCTGATACACAGGACAAAAAAACCTTTGTTCTTCCTGGCTTCTGCATTCCAAACCCAACCTGATTTACTGGGATTACCATTTTAGGAGGCCTGCAGGAGAGCTTTATGGACAGGGACGCTTCATACACCAGCTCTACCACCAAAGTTAACAAATCCTTAAATGCTTACATAAATCTCTTCTACTTTTGAACTGCAGCTAAGAAAAGCACCAACAAATCCAAAACACTTCTTACATTACCATAGCCTTGGAATTATGACAAAGATTTCAGTTCTGCTTTAATTTAACAACAATTTATCTGGTTTATCACAACATCATGTCTAGAACATTCCCTTTTCTAATATATCACCAGCAGGCATCTTATACTCTTATATGTCTCCAAAGGGGAAAAGGGAGGAAAGCGCCTCTAGCTGCAAGTGTACAAAAAAAAAAAAGTAGAAAAGTGTACAGAGCCAGGAGCAGACATTTTTGCAATGAACTGCCTCTAGTCATGAAACTTTTCCATATGTTACTTCAGTACTGTAACCATACTAATGAATTACTGCCTTCATGACCCTATCACTCCAGCTCCTTCAGGGTCACTAGGGCTGATGCTGTCTCACTGCAATGCGGTTACACAGTTTTGGCACGAGCCTTTCACCGTGTCTTCTGCAGAACTGGCTGCTTAGTGTCAGTCTCAGTCTTGTCCGTATTACATAGATCAAAGCAAAGTAGCTTTAACAGGTAGATCAAAGCAAAAAAGCAGAACAGATTTTGGACAAGTACCCCAGTGCTTTCACTAAAGATTCAGGAAATTTCCAGGCAGATGGAGGCAAATATACTTACATTATGGCAATTCAATTTTCCTAATGAGGCCACTGAAACAACATCAACATAGGGCAGCCCAGCTGGCTGCGATATCCCGTCATCTATGATTAGGAAAGTACAAACACATTCCTCTTGGTCGGCGGGCTCTCTTTCGTTGTCATACAGATTTCTAGAACTCACATAGTCTCAGCTAGAGGATGGCATATTGTCTCCAACGTAACTACTGTGGTTTCATATTTTTTTTCCAAATGAGAGTTTCTTTCTTCCTCTCTACTCTTAAAGAAATAAATCCAGTACTGTAAGCTGAATTTTCCTTTATAAAAATACAATTACATGAAAATTTTTAGATAATATTACCAAAGCTATTTTCATAGAGTAACATAGAATAACATTGTTATTTTGTACATTTCAGTGGGGGAATATTACCTCCATTAGCTGTACATTAACAGTGAGTGACATAATGGGGCAGCTAGTGCATTTCTGTACATGTATGTGGCTGACAAGTTTGTTACTTCCTCCTCTTCAAAGTCCTGGCTCGCACAAAATCTCAAGGAACCTCTATTATATCAATGCAACCTGTCATTGCCTCCAAGGGCCTCAGAAGAACTCTGAGCATTTTTATGAGCCTGGGACTTTCCTTTAGCCCAGAATGAGTACGATGAATATGAATTAAACATAGTCCTTTCCCAAATTGCACCATTTACACTGTATCTGATGAATGGGGTAGCAGGCTTATCAGCTGGACATTTCACTAAAACACTGTTATTATGTCCTCATAAAATAAATTTTATAGTAAATTAAATTAGAGATACATCCAGCAATATTTTCTCAGTTTATTCCCATTTCTTATTTGTACTAAATTCACAACATATATAACCCATATTTAACACATACCCTTTATAATATATCTATGTTCTTTACAGCAAAATTTTAAGGAGGTAAAAAGCATTCTCTACATTACTCCTACCTATTAGAATCCCCCTATTCCCTTCATCTCAATTTTTAACACTATATATTGTTTTATCATTATAATAAATCCTCATCTGGAAGTGTCTGGCTGGATAGATTTTTTTGAAGCAAAGAGCAAATTAGGTTTACCCTGGGACTTCTAGGGTGCTACCAGAAGGTGGAGGGTGCACTGCTGTCCTTATATATGAATGTACTGAATTTTCACTGTAGGAGAAATTTCCAGACCCAGAAATCCCACAAAGCTCAGGCTGATTACAGTTTGTTTGTTGTGCTTGACACCACAGGATAAATGAAAAGCTTTCTTGGAAGGATACCCGTTCCCACTGGCATAGCATTCATTTAATGATGTTCACAATTATCTTTACAGCAAAGATACTGGCTTATTATGAGCTATCACTGAGCTTGTGGTGCCATGTCTCTCGCAAGAAATTTCCAAAATTGATACAGACTGCAATGAGAGCAAGCTGTGTAAATTAGTTGTGTAGGGAGTTGCATAAAAGTCAGCGTGCATGTTAGGAATTAGGTTGGGGACACTCAGTCTGTTCCATACAGCACATATCAGTATGCAGTCACACAGTAAAAGAGGAATATAGGGTTTTCACATAGATGTGTCCATGGCAACTGACAGATCATTTTCACTTGCCTCCAAAGATGTTTCCAGCATGAAGGACTCCATTAAACCTCACAGATAAAAATCACGCTCAGAAAGAAGACCAACCAAGAGTCTTTGTTAAAAGTACGTTCTGTTTTGAGAGGGACACGGGATTTTTTTTTTGTTTCACAAACCAATTACTAATCCCTTTCTGTGGCAGAAGAAAATGAGGGGGAGTTTTCACATACACAACATAAAAAAACCTAAGAGTTCAAGATTATTGTAAAATGATATTAAATTAGAATTGTAACATTCTGTACCCATTTTCCAGACAGTGAGTTATGAGAGAAGGTTAAATGTAATCCATTAACATCAAGAGTCAAAGTAATTAACAGGTACATGATGGAACACTTTAGTGGAGCGCACAAACGAAAATGCAGCACAGAGCACAAATGTGACGACTTGGAGCCCAACTGGTCTTTCTCTGCCTGACACTGCTGTAATGTTACAACACCCTTGAAACAGATTTCCCCAGAAGTCATAAGGAGGAAGTAGCACTCTCTGCAAAACCTATGATCATTAGATTACAAGGGAATTAAACAGTTCAAGACAGTATGAGGAATAAATCACACTGTTTGACTGTTCTATCAAAGTGTCCACTACACAGATCTGTGCTGTGGATGACAATACTAGAGGAAACTAAATACCCGTTTCTTAAGTAGAACACCTAGTAGAAATGCTGTGTCATGCAGTAAGCCATTTAGTCTTTAAAAAAAAACACCTTAATTTTGGACCCAGTGTAGCAACTTTTCAGAGCTCTTCCAACTTCTTTTTATCATGGAATTATGTCTCTTCCAGTTCAATATTGCCTCCATTGAAAACAAATAACATATTTTCCAATGAAGCTACACATTATCTTTAATTTTTACTGCATGAACCCTTCATTATTTGTTTAAATTTCACCAGATTTAATTGTTTTAATTTTACCAGGACATTTTTTTTGCCAGTTCTTACCATTTTTCTAAGCTTTCCGACTTCTGAAGCAGATTTATTTGCTGATCAATCTGTCTCTCCATTCCCTACAGGCTGTCTGTTTGTAATATTCTTGAGTAGCCATTCACCCAGTAGGTTTGAAACCATTTCCTCCAAGAAATTCAAAAGTTTGTAAAGATAACTCTGGAAAGCTGTGCATTTTTAATTAATAACAAAAAACTCAGAAACATCAAGCCTCATTGACACTGAAGAGCTTGAGCTCTTCAACACAGCTGAATTCTCTGACAAGCTCCCTTAATGTCTCAAAGTTTGCCCTTTTGAAATAATTACAAGTTGTAATTACTAACCCATTTGGTTTATGTTTCTATTAAATTTAAACTGAATTAAATCAGGGTCACTCAATCCAGTATTATTTCCTATGATCAGCTCTTCTCAGTAAGTCATCTCTCACCATTCGGGCTGCAAAATTATACAGCCTGCTCTTGGTTCAATGGCTAGTAAAAAGTCTGTCACCTGGCATAGCCAGAAATTCATGGGCCTACCCAATACCAGTCGTATTTTGTCTCCAAGCTCTGTAGAGGAAAATGAAGTTTCCCTCAGTGCATCAGCTGTGTTCAGAATCGTATTTTTTTTCTACAAATATTAAATCCATAATAAAAATCTGGTCTTGGGGTTTTATAATAACAATATCTCAACAGAAAACCTATAGCATATCTCAGAATCATGTCCTACATTAAGCCTGAACTTGAGGTTTCAGTCTTTCAGACTATCTACACTTCAGTATATTTAGTATCAAAATGAGTGAAATGGTCATGAATATTCTTGGTCACAAAATGCACCAAGCAAGATGGACCTGTGGGATTTCTTTCCTTTGTTGTTGTTGCTCTAGCTCATTTAAAGTTAGATAGATAAAACACATTCTGACACTATGCTCTTGTATGTACCAGTTGTGACTTCTGAGTCATATCCTAGAGGCAAAATATTCAGCAACAATTGGTAACTGGCTGTCACCAAAGCAAGAACATGGACTCCCTCATTCACATCAATGATACCTTTCACTGTGTTTAAGCCAACACTCATACTAAAGCAAATGCTTTCATTTGAAATTCAGTGTAAGTAAATCACAATTCAATAAGCAGAATGAGAAACAGAAAGAGAACAAAGATAACAGTCTTAATGGGTATCTCAAGATATGTACTTTTAAGGACAAAACCCCCAATAACCAGATGTATCAGTGTAACAGTGTAACATGTAACAGCTAAGGAGCTCGCCTGCCTTAGTTCACGACACTGTCTCCCACTACTAGTAACAGTTTCCATGGGTCTGGCAGGATATCTCATTGTTACCAACATGCTTTTGTAAAAATTACCCAAGGCATAGGTTGTAACCTAACAATTTAATGAATGATGAACATTTGACATGTAAATCAACAGTCAAGGACTAACGCATCCAACAGTGAGGATTAATGAAGCCAGACAACAGAGAAAATTCTCAGTTACAAAAAGATAGCATGCTGCATCCAAGCATTTTAGGAACAAGAAATACAATTTTTCTTCCCCTGCAGAAAATAAAGGAGAACAACAGGCACTGGAGTAACGTGCACGCCTGTCATTTTAAGTCATATGTCCCTTAACCTTGTCATAAAATTGTGAGCATACAGCTGGAAAATTAGCAAGAAAACCACATGTCTCTGAACTACTTTCACTATATTTCTTCTAGGAAATGAAAAAAATTACTCTCTAAGTGGATCAGATACATTTTTCCTATCACATTCATGGGAAACATTTAAAAAGACTCACACACGCTAGTCTATTGTATTTGGTTCCTCTGGACCAAAATGTTCTCTTGCCATTTCAGAAACGCTCCAAATATTTGGTTGCAATAAAGTACCATCACTAACACATACTCACATGGCATTGCTTTCCTCTTTCTCCCCAGAACTTCCACACAATGTGCTAAGGCAATTATTACACTCTCTTATTTTTCCTGCTTATCAACACAATCCTAATATTTCAGATGCTTACATAAAGATTACCACACCTTTTGTCATGCGTATAGGACTCTTCTGTCCCTGTGTAATCACTAACAAACAGATCCATCAGGTAACTCACTGCTGCTGGAAGGAAACTCTGCACCCCTGCTTAGCAGGTGCAATGTATTATCTCTAACCTCTACATCAAGATGATGGGAGGAGCCTCTAAAGAGGAGAGTTGAAGTATTCTAGTTTCAAGCTTGGTCTAATTCTTTAATGGGCAGATGCTCTTTGTAAATAGGAAGTCTAAACCCTAGGAAGTTTGAAAAATTAGGTATCAGCTCAGAATACAGGTGCTTAGTTAAGCATTCCCTTATTACACAGAATAAATACTTTGTGTACACCACACCAGTAACAGCACTGGTAAAGCTTCCTTTGTATTTGTTTACATACCATGTTGGCTTTACACAGGTTCAACATGAGAGGTATGAATATTTTTCTAAGCCGATTTAATGAAATCCAAAAAGGGCTTTCAGATTTACTGGAACATTTACATTGTCTTGTACCTTGTCTATTGACCTTTTGTATGTTACGTTTGTCATTTAGCACTCTTAGCCACTTACAGTTTATCTTTTGTGAAAAAGGGTCTGTAGAGATGGGAAAAAAAGTATCAGAAGAATATCAAGGTTAAACCAAAATAAATAACCTTGCTAGGACTTAATATTTTCATGCTTGGGAAAAAAAAAGAAGCTGAAACTAAGGAACATGAAAATCCTCAAACATATTACACCTACCGGCCATGTCAAATTCATACAGAGCAAAACCAAGGACTGTTAACACTCTCCAATATCCAGTTCCTATTACTGAGCACAAAGCTGTGCCTATGTTTT
>JAOXNO010000052.1:37405180-37428730 GCA_028565335.1 Limnodromus scolopaceus | reverse complement strand
CAGAGCAAAACCAAGGACTGTTAACACTCTCCAATATCCAGTTCCTATTACTGAGCACAAAGCTGTGCCTATGTTTTGTGTTTGAAAAGGCACAGGTGATATTTCTTAATTTCTATGAGACCAACTTAATGAGGTGTCTGAACACTCCCAGGGAAGAGTAATAAAAATTCCCAAGTAACTGTAAAAAAGCAACCAGAATCACTGCCACAAGGATGTTAGAATTACCTTGATTTTCCATTTTAAAAATATTTACACTTTGCTAAAGAATACCTAATATATCCAATATCTAATAAATTTTTAAATGTCAGAACATTACTAGGGCAGATTACTTGAAGATATTTTACAGAATTTTTTCCTCATTTCAATCACATTTTACCAGAATTTTATAATATTCACACATTCACTGTTAAAGAATTACCTGTGATTTCACTGTTAACGAAGGGAATTTCTTTTCCTCTGTAAAGGGAAGAGTATTTATTAAGTCTCTGTTCACACAGCAACCGGTTGTCTTTTCACAGCAGCAGTCAGCTATGTGAGCCTCAGCGTCTCATTTGGAGGCGTTTGGGATTTTAGCCTTGACCCACTTTGTAATAAAGGTTGGCAGTTACAAGTTATTACTTGGTTGCAGCTACGATTGGGTTTGCGTGGCAAGGTTTTGGTAGCGGTGGTGACTACAGGGGTGGCTTCTGTGAGAAGCTGCTAGAAGATTCCCCCATGTCCAGCAAAGCCAATGCCAGCCGGCTTCAAGACAGGCCGACTGCTGGTCGCAGTCCACAGTAGCTACAGTGGTAGAGTCTCTGTGATAACACATTTAAGAAGGGGGGGAAAAACCCGCACAACAGCACCAGGAGTCAGAAAAGAGAAGTGAGAATATGTGAGAGCAACAGCTCTGCAGTTTTGGTGAACTACCTAGTGTAGTCTGTACAGACCTCCTTTACAGAAGTAGTGTAATTAAGCTGGACTAATTTCATGAGGTGTAACTGTCTTCCATGACTATTCAGATAGTGTGTTACTTTCTAATGGATACTGTAAATTTTGTTTTAAAACTGCATTTCAAATTTTTTAAAAAATATTCTATTAGAAGAATTATTGCTCCTGTAGTATCATATATACACAACCCCAGTAAGTTTGCAGATGACACCAAGGTAGTTGGGAGTGTCAACCTGCTGGAGGGTAGAGAGGCTTTGCAGAGGGATCCGGACAGGCTGGATCAATGGGCTGAGGCCAATGGGATGAGGTTCAATAAGGCCAAGTGCTGAGTCCTGCACTTTGGTCACAACAACCCCCTGCAGCGCTACAGACTTGGGGCAGAGTGGCTGGAGCTGCCCAGCAGAAAAGGACCTGGGGGTGTTCGCGACTGTCAGCTGAACATGAGCCAGCATGTGCCCAGGTGGCCAAGAAGACCAACAGCATCCTGGCCCGTATCAGGAACAGCGTGGTAAGTAGGACTCGAGAGGTGATCGTCCCCCTGTACTCAGCACTGGTGAGGCTCCACCTCAAATATTGTGTCCAGTTTTGTGCCCCTCACGACAAGACGGACATTGAGGTGCTGGAGCAGGTCCAGAGAAGGGCAACGAAGCTGGTGAGGGGTCTGGAGAGTAAGTCTTATGAGGAAAGGCTGAGGGAGCTGGGATTGTTTAGCCTAGAGAAAAGGAGGCTGAGGGGAGACCTTATCGCTCTCTACAACTCCCTGAAAGGAGGGTGTAGAGAGGTGGGGGTCGGTCTCTTCTCCCAAGTCACAGGTGACAGGACCAGAGGAAATGGCCTCAAGTTGCACCAGGGGAGGTTTAGATGGGATATTAGGAAAAATTTTTACACTGAAAGGGTTATTAAGCATTGGAACAGGCTGCCCAGGGAAGTGGTTGAGGCACCATCGCTGAAGGTTTTCAAAAGACGAGTTAACACAGTGCTTAGAGACATAGTTTAGTAACGTTGGGGGTTTTTTGTATGGTTTTCTTTTGGTTTTTTATCAGAGTTAGGTTGATGGTTGGACTAGATGATCTTAAAGGTCCCTTCCAACCTAGATGATCCTATGATGCTACATGCAAATATTCACTGATTAAAATCTCCATGGAAGATAGGGACAACAAGCTCACTCAAACAGCACAGGCCAATAGACTGTTGGTAAAATTTATCCATTACTGTTGGAAAATCAGTGAAACATATACTTGTAATATGAAAATTAGAAACCCTTTCATTCTTTTTTCAATTTGACATTTCAGTGGTTGCACAGATAAAGAACTAGTTGTTCATGTCCTTTTCTTCAACGTGAATATTTATTCTTAGTATTTAATTTGGCCATTCTTGAAAGAAGCAAGAATTTCAGAGCTTACTGTATAACTTTGGCTTTTGCGGAATTCACAGCAAGGTAAAATATCTAATTATCTAAATCTCCGTTTTATAGGAAGTAATAACCAATTCTGATGGCCAGCATACAGTTCTAAACAAAATTAGTCTTGGGTAAGGAGGTGGCTGATATGGGTAGAGAAAGTAACTGAGGCTCAGCATTAAACACAGTATTAAGAAAGGAAGAGTGGATGGGTGTGACACTGTAAAAAGAAATCTGTTTTTGAAAGGTGACGTGTAGCTATTATAGGTAAGTTTAAAAAACTTGCACTGACCTTCTAGGTGCTCTGCCATATAGAAGATGACAGAATTAGCCACCTTATGACTAATTACTGGCTTGTCTACTGTTCAGCAAACAAAAGAAAACCAGTCAATAGACATAATCTGGAAAACCATCAGTAGAAAAAAAAAAGATCTTTTCTGAATCTCCCAGGCAGTTACATTAATTCTGAAATATGAGATCAGATTAGTATAAAACTGTTTTAGCATACAAAACCATGAAATATCATAAGTGGTTAAACTTAGGACAGCATATGTTAAGTTTTATTAATCTAAGTTTTAAAATTGTTGTTAGAAGTAAACTTTGCTTTGTTCTAAATAGATATCCAGGAATCAGATGTGATGGAAATAGTGAAGTGCTCATCTTTAGTCGTATGGACAGTCTGATTTATCTTGATAAGAATACACAAATGCTAAAGGTACCAAGCTGAAAAGGGACACAAAACTGTACTGAAAACCTTGATGTTCCCTTAAAGAAACTTATAACACTTGTCCATGTGAGAGAATTGCTAATGCAAGGCTTTCATATGATTAATTTAATGAATATTAAAACTATGCTTTATATTCATCTCGTTCTCATTATTTTCATCTTAAGAAATTTGCAAGTAGGGTAACATGCTAGATCTCATGGTTAAGGACAGATAAAAAGATAGAATGTGTATTCATACTGCACTTGTCCAGGATCAGGTCAAATATGATGGTCTGAATGTAGGAGCAAGTCCAACAAGGAAGGAAGCAATGCAAAACAAACCAAGAATTGTTTAAAAAAAAATGAACCAAAGGAAATGTACAAACATACCAGAGTCAGTGAAAGCATTAAAGAAAGATCTGTGGCAATGTGAACAATTATGTCTTCATATGGCCAGGAGGATAGTTGATTAGGACAGGAAACTTTTTAGTATCTATTCTTTTGAATGAGACTTACAGTTAATTATTAACCACCACTTCACCCCCTGCAAGCCTATACTAAACAGCCTGTTGTGTAGCCTGTCCCCTCTGCCTTATTTAGGAGTTAAGCTGCCATTTTATACTTACTGGTTTTTATTAGATTGTCAGTATTATTCAGCTTTGCATACTCAAGCTGGTTCTTCAAAACCTGTTTGTATTTAATTGTAAGAACACAAGTAAGTAAAGCTTAACTTTTTTCTTAATTAAACTCCAAACAACAAACCATCATTAGTAAAGACACCCTGCAGGGACAGCGATTAGAGATACAAAACCAAACCTCAAAATCTGTTTTTGTGCCCGTAATACAATAGTTACAAAACTATCAGAACAGTTTGTTGTCTGTCAAATAGGTAAGAATATGTTAACAAATAATGTAAGAGTAAATACGTTGTGCAGTTCCACATTCTCTTCCCCAAGGAAAAAAATTGCCTGTCAGGAAGCAGCAGAAACAACCAAAAGTTATAATGCCTACTTCACTAATGAGATCTGACCATGAGTTCTTCCTTCACTGAATCATAGATCGGCACAGTCCACCGTTCAGCTTGATGTTGGTGGTCCATCCATAGCTTGAATCATTCATCTCAAGTCTGCCCAGTTTCAAGGTACATCTAGAACTAACTACTGCCAGCACTGGGCATGTAGTCCTGCCTTGCTGATAGGCAAGTTTGGCCCATTTGTGATTAGAAACAAATTCAGAAGAGAAACAAGTGGGTTTCAGATTTATTTCTGCAATGCCTTTGCTTGGTATGGTACAAAGTGATATATTCGGCACCAGCAAGGATAAATATGAATAATAGTTTGAACTACACTACAGTGTGGACTAACATAATGAAGATAGAGAAATGATAATTTACATGGCTCAGGCTGTTGAAGATGACTCCTGGGTTAATCCAGAGCATCAGTGACTCCTTTATTAGACTGCATCTGTTTGGCCATGGACTTTAGTGTGCCTAGCATGAGGTGTCCTGGTCCACTATTAGTTTCTGGGAGCTAAAATAAAATAAATATTAATGAATTAATATAGCAGCATCACCAATATTCACACAGAATAATCACACCCCACAGATTTCTGAGTATTTACTAAAGACTACAGTTGATTTGTTTGCAATTGTCTTTTGAATCCTGAGTCATAGAGCTATAGGTCACATTTTCAAAGGTTCTCTAGCAACTGTGATGTCTAACAGCTAACAGTACCTACACTTGAGTTTTAAGGCAAACAAGACATGTTATGAGTCATAACACAGAACTAACATACTCTTTCCTAGGAATGGTATTTTTACATAGCTTTTCTGGCCTGATGCTTTCATTGCCAGATTAACACCCACATATTTGCACATTCTAATGTGGTTGCTTTCTAAAATTTGGAAAAATATTGCCTTAAATAATTCTGGATTTTTCCTCATAATTGAAAGGAATTGCAAGGATTCTGTGTTCCTTCAGAATACTTTGACAGTGCAAACTTCAGTAACCATATTGCCTGTTTAGACCTTGCTGGTTTGTCCCACTTTGCAAGAATAAGTTTGCAGTCCCTCTCTCTGCTGACCACATTTTGAATGTCTTCATTTATATCTAATCTCTCAGTTCTTCTCAATCCATATCCTGAGTACTGTTTGAATAACAGAACTAAATCTTTCTATTTAAAACGGGGTTTTAAAGTGATTTAAAACTCCTTTGAGTTTGATAGCTCTTGGTTATTGGAATTCTTAAATCACTTACCAACATTGTTTTGATGGATTCATGAATTTAGAAACACTTTGTTTTCTATCTATGGTTCATTTTGGGTGGTTGTTATGTCCGATTTCCATATACAAAAACAAACAAAAAATACCCAGAAATTCATACTGCCAGTGCTACTTTTCATTTATAATAATGCCATTCCAAGCAGCAGGATCGTATTAATATAGTTAAGCTTTTACATAATAGAACTTTACATGTGCATGCCAGGCCCATGCTTCATTCAGAGAAAGCATAACTCTGTCAAGTAAATACAATCACAGCCCTTCCAACTCTAACCATTCTATGATTCTATTTATATTCAGTCCCAGCACAATTACAAAAAACAAGCTCTGTTTACTTTCATCTATTTTCCACTCCTTTCATTCATTCCTCTAAGTATAAGCTGTGCTCTACCTTTTTCCTCACAGATATTTGAGACTAGAGCCAAAAAAGAGAGAAAACAAGGAGAACTTTACAGAGAGAACACAGAACTTCCTTGAAGCTTCATGAAAAGCTGCACAGCCTGAACGCTCTTAGAAAATACAAATTTAACACAACACATATATTGTTCTCCTGATTGTATAAATGAAAACCCCGCTTAATTTACACTGAAACTACTTATACTTTAGACCTAAGAGAATTGTCAGCAGGTCCATGTTCACCCCTGATGGCTTCCAAAGGGATGAATTTTGTTCCTAGCCATTTATAAACACAGAAAAGCAGATTCCATGCAAGTAATGGACCAACATACTGATATTATGGTTCACTGATGAAAGAGCTACAGTAAACTTAATTAACATGTAACAGGAAAATTGGCACTATACCTGGATTTGTTCCCTTCTAACCCTTTACAAGAATAATAGAACTTTTACTGAAATGGTAGCTTACTCTCTTGTGTTTATCTCTGTATTACCAAAGAACCATAAATGAGTTAAGATACAATGAATGGCCAACTGACTACAGAGTAGAGCACTACACTTAAGTAACTAAAAGTATGTGGTTATTCAATGTATGTTCCATGAAGCCATTACCAGTAATTTATTGCATTTGTCAGGTACTTCTGAAGCTGGTATAGACCTAGTTTATTGCACAGGGTTTTATACTTGCTGCGCAACTTGGAGCTCAGCTAATTCTCGTGAAATACATGACATGATCCTTAGGATGCTTTGCAGATAAAGGTGTTTATGCTATGCAAAGGTTTCATTTGAATCAGGTCTGGGACAATGAAATCATTAGCTCTGGTAAACATTCAGAAAGCTTTCTCTGTTGACAAGCAAGTTTTCCAGATAAGACTGAGAAAAACTGCAATTTCTTTGCATCTGTATGTATGCTCACGTTTATAGCTGAATCTGTATCTACCTCTATATCTGAGATTCTCTGAAGGGAAAAAAATATATCTAAATGTGTCTGAACAAATTGTTCAGAAATTTGTTACCTTCAAATAAATATTTTCATCAATTGTCAATTATTCTTTTGTTTCCCATGACACTTTTATTCATAGGATGCAGTTTCAGATATTCATAATCCTCTAAGAGCAGTTTGCACAGATTTATGTATGGGTGATCCTAATTTCAACATATGGGATAAGAGAAAGAGTTCTCAGCATTTAATAACATTCAAACATTTTAAAGATTAAAGAGGTGAAGAGGAATACAGCTGAACAAATAGAGTCTGCCCAAAGAAGCATAAGAGAAGGATAGTTGCTTTTTTTTATGAGTTCAAAATGCTGTTCTTCAACAAGTTCATATATGAGTAGATAGATTCTATATGCTTATGCATATGTAGGTAATATTTAACCACTCAGAGTGGAAACAAGCTTTTTATTTGTCCACTGTAGATTCAAATGCAGCGTAATTTTTTATTTTTGGTCGTAATTAAGTTGTTACCTGTAAATGACTGTCAACATGAAGTAAGTTTGGTTTTGTCTATAAAACAGCTGTCTTTATAAAAGCTGTACTTTATAACAGCTAACTATCTATTGATCTGTACAATTCAACAGAAACTTCTTTTATCTTATTTTATAAGTCAAATAGATAAGTCTCAGGAAGTCAGTTTTAAAGGTCTCAGTAAATTCTGTCTCATTAACACTTTCAGCTCTGTAGATGCTAGACATCAGCGTCCATGACCACAACTTTCAAGCTTGTCACATTCTGCAGGCTGCTAAGAAGTCCTCTCAAATTTACATGTTCAACCTCCTTCCTTCCTGCCTGCCTTCCTGCCTGCCTTCCTTCCCTCCTGCCTGCCTTCCTGCCTCCCTCTGGGACTTTGAATAACCACTCCATCATATCATTGTTTGATTTTTTATTTATTGTCAACTAGATACCCAAGAGGTTGGGTATCTCCCAGGCTCCAAGAAGGAGCAGAATCCCATTGCAGTTGGTGCTGTAGGTGAATCTAATCCAAATACTTTATTGAATAACTACAGGTGAATTAGAAAACCCATAAAAAAATGTCAATGTAATATGTACAATGACTGATCACATATGATTATTATGATGAGCATCTAGTGAATGATTCTAAAACAGCTTTGCAAACTGGCTAGTTTAGTAGAACAGATTTTACTGAGTTAACTTCCAAAACATATGTGTTTATGAATTAAGGAGACATACTTTTAAGAGACCTCTGAAACTTTGCTCTTAAGTATAACATTGTTATAGATACATCAGGCAGCTGAATGACCTACTGTATTATTGGCTCTTCTACCACTGTGAACATAATATTGCTTATGTGATGATGCACAAGTCTTTTAAGTCAATCTTGCTATTGCTGGGCTACTTTTAGTGTAATCTTTATTTGTATCTGTTTAATATGACTCTTACAAACATGTGTTAGTGGTAAACTTATCAAATATATAAATATGTATCATTAACCAAAAAAGCGCTATTATTGTCATTCTATCATCAGTCTTTATGAACCTTATCCCACAAATATCTAATCACTTGAGGATTGTTATTACATTCCATTAATGATTTTAATTACTGTTGCACTTAGGCACATACAAAATTGGACTGTTTACTTGCAAAGATGAGGTGACTTTAAGCCAGAGCTGTTTTCCTCAACCTATCTTAAGACATGATGTCAACCTCAATGATGAATCATATATTTAGTAAGTTCCCAGACAACACCACTCTTTGAAGGCCAAAAAATATATCAGAAGACAGGATTAGAATAAATTATGAGATTTTTGGAAGCTATCTGTATAGATAAATGCAAGTTCTCTACTTGTCAATAGGCAATTCTTCAAAACAGGTATTTTATCACAACTATAAAAAAAGTCAAGAATATTGCCCTTCTGACAGAAAGGCAAACATTGTGAGACATAGGAAAAGCAAAGTAATCCATTCACTGCATGTGGTACTTACAGGATCTCAGCTGCAGACTGTGTCCAACTTAAGCAATAGGTGGACCAACTGAAGAAAACACAAGGAATGCAACAAGAATAATAAGTAACCTGCAAACATAAAATATAAGAACGGTTTGAAGGAACAAGATTTTTTAATCTAGGGAGAAGAGGTGCGGTACAAAACTTCAGATACACAGCAAATACCTGAAAAGAAGAAAATAAGCCGATTTTCCTGTCAGCACAGGATAAGATGAAAAACAAAGGTCTCTAGTTGGACAGGGAAGACACCTGGGATTGCAAAGTATTGAAACAGATGGCTCAGACAGGCTATGAAATCATCACCCCCAACTAACTTGTTTGGGTTTTCAATGTAAAACTAATGGACAAAAGTACGGTTCTACTTGGTATTAAGTGAAGCAAAAATAACACTAAAAATGACACTGTTATAGTACGTTCTGACAGTAGAACATGATGCCAGTGTGTGTGTAGGCGTTATTCCACTCAGAAATATGGGACAGCAGCTTCAGAAGTTCTCCGCTGTGACTCCAGAGCTTTGGAGTCTCCATCTAGTAGTTTTGAAAAGGAAACACTCATAACACATGCAAAGATCACATAGATTTGTAGCCAGAAAGCAAAATATAGATGGCTTGTTGGTATTTCTTGTTAATGGATAAATATTAACAGAATAGGCAACCTGGACTGCAGTCACTAAATTGCTACGTTTATGTAGTTTTCTATTTATCTTTTTTTTATTGCCTTTATCCTGCGTGATGTCCTCCAAGACCCTTTGTACGGTGATGTAATTACTTCTTTTTTCTATAGATTCAGTATCATGATATAGCTAGAGAACATTAAAAAACCCACAGATGGCACTTTAAAAAACCCACACTTTTTTTTTTTATTTAAAAATAAATAGTCAAGTATCTGATTAACTTCAGTTTTCCAAGAGAAATTTTGCAACAGTATCTTAATGAGGTATTCATAAACTAGACACTTTATTTCTGTTCTATGAAATACCCCTTTATGGATTGCTATTTTTCATTTACAGTCCTCTAAGACAAGGCTATAGGGTATTTCTTGGAGTATATATATTTATATTGGAGTATATATAAAAATATGTATACAAAATGTATTTGCTTAAACAAATATACATGTTTTATACATATATTTATGCTAAAGATATTAACTTAGGTTCAATTTCTTTTGAGAAAATTAATCTTTCTAGCATTTCAACATTTCCTGTAAACATGAAGTATACGAAAACAGATATTAATTTTACATACTCAGCTCACTAGACAAGAAACAGCTACACTCCCTCTGTAAAGGCTTTATCTAGTAAGTTACTGAACCTTGCTGTCACGAGAGGGAGAGAATTAAGTCCCAGAAGAGCTAAGTTGGTCTCACTGAAGAGTTGGATCCACAGTTACTCTGTTGTTATGAATTACAATGAAATAGATTATTATTGATGAAGGAGACTACAGGGAAATAGAATACTGGCATACTGATGGGATTTTAAATGGATCCCCTTAACCAAAGGAAAACAGTGTAGGTTTCTGACCGCTATGGGGTTCTGCAATGCAATAGTTAGATGCTTCAGTACCAGTGATTTCTCAAGTTCTGAAAACTATTTTTTTTGCAAAGGGAAAAGAAGGCATTATAGAAGTAGTGAATGTGTCATATACAGGACTGTTACAAAGAGGGTAATTTCATTTCCAGGCCCTCATCAAATTACATGATTAGTTACGAAAAGTCTTATATTGATTCCGTTCTTACAGAAGTGGCCTTGTATCCAGGATCTGCAGTGGTGAGTGCTGCTACAGAGAACTGTGATTTGACAGGAAAAGCGAAAACTAGAAATTATATGCACTAGGAAGGATTGAAGAAGATCAAAGCAAAGATAAAAATCGCGAACAGCTCCTGGAACAGAACACTGTTCAAGGGAGGAAAAAGCATAAGTATTAAAAAAGAAAAATGACTTCTGAATGGATTTTAAAAAAGAAACAGAAACAAGCAATCTTGTAAGAATAGCTTAACAGATACCTGAGAAAGCTATTCATTTGCAAAAGGTGAACAGAGACAAGGTCACAAAAGATATTAGCCGTTTACCTCGTATGGAGATGGAATGACTCGGACAAAACTCCCTCAGCAGAAGGGAGCCGTTTTGTTGCTGTTTTCTGTTTCATTCAGTTCACAGTGCATTTACATTTCATACAGTTTCCTTTAAAGTAGTCATCAGCCACAATTAGTTCTGACTCATGTAGCACAACCTTACAAGACTAAAATTTGATTGTCTGATTTCTCCTTTGCTCCCTGCTGGGAAATTATTGTACAAACTTAACACTAAAGGTAAGTCAGGGATGTTAGCTGTTAGTGCTAGTATAGACCTGTTAACAAACAAGGAGGAAGAACAAGAATGTCCTAATAGTAGACAGAAAAATTAACTGGAGAAAGAGAAAAAAGTATAAACCTTTTTACCTAAGGCTATAAACTGCAAACTTTTTACTGGTGGATGTCTGAAGGCAAGAAAATGCAGTGAAAGTATTTAGATTTCTTTTCAGCACAACCCTCTTCCAACTGGAAGCAGAAAAGGCAAAGTCCAATTCCAAGGATCAAAAATGAATGCTCAGTTGAAAAATATACCCCAAATTAAACTGAAGTGTCTCAGGGCTCAGTTAGCTATACTGTTGTACTCTAAAATAGCTTAAGAAAGTGCTACTTGAAGAAAAGAAGAAAATGCCCAAGGAAGGAAAAAGAAGGTAACAGTCAATAACCAGCTTCCTCTTTCCCAACATGCAAAAACAGTAGCACTGGAGTTCTCTCCTCTTGCTATGGTAACCCATAGAGCTTGGAAAGTCTGAAGCTTTATCCTGTTTAGGCATAAGGCCTCAACCAAGCTGCAGTTGACCTTCTAGTGCATATTGCCCACCAGCTACTTTCCCGGCTCTAAAGCGATCTGTCTTCTTCGGCAGGAGTACTAGAGCGTACCAGAGCTACGCTAGGTTTTGTTGTCCAAGAAAAGCCTTGTTATGTAGAGTTTAACTGATTTAGGCTTTTCTAAGAGGCATGTCATTTTCTCTTTAGAACATGCACCTTGAGGCTGCTTGCTATGGAATTATATGAGGGTGACTGCTCGCCCCAGACACACTTAGATATAATTGGTTTGCACCATCTTTCAAACAGTCATTTACTTCAATTTATCACAGGATTTCTTTTTTTAAAAGAAAAGCCCAAAAATATAATAAAATACCAAATACGACCCATATTTCAGTTCTGCCATTATGTCTGTCTATCCACCCTTTCTTTCTCTCCATCAAATGGCACTCCTCCACTTTTACCTCCCTCTGACACTTTCTAGGAAGAGCTACTACTTTTCTTTCAGGTATCAGTTAATGTTTTCAGTATTGGTCAGAAATTTTTACCTGGCTTGTACTTGAGTACCTGTTGAATTCTACCTCCAAGATGCAGGAAACGGTAATTTACATCTTAGCTGATAGGAACACTATTAGATGCGATGTCTCAAGAATTCTATCTAGTAAAAGGCAACAGTTGCTGCACATAAATTATGTCTTTCTTGTAGTCATTTGTACAAAGGACACAAAGATAATGACTAAAGAAAAATCAAAAGGCATATGAAACAATTATTTAAAATCATATTCTTACTGTCTTCCATCAGTGAAACACAAAGACATTTGTCTATTTTTGGTCTCTTAGTTCTTCTGGGGTAACAAGTCTTGTATTTTCTTGAGATGTAAACACAAATTATACTTGGCTGTTATACTATGAATTGACTAAATAATAATAAGACATTACAGGTCACTTGTGAAAGAGCCACAGGCAGTTGTCTGAAAAAATCACAATCACTTTGGGCTGTAAATAAAAACAGAAAGGTAAGAAAAATTATGAAGGAAGTAGAACCGTGAATGGCTAAAGATCTCAAATATCTTTCTAAGAATAAGTGGATGACAGAAATTGCCTTATATGTGATGATACTCCCATCATAATTATTCAGGAAGGATAGACTCTATTTTCATGCCAAAGATGCAACTGTTAAAGGCCTTAGGTAATATGAGGACATCATTGATGGACATCCTCAGAAGAGGCTCATACATTGTCATAGGCTTTCTCTCCCAGACATTTTATAGCCTTTTCATTCAACAAGAATACTTTATTTTCCATTTATAAACCGAACTTCTGCCTTAATATAAAAGGCAGTAGGAAATAAAGGCATAGACAAAGAAATAAAGGCATAGAAACAGCAAAGGAAACAAAATGGGTCATCTCAGGGTGGGTCTCTGAAGGGCTAGGAGAGAAAAGGGGTAAGTATATAATGTTTTCTATTCCATATAGTTACACCATTGAGAAAACTTGCTTGCCAACATCAGACAAAACGTTAAACAGCCAGTAAGACAATAGCCTGTTTCTCAGACTGAAAATAAGTGAGACATAAAGAAGTATATGTTCTTTCTAGAACTGTAATACAAGTCAGAGTAAGAGTAGTAAGTATACCCCCTTCAGTTCCCAGACGTGTGCTTAGCTCATTGGACTAGGCCTCCTGACTGGATCGAGGACAAGTCAATCCTTCTAAGAAAATACATTAAGAATATACTTTTAGTAGGCAATGTTGTTCCCACAAAAATAAATAAATAAATAAATAAACTTAAGGCTCACAAGCAGGTTCAGCCCATTGATGATTGCCAGGCAATAAACACATTGTTCTAACACATGGCATCCTTAAGCACTTTCCAGGGATTTGGGTAAAACCCTACTTGTTCAAGGTCACTGATGTGGTGGGATTTGTCATTTTTGACCTGCCATTAGTATAGGTCAAGTTAGTGCAGAACAGTTCGGTGCTTAGCTTTTCGCTTCTTGCAATCCATTATTCTGAACTGGAAAAGAAGCCGACAACCCCTTTTCCTGTGTTATCTGGAAAAAGTGAGCTCAGTAAGAAAAACAAAAATAAAGTTCACCTTAAAAATGCTGTTGGGGAATGGAAATTTTGATTCAAAGTGACAATTCTAATAATATTTTCCCATTTTATTTTGAGTTTTCTTCAGGCTGTGGAAAAATAAATTAAAAAAAGAAAATAAAATTATTTGAGCGGAAGGAAGATAAGAGAAACTGTTAAATAACAGGTCACAAAGCAGAGATTGCAACTCACAAACCACGAAAAAATATGAAAGTAATGATATTTTAGGTACATTTAGTATTTAATAACAGTAATTAAACCTAGTAAACTTTCTATGTCATAGATTTTAAAGCAGTTACAAAGGAGGCTAAAGTTGTTGTTAACCACTTTTATAGTTAAAATACTGTTGTACAGGAAATGACCAGCATTTTCAAAGACAAGGATCAGAGCAGATGATACTCCAATGATTTTAAAGTTTGCTGCTACTGTGCCAAATAACCATATCATTTCAATTATGCATTATACAATATTTATATAATGCACATTTAAAGAATAGAATCAGAGGATTAAGCATCTTCTGAAAATAGTGTTTCATCCTGATCTAGGAATTTGTCATGACAAGGAGGAAAACCAGAATGTCACCTTTTACGTACTACATATCAGACAGAAGTACTACCTTTCCTTGGAAAGTAAATCTGCTCAGTAGCCATCAAGCTAAAACAACATTGACTGTGTTATTTCTTTAAGAAAATAACTGGGTAGGATAAGATTTTTGTCACAAGAATCTGAGAGCACTCCAAATTGACATCCTTTTGCAATTCAAGGTGAATTCCCAAGGGTGAAAAATAACGTAGGCGTATTTCTCAATGTATAGATGTATTTTCATAGAACGACATGATGTTTGCAACTGTATGTTTCCAGTAGAAGGAAGAATTGAGCCCTCAAGGAGTAGGAAATTCATGGCTCCGTTAGTCAAAGTGCTAGCTTTTTAGCTTCTGTATGTTTATTACTTTCAAACCTGATTGAAATGATTTATTATCCAATCTTCATATTTTATTATTTTGCTTTACACATCTTTCACTCAAGGGATTGACCATAATTCCCTGTAGTCATTCTAATAATAAAAGAAGTCTGTTAATATGATTTCTTCCATAGATCATTTAATATTCATCACACCTGGATAACATAAATGATTTATGTTGTGAAAGTGGAAGAAGGAAGCTTACAGCTCTGTTCAGAACTGAAATCTTCAGGTATTTTTAACAGTGCCTGATTATATCTTTATTATGCCAAGTGACCCATTTTGACTTGAGATCATCTGGTAGAAAAAGAGCTTTTGGCCAAACTAAAGAGTAAGATTAAATACTGTATCCATAAATTATAATACTGGCTGGTCATAACGTGCTTTCTTTATGTAGGTCTGATTTCATATCAGTAACTTGATGAATATACAAATGGGAAAGAAAAGGGATTCCATAGGGTTGAAACAGCAGAATGAAATCCTACTTCCACTGAATTTAATAAGGCTAGGATTTCATCTCTGTCTTTATATTTTCAAGATCAACCTCTTAAAAAATATTTAAAACATTTAGGCCTGATGGAATGCTGGATCTGTTATTTGTACATAAAAGCCTCCTCAATACCTTGAAAAGAGATAACTATGTTGAATTCAGGCTATGAATCCATCTTATAGGAAAGAAAACATATACTGATAGGAATAGTTTTGGACTTAATTGTCCTACTTCGATTTAATGATATACAGCAAGATAATAGAATCATAGAATGGTTAGAGTTGGAAGGGACCTTAAAGATCTTCCAGTTCCAACCCCCCTGCCCTGGGCAGGGACACCTCCCACTAGATCAGGTTGCTCAAAGCCACTTCCAACCTGGTCTTGGAACACCTCCAGGGATGGGTCATCCACAACTTCTTAGGGTAACCTCTTCCAGTGTCTCCCCACCCTCACAGTAAAGAATTTCTTCCTGATATCTAATCTAAATCCCTCCTCTTTCAGTTTAGAAGTGTTACCCCTTGTTCTATCACTACACTCTCTGATATAGAGTCTCTCCCCATCCTTTCCTGTAGCCCCCACTCAGGTCCTGGAAGGCTGCTATAAGGTCTCACCAGAGCCTTCTCAAGACTGAAAACCCCAACTCTTTCAGCCTGTCTTCATAGGAGAGGTGCTCCAGCCCTCTGATCATCTTTGTGGTCTTCCTCTGATAGGAGGATAGTGTGCAGGAAAAGATAATGTAAATCTAACACTGGAAGGCTGAAACTTCAAGTTAAGAAAAAAAATTCTGAAACAACAATATATAAATATATATTGGTCGACATCAATCTAAATACCATTGTAAAATGTTTTTTAAGTGCTAATTTTGTTCTTGGTGACTTTCTAATATTTGAATAAATATTAATGGTGTTATCATCCACACATCCATAAAAATGAAGGTAAAACAAAGCATATAGTCCGAGAATTCTAGGGCCCAGCGCTTGCATTAGTGGTCACAGATGGTTTTTTTCTGAAAATTAGCAGAGATTCTCATATTTTCCCTTCACAGAGGGGATCTCAGGTAAATACTAGAAATATGCCTTTCATTTTACATATAAAGCCTTCTTCTGGGCTATGATTTGGTTTTGATGTGAAGTATTTAAATAAACTGTTTCAGAATATACTTGTGATTATAGTTTTAAGCATGTATAGAATACTTAAGAAACAGCAATTTTTTTTTCTTACATAATGTCTGTAATAACAGTAAAATCAGAGATTTGCCTCTTTAAATTCTTACACTTCAGATACATGCCTACCCTTTGATCGACTGTCAATGAGACAATAAAGATTATTGTTCCATATTTTACACAGCCATAATTGAGACACAAATGCCAAGGTTTACAAAGCAAGTTAGAGAAGTTACATGTATAAATTCAGACTATATATTTGCTAAACACATTTCTAATCAATAATCTTTTGAGAGCATAGTTTACATCTGCACTACTTCTCTATTACAATGATATATCGGTATCTTAGCAATTTTGTCTCTTGCCATAAAATATGCTGATAAGGACAAATGGAAAGACAAGTAGTATAGATTGAAATAGTAAATGTCAACATGATTTAGGTAATGTCAACCCTAATTATTTGTCTTTAAAATGCCGATTAAAAAAAATTGAATAAAGCACAGCAAGCACATGGAAGAGCCAAGAAATGAACTCACACTTTATGAATCCCTGTGCAAAGTCTTAACTAGAAAATCACTCCTGATAACTAATATGGTGCATGATTCAAAACTTTTTATGTGCCTATTACTTGTTCTTAAAGATGGATATGGACAAAGATTCCAATATTAAGATTGCTTTGAGTTAGCAACAGTTATAACAGGTATCATGAGTACCACTGCATGTGAGTTAAATCAGCATGCTGAAGAACCTGTGGTTATATTACAAAGTCTGTGAATTTTTGGACAATATTGTCAATCCAGTAAAAACAGGAGTAGGAGAGGCTGACATCAAAGGCACAATTTTATCAGATACTAAGAATAAGGAAAATCCTAGCGGTTCTTATTTATGAGCTATACTTCAAGTGGAAAATTTTCATATTACATTAGCCACAAACACATGTAATAGCATGTGTTCTTATCTTTCACTGAATATTTGAAATATTTGAAAGCATTCTTTCAAATAACCTCACTTTTTATTCAGTATCACATTTAGTATTTTCTCTAGATCCAACAACAAAATTCTGTATAAAAAGGGATCTAACTATTTTACAGCTACAGAAATATTTCCTTTGCCAAAGTGGATACTTCCTTTTGACATGCTCAGTGAAACAACCCAAGCTGCATGTAGCGGTTGTCATTTAGCTGAGAATAAAGACACTTTATTTTCACAGATGTACCTCTCAAAGCCTTTGTTATAGCTCACCATGTTTATTTGCTTTAGAGAGACTACCTGGAAACAAGGGAAATCACGAATAAGCTATAAATCATACCACCCCACAAGGAGACTGATTGGTGATGGCAGGTCCTTTTCATCCTCAAGTGCTTGATAAGAGTCTAAGTCAATGGAAACCCCTTACAATGAGCTTTTGCTTACACCATACATTTTCTAATTTGTAAAATGCCATAAGCATCAACACTACACTCTTCTTCTTAATATCTGAGATCTCTAAGAAATTAGGATATAACACATGGCTTTATGAGCAGTAATAAATTTAGCCTCAGGACTGAGTTGTAACTTGACATGTGCACATAAATTGAGAGGATAACAGTGTAAAAAACATGCAGACTTGGATATTGTTTTCAGATGCCAGAATTTCAGCTACTAATATATTAAACTACACCTGAGTTGCTAGGCTCAAACTGCACACAAGCATACCCTGGGGTAGAGGGCGAAGAAAAATCTTCAGAATCAAGTCAAGGAATTAAATTATTCCTTGCACTAATTTGATCTATTTTTGAGAAAGTCATATGGGGTTGTAATGTAGTCATCACTAAGCCTGAGTAATTAAGGCAGCAACAACAGCAGGACCTGCATTCTGTCGCTTCCAACTTGTCAGGACACTGTATTCTTTAATTTCAGATTTCATTAGAGAGATCTATGCTCAACTAAACTAAGATTCAGTTGGACAGACGTATTTTATCATTTATTGTTTGGAAGAATACACCTCAAACAGAAATAACAATTTCTGCCGGGTCTCACGGTTCACTTCCTTAGTAAGAAAAGGCAATAGTCTTTGGCTCTCAGTATACTATTTTTCTGCACCCTGCATTGGCTCCTTTTAACTGTAGCACTTACCACAGCAGCTGTGCTTTTAAAAAGTCACACAACTGACATGAAAAGTGAAGGACTCTGGAAATTAGAAAAGGGGAGTTTTTTGATCAAGAACCCCGGACAATGCCAGTATTTCGTAGAAAAAGCAAAGCCAATGCCAAGAACTGAACAAATTTACAATCTGTGGGTTCATTTTTGTGAAAGTCTACTGCAATAATCAAAGACGATAAGTTAAATAATATACAATGTATTAAATATTTAGAACAAAAATAGGAATTAGGATTTAAGTACCAAGAAAGCCAAGAAAAATCTATACAGATACTTAAGGACTTTTTATTGGACTATAAAAGAATACATATCTTTGATATAATTCAAATCGTATTTGATGTCTGCATACTATTAAAATATATAATCCAGTCAGTATAACAACCAAGATTTTACCATACATAAAGGAAAGAGGGGGAGAAAAACCTCTTGCTTAAGAATCCTAAGGGAAAAAGATTGTACTTCTGTATTGAAGACAGTTCACTGGATCTCTAGAGCAAATTTGCACTTACATTTAATTCTTATTGTGTTTCCCATTAGGTCACATCATAACTTAAGCCCAGTGCTCCACTGCCTCTGAGTATTTTTTTTTCCCTAAGTGAAGATAGCTAAATTCACATTTTTAGTAGAATGCAGTTGACTTATAGTAGATTTAATTTAAATTTTTTGAAGCAGATTTAAAGTACTTTTTTTTTTTTGCTTTTTAAGTAGTTATTTTTGCTATGTTTTAGTTGACAAATTATTTGGAGGGAACAACTCATTTTATCCAATTTTGAACCAGTAAAAAATTTTGTTGAGGATAATAATTACTGATTTTTAAATAACTTTCTTCATAAAATTTAAGGAATGTAAACCTTCTTGTCTGTTTGAGACTGTGCAAGGCTCTGTCCTTTACCAAAGCTTGTTATTTATAATGTCCTTAGCACAATATTGGGCAACTTAATATACTTTAACAAAATGAATTTGAGGACTTTCATCAAAAAAAAAAAAAGAAAGCCTGGCCTGAGATCATACAGGTCCCAAGACCACTCTACTGCATTGATCTCTGAAGACTTTATTCATTTACCCTGATGAATCAAAAGACTCTCAGTTTATGCATCCCAGTTTAAAGGATGATGATTCAAACCAGTAGCTTCCATTCAGCATCTGAGGTTACAGACACAAATGCCTGGATTCACTGATTTCTATATGCAACTCTAAGGATAGAAAAGTTCATCTGCAAGAAATCACTCACATCACCAGGACCTAAGTATGTTTAATTGTTTACCAAAATGTATGAAAAAAAAACCAACTTAAACAAACTCATGTTAACGTAGCTCAGAAAGGGATGGAGACTTTTTTTTGGACTCTTTCACATCATTAAACTTACACTTTAGAATTAGGAGTACATTGAACATCAAAAATAACATACAGTTGTTAATACTTTTGAAGCCAGTGGATGAATTAACAGAAGGTAAAATATTAGTAGAATAGAATAAGGGTAAAAGCAGATGGATGGTCATATGAAGAAATGCTATATCAAGTAGTGAACATAAACCCAAAAGTTGTCTTTGATATTGGGATAGGCAAGCCAATAATAATTTCTAAGAGATATTTTGGTAAATATGATACAAAATGTGGTGTTTAAATAAGGGTAATTTCAGTTATAATCCTTAGTTCCATCCACTTTCACAGAGTTAATACCTGGAAAAAATCAGATGCTGGTTTTGGTAGGTCTAACAGGAATCAGAAGTACTTAACATGTAACCTTGTGAGAAGTAAACACATACTGCTTGAAACAGCTGCTCTTATTAACCTGATTTTTCCCACTTCTATGTTCAAGTAGCCTTCACCCCCCCAATAACTGTTTTACCTCCCCCTAAACAGAACCTCAGATTAGCTCAGTTAACAAAAAAACCCCTGCTTTCACCTTTAAAGTTATGGCACCTGAAACAGAATACTTTGAAAGCAAAGCCACAATTCGTTAAGAACCTAGAAAAATTTAATTCTAATACCATTGCAACTGATTAACAAGATAAGCTCTTCATGTTCAAGTATGCTCTTAATATCCTCAAAATCAACAAGGAGAAGGGGAAAATACATGCTAATATTCAAAACAGGAAAATGAAGCCTCAATGACTGAATTTTCTGGCTTTCAAAACAGACCAAGACTGAGTGTAAGGAAAGATGATGGCCATTTATTTTCACTTTGTTGAAATAGTAATATGCCTGAACAGTCACTGAAAACCATTACATAAAAGGCTGCCTGAGGAACATTCCATTTGCCATGTCAAATTGGTACAGCAACGTGCTGAATATTGTGTTTTGTGTGAACTATATTAACAGCATCTGATGAACTTTCCCAACCTCCCTGAGCAACTGCACTTATCATTGATGTAGTAAGACCTGTAAAACTAATTGGAACTAACTCTTATTTTGTACCTATTGGTAAATTACATGACATTTTTGCCAAAAAAAACCTTCACAAGCTGCCATACCAGCTGGAAATACTTCAGTTTAGTATAACAAGTGCAACCCTGAAGAGCTTTTATAGATACGACTAATTCAGTTTAGCTTCATTGTGAATTAATGCATTGGGACAGCCAATAGTAAAGCTATTAAAAGAATGAAATGTTGGTGGAATTGTCAAAATTTCTCCCTTAGCCTTCATTTAGGAAGACAATTTCAGCTACATGGGTCTCCAGTCAGTGCCAGAGACAGTCATACATCACATTCAAATGTGCATGAGGTTTTGGGGGAAAGGACTAGAGGAAAACAGTCTGTTTTACCTGCTAAACAGCACTATGTGCATGCATGTGAAATTTACTTTAGTTAACATGACAAAAGAGATAACACTGCAATTAGACAAAGAATGCCCCCTATCAGGCAAAAGCCTGTCCAAACAGATGGGCTTTCCAATACACTTGAAGGTCAACAGATTCTGAATTTGCCGAGTGTGTCAGTAATCATGATAGCTTATAATCTTTCTTTATAGCAGCTATTGAATCTAACCTGTACATATCTCAGCAATTAAAAGCTAAGGTCCAAGCAAACAGAAAAAGAAACTAGGTCATCTTTTATTAAACAAAAAAGAAATCTCTTTGGCCGTAAATGGAAGAAGGTTAACAGTGAGGTTTATTTCGACTGTGGGCTATTTGGATTTTGTCTGTAACCACAGAAAAGCCCAATCTAGAAACTACAGGGAGAAAGCTTCCTCAGAGTTTCTTCTGTGGGACTTGCTTTGAAGTAAGGAAATTTAATAACAGTGGTAGCCTGGCTTAATCATCACAGGCTTTTTCTCTGTATTTGGAAATTCCTTTTTGTTTGGTTAAATACATCTTAAGTAGATTTATAGTGTAGTTTTAATTGAAACTTAAATGCATATACAAAATACACTTCCACACAGAATACTGACGTTTTCATATGGTTTCATGGATGCTCCAGCTATATAGTCAAAGCAGGAAATTAATATTTAAGACAACTTGCATATATACGGATAGACGACTGGGTTTGAAATTCTGAATCTTAGTCTTTGGCCAGACTGAATGTTGTCGTTTAATGAACTAGGAGTGGACAATGGCTTTTAAGGGATTTCACATAAAGCAATCTTATGAGAATAAATTCTCAAAAACATACCAGACAGTGAATATTTAACCTGAAATAACACTGCCTTAATATTATAGTTTCAATAAACAAAGCAAAATGCTAATTTTTGTGCACTGATACAATTCTTACATAGCACTAGTCATAGTGTCATAAATGACACTAAATCCACTATAAAAACTATAAATAAAAGCAGAATTAAAGACTTTCATAGGAAAGTTCTCCAGGACTAAGCTTGCAACAGGTATCAGAAAATTCTGCTATTCTCCAAATTGTAGTGGCTGACAAATCTTCATTCTTGTTGTACCCATTTTTTTAATCTATATTTTGTTCCATTTGCTTTTTTTATCGCTGTCCCTAGAGCCTTAAAAGACTGTATTTGAACAGAAGAACCAACAGAATGTGATACTGAAGTCTGTTGCTCTCAATGAGGTTTACTTGTATCTCATTCTGTTCCCTCTTGATTAATCTGTCTTTCCTTTCAGTCTATCTTTCTCTCCTCTCCTTCTTCACCTACTCCTCCTTCGTTTTGCAAGAAAAAAAAAGTTCCTTGAACCACGAAAAACCAGCCCGACCTCTCTTGATAAATTACCATCATCTAAAACTCAATGAAAGTTGGAAAAAAATTCTAATCAACTGGGAACACTCTCTTGGGGAAACCTCTTACCCTATTAATCAATCCCGTTCTTACACGGTGATCTGAAGAACATAAAAGGAAACTATTTCTATTTTTTTAGCTGTCTGAAAGTATGCTTCCCTCCATACCTGTTTCTTCTCTCAACATCTTGCTTCTCTTTTTGTCACAGGGAACCTTTGATCTAGTAAGTGTAAGTTGGACATGTTAAAAGATGCACAAACACATCCGTCCCCCCAGCATGCCAAATGGAAAATAAAGAGCTATTATTTAAATACTGATGACAATATGACTCACTCAATCATCCCGGATATATACAGTATAAAACATTTTCACTGCTAGACCTTATTTCCTGATTTCTTGCCTAAATCTGACAGCTATAGTTTGTTTGGAGAAACTGAATGACTGTTATCAGCTTGCTTAATATTACCTTATTCTGGGATTTGATTTACTGCACTAACCCTTAGTAGAATCTCTGCTCTCCATTTCTTTGTAAAGAAAAACTAGAGGGATTTATGTTTTAGAATAATGAAAGGTGCATCTCTGCATGCCCAATATCATTAAAAGTCAGAATAAGGACTGACATTTTTTAAGAGTCGTTCCTTCTGTCCACTCAGCACAAGTGTGCAATGCAGAACAGGTTTTCAGTCAAATAAAAGACCAGCTTTTTCATTTTAACAAAACAAATCAATCGTACAGAAAACGCTTTTGTACAGCAGTAATCAGATGTACTTTATACACTTTGATTATTTGCAAAAAAAATAGACAGGAACAACTGGCTCTGATAGACTAAAGTCATAGCCCGCAAACAATATTAGTGTTTTCTAAAGGAATCAGTAAATATCAGAAGCGAAATCATAGAATCATAGAATCATTAGGGTTGGAAGGGACCTCAAAAATCATTGAGTCCCAACCCCCCTGCTATGGGCAGGGACACCTCCCACTAGAGCAGGTTGCTCAAAGCCCCATCCAGCCTGGCCTTGAAC
>JAOXNO010000052.1:37391797-37405080 GCA_028565335.1 Limnodromus scolopaceus | reverse complement strand
TCCCAAGTCCTTCTCCTCAGGGCTGCTTTCCAGCCATTCTCTGCCCAACCTGTATTTGTGCCTGGGATTGCCACGTCGCAGGTGCAGGACCCTGCACTTGGCTTGGTTGAACTTCATGCAATTTGCACGAGCCCACCTCTCAAGCCTGTCAAGCCTTGAGAGGTGATCATCGTGCTACATCAACTTCCAAACACTTCAGACAGTACTCAGCAAAAGCCAAAAAAGCCTTTGCCTTCACTTGAAAGAAAATTATTTTGTCTTGAAAGCAAAAGGAAGGTCCTTTAAAGTGTTAAACAAGAAAGCAAAGGCAGAAATTAATTATAAGGTTGCACAATGAAGGAGTTTAGCAGCAGAGTCTTAAAGGAACGTGTCCTGAAGCTGTGTTGCAGATTTACATATAAATACATATATGATCTGAAAATACAGTCAAATATGAATATGTCTGTTCTAATTGTTTCATAATTATCAAAAGTAAAACTTACTACAAATGGCTGCAGAAAGATCTCACAAGACAACATGACTTGGCAATAAAATTACAGCTGATATCCAGTATGAATAAATACAAATTAATACACAGACAGGAAAAAATCTATAAGAATATATACATAGGCATGGGTTCTAAAACACAACTAATGAAAAAATGAAAACTAGATTCTATGGGAATATAAGCTCTTTCCTCGGCACCAGGGAAAAGTTTAGAATATTAGAGAAACAAATAAAAGAACTGACCACAAAACTGAAGGCGTGTTTATAACTTCCAGTCACCCAAACTAAAAAAAAAAAAAAATACATAGAAAAAAAACCAAACACACCTGTAAAGGCTAGGCTGACAAGGAGGTACAGAAGAACTTATATAAGACACCCTAGGAGACCATGTAGCTGAGCAGTAAATGAGTTGGAAATGACTCTGGGGAAAAAATATGGTTAAAAACAATAGTAATAAATTGAATCAGTTCCATCATCAGATGTACCATATGGTCATACAAGCACTTTGTGCCAAAACAAGTAATAAGGCAGCATGGGGACAGGGATTAAATGAATGGGGGATACTGTGACTACACCTTTCAGGGACAATGCTGGCTTTAAATGTTTGCAAAACAACAGACTATCTAGACCATGACATTTCACCTCAGTAAAAAAAAGCAACTGTAGAGGGATATAGAGATGGCCAAAACAAAAATTTCATAACTGAGGTCCTACATACAATTTTTGGAAAATCATAACTGAAGGGAACAAATTTTTGCTTCATTTCTTTCTTTAAAAACTGGTGGGTACCAATTTACAATTATCTGACAATCCCTTCTCTACAACACAGGTCATTCTTCAGGCATTATACTATGTTAATTAAAATATATTAATTAGGCTACTGAACAATCAACAAAATACAGAAAAAGTTTATATACATTTTCTTTCAGTCACACAGCTGCTTTAAAGGAAGTGATTTTTTTTGTTAATTTGATCACCTCTGAGACAGAGAGAAAAAACGGTTCCAAGTATTTTCTATAAAATTTACCGCTTTTGGTAAATATTTGCATCTTTTGATCTAAGTTTCCACTACTTTTCTCCCTTGCAAGATCCTGGTTTGAGGTAAAACAGAACTAATTTTCTTTTCAGTAATTATACTTCGCAGCTAAGCCTCTTCTAACTAACTGAACTCTCTGAAATTAAGGGGGTACTTTTGAGACAGTGTCAGCTTCCAGAGTGATAAGACCTGATTGTTTATAATTTATGCCAAGGAATGGTATGCAGAGAGGCTCCTGCTTTTACTTATTGCTGTAACAAGCAAGGTCAGCTCACTTTGTTGAGTGCCCCATTGGAGAGTGGGAAGAAGAAGAGCATAGAGGGGTCCCACCTGTAGGGAGAAGCGGACAGGACAGGTGACCCAAACTTGACCAACAGGGTATTCCATCCCATCTGCCCCATGCTCAGTATAAATGCTGAGGGATCAAAGGAGTCAGCCTCTGTCTTCAATGGCTGGCGTGCGAGGAAGACTCTGTCTATTTGTTTGCCTTTGATCCTGATCCATGAGTTCCTGAATTGAAATCCAGAATCCAGGTCCCGTCTGTCACTGAGTCCAGTCTGGGACATTCCCAGTGCCTGCTGGTGATGTGATCGTCATCCTGGGACCTCAATACAGGTCATATATATTGTATATATTTCATTACTTTCTTATTAATATCTTCATCTTTTCTTTTTATTATTTTATTATTAATATTTCATTATTAATATTTCATTAGTTTAGTTTCTTTTCAACTCGTAAGTCTCTCTCTCATTTTCTCTCCTCTCCTCAGAAGGGAGAATTACTCGCTTCTCTGAAGGGGAGAGTGGTTAAAGAGAGCATCTGTCGTTTGTTTCAGTGGCCAGCCCTGCCCAAATCACAACAACAGTGAAAACAGACAAGGCAATTGTGAGAAATGAATGAAATAAAATTGAATGAATAACCTGAAATTTGTAACAGATACTATCTGCAAAACTCTTTCAAGTTCAAATACGGACCACTTTCTTTTATCCTTCCTCTACACAGGAGCAGCTTAAAGTTCCATCTTACAAATTCAGTAGAATACATAAAGGTGTTAAAGCCTGAATGTATTTGTGATGTCTATTAAAAATCTGGAAATTATTGACTTGTTCTTCCTTTCACTTATTACAGTGCTTAGGTTAGTTACAGATGGTATTAGTAACAGTTGTTAATATCATCCTCATCCTAGAACAGGTCAAAGACAACATTTCAGTTTTCCGAAGATCATTACACCCCCAAAAGCTCAAAAGAGAAACACTTATTCAAAGTGAAAATGTAAGTTAGAAAGCAATCCACAATAAGCAATCATTAAAAAACACCAATCCTCATAGAAGCTGACAATTAATGACAGTTCTAAATTTAGAACTGAGTCTTGAAACCCATTTTCCCTGCAGTGTTCAGGAACATTTTGCTTCTTGAGGGAAAATAAACTCATGGCCCATTTACAAGATAGAACATAACCTTGTAGCTCAACAAGAATATAAAATAAACAACCACCATTGTCCTTCAGTTTTTTATCTTTCCCACTTCATTAAAAAATTTGCTTCAAGTAAAAAATATTTATAACTGAGGTTCTTTGGCCTATGAGAAATTACGTAACATCTCAGGGAAACACATATGGCAAAAGTTTCCAAGTTGAACCATAGTTAAATTTGAATCACCAGAGATATCTTGAAATAAAATTATTGAGAGAAAGACTATTAAGCATTCTAAAGGGCTATTTCTGCTTGGTATGATTCATGCTGGAAAACAACTCATTTTTAAACTAAATGAGGCCTAGCACAAAGCCAGATGAATTAGGCCACCATCCTGATGAAGGAAGGCTCCAAACGTCTGATCTTGATGCACCTGTGTACCACTATCATAATGTAAGCAGAAAAGGAAGCAAGTGAGTCTATGCACACTACATGTCAGTCACAATAGATCCATTATATATATTATATATTAGTAGGAAGGATTTTTCAAGCAATTGCAGAGTGGCATAGTGCAAATAATTTTTTTTGTTTTAGATTTGTCTGACATGTCTTTGAAACCTGCTATTGTACTTAGGGATCCAGAGGCAAGGGTTGGTTAACACAGGAGAATGCTAGGATCAGCATTCAGAAGATCCAGTAGCAGAACAGTATGTGCAAAGCTATAACAAAAGAATTGGTTATGAGTATGAAGAGAATTTTTTTTCTGGGTGTCAGAAGACTTAAAACCTATCATACCTTGGTGGATCACTGCTTCACCTTCTTACTAAGAGTCTCAGTTAGAACATCCCAAAGCACAAATATACGAATGTTGGACACGGCTTACACTTGTGTAGACAGATTTACCCGAATAGTTCCATACAAAAGATACAGCATGATGTTTGAATTTACTCACTTAGTGCAGTTGTCACACCTTCACCTATGTCAGAGTCAGTCTCATGCACTGCAAATCTTGGTCCCAAACAAGCTGTAGACCTGAGCCAAATAAATAAATTTAAAAAAGCAAAAAGCGAAATGTTATAGGGGTGCTTTCTGTTTCTTATTAAATGCTCAACACCTTGTTTCAAGCTTCAGTCTGTGTACAGTGACAACAACTAACTAAAGTAAATGAAAGTGCAATTTCTTTCTAAATTGGACAAATTCCAGGGTCACTTACAAAAAGAAAACAGAAAAGAAAAAATAAAAGAGTAGGATTGTTAAAGAGAATTGAGTGATAGAATGGTTTCTCTTGTCATTTTATGTGAACAATTTCCAGCCTCTACAAGTTATTATAAATGAACTATTTTTACTCTCCTTTGACCTGACCAGGGAGTTTATTTCACTCTCTGATGAAAAGATAATTTGTATTTGAACATACAATCATTTTGCACATCACTATGGCCTCCCTACTTCTTACTTCATGTTTCACACACCTACTCATAACATCCTCCTTCCTCTCAACTCCCCCCCTTTTTGAATGAAACACCCAGATCTTGAAATCTCTCAGAAATCCACACAAGAACATGTTCCTTGGCAACATGACTCACTCCAGTGTCGTAGCCTCATTAGTAAGCAAGGCAGATGCCTAGATACCAATGCTGTCTGTAGCACATACATTTTTATATAGCACCTCATTATTTATATATAAATGTATAATGCCTTGTCTTGGGAATAAAGCACCAATTTTTGGTTGAACATTAGTAATATTCACTCATACTTACAAGTCTCTTGTTTATTTTAGTTCACTTCATGGTTTTCTTCTTTAAATTTTGTCATGAATTATGCTTACTTAGAAGAAAGTAAACCCCCTTTGGGACATTTTCCCCTGAATGCATTACATACTCCAAAATGTCAATGGCAGAATCTCTTATGGTGTAGCAGTTGACAGTCTGCATACTTTAATGAAGACAAGAAAGTTTTAATTATACTGCTAGAGGCATCCCATTAACATTTATTTTCTTTAATAAGGACTCTATGAGAAATTAAAAAAAAAAAAAGGTAGAGCTTGCAGTTCTTTGGAAAGAAAGAGGAGGGCACTCCTCTGTTACTTAAACATAGTCAAATCTGAACTTTATCACCATGAAACAATGATATAATTTATTTTCTTTTACAGCAAGGAAGAGAAAATCATACATTTGATACTGTTAATTATGATGCTTTTGGCTGCTGTAAATGTTCTAACAACAGCAGAACCCTTAAATAAAATTCTCCTCCCTACCCATTTCCCCTTTTTCTGTCTTCTGGCATTTAGTACTGGGAGTGGATAGCCCCATGCAGTCGGGAACTGTGCACCTGAACAAATACAGCTGTAAGAACAGCATGTGTCTTGCCCTATTTCAGCTCACCTTGAACAATGTCAAGGCAGGGGATTTTAGTTTGGGAAATGGAGCATCAAATGTAAGGCCTCCTCAGATGCTTGCTTTGGGAAAGAAAAGGCCCATTATAGAATATCTGTTGGCTTTTGAAACAGATTAGAGAAAAAAAGCAGGGGAACTCTGCTATCATCTACTGTGACAGATTTTCTCCTCACCTTGGTAGCATAATTTCTCATAGAAATTTATTTTAGATTTAAATGTTATCCTATCATTGTCATTTAAGTCATGATTTCAGGTATTGTTGAATATTTTTTATATTTCATGAAATAAATGGAATTACTGATATACTTTTGATGCCCTGTACTTTTGGGCCTGAGTTCATAATTTGTCTTATGGGTTTTTTTCAAGGATGAGCTCATTAGCCACAGGGTTCCTGACTTCATTCCAAATCAGGTAGTTCTTCCTCTACAAATTCTCTTTAATCTTCATTTGGATACACTGTACTTCTCTCCCTCGTCTGAAAGTACTATTTATGTAGCATTACTGTTACAAGCTTTTCCTCATTCTTTCTACACCATAGGTGGCAGCACTGTAAGACTGAGAAAAATAACCTATATGCAATCAGTAGCAGCTGGGAAGTTATAGTTGGAAGATATATGATATATAGGACTATTAATGTATGTCACAGTAGCAGGATAACACACAATTTGACTGAAATTGCACTTAAATACCAGATGAGCTTTGTTCAGAGATCTCTTGTTTGACTGAGGAAATAAATAGAGCACATTTAAAATGGCATAATCACCCCGAAACAGATAAAATATCACAGCTTGAAAAGGGGACTTAAATGTGTAATACATAAATTACACAGAGCTTAAACCCCTGGATCCAAAGACACAACTTTAAACTATGCCCTTGGATTACGTGGAGTCTAGGTATCATATAAACTGAACAAGGAGTTCAATATAAACCTTCTTTGAATAAAAAAAAAATCTCAGTTTCTCTACAATGTTGAGAAACAATTAAGTTCTGAAAGAGTTAAGTGGCGTGTACCTCACTGAAGATGCAAACCTAAGCATTCCTCTGCCCATTCTTCTAAGGTGTTGGGTAAGTAGTTTTTAAAGCACACTGCAAACAAACTATTTTCCTCTTTAAAATTTTTTTTTAAATCCCTGGAATGGTTTTATTTTTCAAAATGGCCAGAGAGAGAGTCAGATTTTCCTTCCCCTCGCTTTTAGACAAAAACTTATTCATTGGAGCAACCCAGGATTCATTCTCTTTCCTTCTTTGAAGTGGTGTTCAAGATATGTTTCTACCACCTAAGAAAAATGCACAGATGAAAAGACAGAGGCACTTTCAAGCTTCCTATGGAGGCTGTGGCATTTTCTATATAAAAATTAAGAGATTACTTACTGGGGGGCTAGGGGGAGAAGAAAGCTCGAGTATTACTCTCTTGCTATGAATCACAGCCAGCAATTGGGAAGATGGATTCCTAGGTTGACCTTCAGGATAAAAGCAGAAATGTAATCTAAAACAGAAAGGAAGAAAAGTCAAGGAAAAGAGATATTTGCCTAAATGCTGTCCAGCTCTCTTTTTCTTTTCTTTCTGTTCAAATGGAACTGATCCTCCAGCTTAGGTTGACTCCAGCAACAAGTACAGTACAGGGGAGTGCGGTGACAGCTTATGCAACAATGTACATACAGCTATTCCTATCTGGAACACAGGTGTCCCCTTTTGATATTTTTCTGGCTAGACAGCCAGCATAATAATTTTTTGGAGATCATCCACAGCCATTTCATAGAGAGAACTGCACATCTCCACTGCCACTAATTATAGTAATCATCTTCCTCCATAACAAGCCAAGGGCTTGCGCCAGAGCAACTAATTTTGCTTTTGCTCCCAACTCCAAATTGCTACTACATTGTCCAAACTTCTCCCAATTAAAACTTGTCTAAATGCTTAGTTGGACTTAAAGCAGACCAAGTACTACTATTTTCTGCAAGATGTAGATTGGTTTCTAGATGTCCATTGTAAGCAACACTGGATTCAACTGTGAAGCAGAAGAAAGAACTACATTTTGAAGTGTTTCTCAGGAGAGAGGGTGACAGTTATATTGTAACATCATGTTTACCAAAAAAAATCATCCTTTTCTTTCCAAAATACCTCAAAACCACTGGTTATGTCAGTGACAACATTTAAAGTGGCCCTCAATATTATCTCACTTTTGATGAATGAAAACGCAAGACTAAACAAGTAGCTATGCCTGTAATGTAATTTTATAAGGGGTCAAAAATTGTATTAATCTATTTGAGAGTATGAGAGCCAAAGAAATGAAACAATGGGAGTAAAGTGATGATGGATATACTTGGTAAAAATAATGAAATAACAACATTTTGCCATCTGTAACTTTCAGAAAATTCTCACAGAGATTAAATGATTAATCTGAAATTCAGAAGGGACATTGAAAACTACAGTATATATCGGAGTATGTCAGAAGTTGGATACTATTCAGAGAAATCAAAATAACAATGATAATAAAAAAATTACATATTCTCTCTAGTAATTTCCTTATGCCATTTCTTGTATTTTTAAAAATAAAGATATTTAGTCTGTCTTGTAGGCATGATATCCAAACTCATGATACCTTAATTCTGTTCCATACTTGACCAATTATAAATATTTTGTGATTTTAAAATTATTATGCCTATGCAAAAAAGACATTGTCAAGTAGTACTGAATCCATTGCCTCTGCACAGAATATGACAAAAGGCTGAATTCTCTGTAGTCTGCTTGAGCTACATTTCTCTGTTAACTGGACTGGGAATTTAATTTTTGAGTTCCAAAATTCTTAGTTAGATGCACAGTGTGGGACTGATCTGGCTTAAGTCAGGCATCTAAATGCTAGATGCCCAAGTCTGAGCCTGTCACTCCCAATCCCTTTAATAATTGAAGAACAGGCATCTTTAAATGTTTATAATTAGATCAGATAAATTGCATATCTATCTCTCTCTTCCCCCTCCCACTGAAACTTTACAAATAAAGGAATTATCCTTGAAAACTAGACATGTGATTGCCTTTAATGAATGCCTTAACATTACTAAAATTTTCCATGTCACCATTATGCAGTGTTTTGTTCACAGAGCAAATTGAGAGTGCAATGAGAATGATAGTTTGTTGCACAATAGTGCAGGGTCTCCCTATCTTTCCTGTACTCTTCACTGTAAATACCAAATGTCAAAATGTTGAACTTACTAGCTTGTAATGGAACTTCAGTTGTCTTTCTCTGTTTCTTCATAGCCTTAGTGTCCTTAAGTGTTCTTGAGAGATTAGGATAACCTTGAGAACAAAAGAAAAAGCAGAAGCAATTTATTGCAAGCAGTACAACCGCAAAGGGTATTATGTTGATAAGGGAATAGCCCTAGAACATGACAAATGCAAATAAGGCAGGCAGTAATGTACTGCATGTTTAAGAACTACTTATATAATAGGTAAGTACTGACAAAATTATTTCATATCTAGTATGGCAGCTTTTGATATATTTTGTGAACTCCAAAATGCCATTCTTAGAGATGAACCACTGCTTATCTATCCTTCCTCCCTCAATATATAGATACATACACATTTGTAAAAATTATTAATAAGAACAAGCAGAATCAATTTAAATAAACTATTTTATATATTTTAAAGAATATAAGCTTATAGGATGAATTTTAAGCAAGACAGCCAGCTCAAATTATGTTTCAGTATGAATTACTGCAACCATAGTTTAAATGAGGCAAGATATTTACAAGGTAATTCTTCTAGTCATTAGAAAGGTAATTACAAGAACAATATAACTAGAGCTAAGTAGCTTCAAAAACATTCAGAAAACAATCCCCCACAAATTTTATGAAGTTATAGAATTAAAAGGGGAAAAGATAAACGTTTAGTAGCTTAGGGTTCTGCTTAGGGAATATTTCTTTTCCTCTCTTGTGTTCCACTGAAAGCATTTCAGATCCTTCAAGATTGTGGCATGACATTTCTAGTTCACGTAGCTAATAGACAAATGGGGTTCTAGTTCATTCAAAGTGAAGTTAAGCAAGCAGGTATTAACATAGAATAATGAACTCAATATAAATTTTTCATCTTTTTACTCAAAGATCAGGTCTCCTTTTACCTGCAGCTGTTTGTTTCATTGTGGTATGAAGGTCTCTGTCCTGACAAATATTTTGATATGTAAGGAAGCAGTATTCTCTAAAAAAACTTGGAGTTTCCATTGGTTTGCCTGTTACAAAAATCTGCAGACTGGCAAATAACTCCCACAGGGCCCTTTCTTCTTTTAATTTTTTAAATCTAAAAGGTTATTCATTCTCCCTTGCTCATCTGGAGAGGTATGTCACTGCAGGACACTTACATGTTAAGGTACCACATTATTTTGTCACTTCTTCAAGTGAGCTAGCTAACAGAAATAAGATAAATTTAAAAGGTAGAAAATACAGAAAAATACATTTCAGATGGGGTATGAACAAAGATGGAGAGTCATCAAAGCCAAACATGCAAAGAAATTCTATCAGAACACACATGATAAAAATGTCATAGAAGATACATGTATTTGAATTTCTATGTCTGTCAGTGATATTTTTCACAGTGACATCTGAATATCTCATCCACACTAGTTATCTGACACCATCCCTGCAAATGCAGGAAGGGGTTGAACATAAACATTTCATAAATAAGAGTTGAGGAAAGAAAGAAATTAAGGATCTGGTGTTCCAATACACTAAAGACTAATTGCTCCAGAATTTTGCTTGAGCTGATGGAAGAAGTATTTGCCAAAACAAACAGGTTTTCCAGCATCTTGTACAGAGAAAGCTATACTTTTTCTGTAGCTACCCTACATATTTCTATTTGGAAGTCAGTCTGTTTTACCCTATACTATCCATAGAAACTGGTATGCTCAAATCCATGTTTAAGTTACTGGCATTTCTCAGAAGGTAAGAATGAAATCTTTCATCCTGGCAATAGCAAAATCTTTGCTCTAGTGGCCAAAGATCTTATTTCTACTTCCTTAGGAGTAACAACTTTAAAACATTTTCATATCCCTGTCTCTATTAGTCAAAGAACGTCTTGTCTTCTGAATATTTTTTTCATTAAAGGTGCCTTTTGCAACTGAGTTCAGCTTTTCAATCAGCGTAAAAGCACATCTTTTCTTTAACTTTCCAATTTGTACTTCACAGAGACTTTTTCTCTCTTCAAATATTGATATTATTTTTCTCTAGTGAAGCTAATGGAGATTTGTACAGTATATGAAAATCTTGCTCTCCATGTTTTACAGACTTTTGCCTTAACTACGAGGATGTTTTCTAGCATCACCTAAATCAATAGCTTAGAGACACCATTGTCGAAGTGTCGCTACAAGGCACGAATATACAAAGCATTCCAATGCATAAGATATTAAAGTAGAAAAAGTGTATTATGTAAATCTTTACTGTATGGCTATTGATTTCCAGATACAAGAATACAGATCTTTCATTTCTCCTTTTCTTAAAACAAGAAGCATTTTAACCCACATTCTGAGAGTTTGTGGCTACAATTCACTCACTGACTTGGAAGCAGTGAGACTCTGAAAGCCTTTTATGCTGCTGGTTGAGGAGTAAAATATTCACTGATACCAAAGAACTTTAAAGTTCACCACATATTACTTATGCACTCTCTCTCTCTCTGCAGTTTTTCTTGTTTTAATATTGTTGGTCTTTTAGCTATACTACTGCTTGTTCTTCCAGATTGTTTGCAGTGAGAGTGTATGGGTGTGTGGCTTAAGGTATTGGGGGGAAGCGTCATGGAACCCTGGAAATGACTGCTGAAAACACAAAAGATTTTAACTTAGATATTTAATTCCTCTTTGTGCTGAGGTTAAAGGGCTGGCGTTCTTTTAAAATGATTTTCAGGCAGGTATGCAGCCTCTTAAGCAATTTTCTTCATTCCAGTCAAATTTCCATACTCTAATCTCTTTGTAAGAAAGCTTACATTGAACAAATTGTGGCTATTGATATTTGTATTCCCCACACAGTCAGAGCACCCACACTATCTAGCTCATTACTGAAAATTGCTTTAGAATGCCTTCAGTATGAAAGGTGTTATTATAGTATCAAATCCTACTCTAGTCTGCATTTCAAATTCTTGATTAAAACAGTATTTTGGTCTAACGGGTTCTCTATTAACATCTCACCTATATACTTTACCCTGAATAATTCTAAATAATTTGTTACAGCTAAGGAAGGTTAAGGCTGCTTAGAATAATAGTCTGGTATTACTGCTTCAAATGAGATGTTTATTGGAACACTGAATTCAGTATTATAAAATATTATATTCAGTCAACTACTGCCAGCTCCTAAAATAGGATAGAAGCTCCTAAATTTCTGTGGTGAATGGGAGCTATATGACTGGAGCTAGCATCGTACACTGATATTATAAATACATGTTCTTTGAACATATAAATGAACGCTAGATTGAGAATTATTTTTTCATACATAGCAGAATGAAATGATATTTTGGTTACACTAAACTGTCATCAAATGATGCATGCACAGACTGCCTTTGCAGTAAGTGTCATAGACACACTTAGAGCCGCAAGAGTATGGATAGGACCACGATCTCTTATTCTTACTTTTGGGAATCTAATCAGATGCACAGCCTTAATGTACGTGTTTCCATAAAGATAACCAAACCACAAAGATGTGCCTAAAAGAAATTAAAACAGGGAGTTCTGGACATAGAAAAACAAGGCCTGTGGGTGTATTTAGTTTGCTTGGTTTAGCATCACATACTGAGGGCTAGAAACAGTTAAGTACTCTGAAGGAAAACAATGCCAGAGACTGCATTTGTCACGTCCCTTGTCAAAAAATTAATTCTAAAAGCACTAATAAAATATCAAAAGGTTTTTGGTTAAGGGAGCAGAGGTCTAATTTAATTACCTGAGGCAAAGCCTAGAAGCTCTGAAATCTGGAATACCTCTGAATCCCAACCCTGCAGCTGAAATTAGCCCCGCGCGCCTCTACAACCAGGCTGTTAGGAGAGGCTGTGCGGGGAAGAGCTGCGGGAAGCCTCCCTGCCTCTTTGTCCCGGGCTCTGGAACCATGTTTCCCTCGGGCCCCCGGGATATGGAGCCATGTTTCCCTCAGGCCCTCAGAGTGTGGAGCAACGTTTCCCTTAGGCACTCAGCCGCAGCCTGAGCAACGGCCCCGCGCACCCTGCCGGCGGGGCGTCCCTCACGGCCGCCCCCACAGCTCGCCTCCCGCCAGGAGGAGGCAGAGGCTGCTCCCGTGTCCTGTTGCAGGGCCTGATTTGTGGGCCGTGTCCCACCATAAAGTGCCTCCCGGTTACCAAAGGTGGCCCCAGTACCTCAGGCTTCAGAAAATCCCCCTTCGTGGATAACACAAAGCCTTTTATTTCCAGGTGAAACCAAACTGCCAGCACACCCCAGGCACTGGGGTGCACCTCACAGAATTGCTTTCCTCTGCACAGGTGTGGCTGTAAGAAAGTACCTCAGTTACATTTAAGACTTCTCTGTAGGATCTTACATTAAGATCTTCTCCGTAAACAGAAAGGCCCACATCCTGGAATAGGGAAGTATTAAAAGCACTAAATCTGCATCAGAAGGGTTTAATGCTGAAGACAGCAGCAAGTAGCCTGAGACAAAGACAGCTTCAGAAGCAATCTAAGAAATTAGGTCAGACTTAGTTACCATCAGGACATGCCAATCCCTTAAGCGACTTAAATATGCATGTAAACTGCTTTATCAAAATACTTTCCCGACATCCTTACACACAAGAAAGTTTCTACTATTCACAGAATCATGGAATCACCTAGGTTGGAAGGGACCTTTTAAGATCATCTAGTCCAACCAATGAAAAAAAAACCCAAAAAACCAAAAAAGCCCCCCCACACACAAAAAAACCACCAACCCAACACTAATCCATATCCCCGAGCACCATGTCAACTCGTCTCTTGAATACCTCC
>JAOXNO010000052.1:37344265-37391697 GCA_028565335.1 Limnodromus scolopaceus | reverse complement strand
TCAGTAAAGAAATATTTCCTAATATCTAACCTGAACCTCCCCTGGTGCAACTTGAAGCCATTACCCCTTGTCCTATCGTCTGTGACTTGGGAGAAGAGACCGACCCCCGCCTCTCTACAGCCTCCTTTCAAATCAAAGGTTGATTTTTAAAATCAAATACTTGCATTTTAAAGGAGATTCCTTTCCTTCTTAAATAACAGGTCACAGGTCCCCAGAGAAATGAATTACCTGACCTGCAGGGAAATGTGCCAGGATGGCTGATAGCCAGGAAACTGCAGCCCTGGGGATGGTCAACAGTGGGAAGATTGTGGAATTGCATTTGCACAGGTAAATGGCAGACACCTCAGGAGCAAATCTAGAGAAAGAAAAAATTAGACGTGCACTTAGCCATGTAACATAACTTCATTCAATAATCTTAGAAAATAGTACATTTAGTAAGAATACTTTAGAAACATTTTCATCTGTATCTGAAAAAAACAACACTGAAGCTTGAAAAAATATATAATAATTTATGGCTGCTCATAATATTCCAAAATCAATCCTTACATATCTTGGATGATGTTTACATTTTCAGAAGACTTTTTGAATTAGTTACTCATTTTAAACATTTCACAGCCTCTGCAGAAATGCACAGATTGTTTTTCCCTGCATATCTATGGCAAGGAGATCAATTTGTTTCAGGGTTAACTGAGAAGTCTACAGAAGAGTGTGAGAAAGAAACCGAGACACATTTTTTTTTCATTTAATAATAATAAAAGTTATCCATGAAAGTCATAGCCCTCAGTCAAGTACAAACACTAAAAGCAATTAGGATACAGTCAGAAATGGAATTCAGATTTTTAAAAAGTGCAAACTAACTATTCTGTCACTTATGTTTCCTCCATGATAAATAAAGTTTGAAATCACTGTTTCCCCCAGTGATAACCAAGTAACTCTAGGCTATATTGTTCCTTTGATAAAAGTATAGAGCAAAATATTTTCAACACTGAAGTTAAAAAAAAAAAAAGCTTACAATTTTTTTGACAAGCTCAGCCTTGGTTCTGATGACCTTGCTCTAAGCACCTCACAGACTTTGAAATGGAGAACACAACTTAAAAGGCATGACAAATAAGTTGAGTCCTGGTGACGTTCAAAGTTTTAAAACGCATATCTTTCAATACAAGATGAAACTTTGAAATTTATTTAGTTTTGCATATCGCCACTCATTCACTGTAATGTTAATATTTTTTAGCAGAGAGCTTCACTACAATGAATTTATGGATTTGAATCAGGAGCAAGCAAAATATGTTCAAATCATAATTCAAACCAATCAGATCTATTTCATTTCTCATTTTCAAATGCTGAGAAATTTTTCTCCTCTTCCTAAGTCCCTAAGTACAGCATAGCAGCTAAAATCCCAATGATTCATTTTCCCAGAGCAAGGCACCGTATCCCTGAATGCTGACCAATCCCTCTGCCCCATCTTGCACTGAGTTTGTACTGAGTCTTGGTTCCATTTTAGTCTGAATTAAAATCCAGTGTAGCCATGTACTGAAGGAAACAAGGCCAGCTGCTCATGGGCCATCTGACATAGAAAATGTAGTCAAAGACAGGACCAAAGAATCAGGGTTACTGCTGTGAGAAAGCAGGAGTGGAACTAACAGACTTTTGAGATTTCAGAATATACCCACTGTATACTGCAACAAACTAAAGCACTCTCAAATCTTTTCATGACAGAGGAAAGAAGGGAGAGGAGGGAAAAAGACCACAACTACATATCTACCTACAATTTGGATGTTTGCTTAGGCTGTCGGGAACCTGCATTATGGTTTTCAGTGTGCTAGACTGAGAGCAGAAACTTTGAAGACAACTTTCCTCTCATAGGAACTACGGTGGCTAGGGGCAGGGAAATCCTTTGTTCTGCTCAGAGTCAGTCTCTTGGCTAATCAGAAATTACCTTCATGACAGGAAAAGGGATTTTTAGGGGGAAAAAAAAAAAAAGAAAAGAAAAAAGAAGGTGTGTTCCAGTAGGAAGTTTCAGTTTTCATAAACTTACTTTTCTTAATGAAAAAATGTCAGAAAATTCCTACTCGCTTCTAGGGAAAAAAATCTTTCTTTATTCTTTTGTCTCAGCTGCAAGCTTTGTCACTATAATTAAATTATTTGTTTCACAAGATAAAGCTCTCCTAGAAACTAGTATTGTATTTGCATTTCTATTAATTATTCTGATTGCATGTTATCTTGGAAACACAGTGCTTAAATTACAGCAGTTACTTTTTTCTACTGTTTATTTTGAAGGCATAAGATTTTCTCTGTACAGCTATCTATGGAACTTTTAATAAGTAATTCAAATGTTTGGTTATTAAATGCAACTCATTGATTCTCAATTCAATTTAGAATTTGGGATTTACTCATTTCTCTGACTCAGCGTTCAGAATCAATTTGCTCTGTCCTGACACACTGTTTATTTTAAGTCTCATCCTGAAAAAAGAGGTTTCTGCAACTATTTCTTTCAAGTGTGTATAAAACAAAATTTCTACAAACACAACCTATATTTTAATGTTTGCCGCCTTCTGAAGACGAGTTCAAAATTCACAGTTATCAGGATTAAACACAAACAACCTAGGTGGCAAAGTATGATATGACGTCCAACTTACCTTACCACCCACCTCAAGTTGGAATACCAAAAGATGTAAAAATATGGACAAGTGAACACAATTGTGAACATCTCTTAACATCTTGAGTCGCTAACCTTGCAAGAATCAATTGCATCAAAATTATTGACTGGAACACTAATGAGACTAACTATCGTGGTTTCAGGTGGTACAGACTCAGTGATATTCACTTCATCCTTCTGCTGCAGAGGAAGTCCTCTCCCTGCAAAGTGAGAAGGACAGAGTGTGTGCCCACGCCTCAGCCTTTGAATTTAAACCCACACCTATCTGCAACTTTAATTAAAGGTCCATTAATTAAAGTCACTAGAAGTGGTTGAAACATCCTTGAATTTTACTGACTCTGCTAAGACACCAGTCACTTCTGACATAGTGGGCAATGACAAATAATATAGGAACTTTTTTATTGTTTTATGTATTTGTCTGTTCTCGTGAAAGATGAGTACTTGACTCTTAAAAAAGAAGCTAAATTTTTAAAATACTCACGTTATTCTGTGAGCAGATGTCAAAGTCTGCACAATGTCTGTCTTGCGTATTGTATTTCACAAAGCAGTATTTACATCAAACTCGGAGCAGGGAACAAAAGCCAATGTTGCAGCTCTCTAGGAGAAATGTGGCACCAGACCAGATAACAGGTGGTTACCCTGGTCAGAGGAATGCAAGATGCATCACCATCAATAAGAGAACTCAACAATTTAATGGAAAATTAAGAAAATTGAATAGGTTTGTTAGCTCTGTGTGTTGTAATAACTGCAGAAGTGTAAGGAGGACAGAATCACATAATCCCTTTGTTAAGGTAAGGATATTGTCTCTCCCAGGCTATTTCTTAATGTTTTCTTCATTTTATTTAGTACTTCAGAGACTGAAAACAGTGACTTTTCAGTCACTGAAAAGCAAATTTTAGAAAATAATTTGAGGGCTCTACTTGAGTTGTCTGAATCTAACTTACCTTGTTCTAAACTGTTCTAAATTTAAAACTTAATTTTACACCACATTTTCTTCTTTCTCCCATCGAAATGTGGCAGGTTTTGAAGCACTCAAGAAGTCAACATTTTCTGGCCTTCTGAGGACATAAGCTCTCATTGCTAGGACAAATGAAATCAAGACTTATCAACCAGGACAGTATGTAAACAGACTTTTTTCCTTGACCCCCTGTTGCTCGTAGCATGATATTTACACATACGTATTTATTTCGCAGAGAAAGGGTTGGAGAAGCTTGCATACAAATAGTGCATAGTATTTGCTCCCTGGGTGTTAAATGCTAGACAACTCTGCTTTTAGTGGTTATTTCTTAAACTACTACCAAGTAAATAATAGGGCAGTGCAGATGCCTCTAATACTGTTAAAAAGCCTTTTGTTCTGGCTTCATACTTTGTTACATTTCAAAGAGCAGCTCAGAGCACCAGTGCAGTACTGTGGCAATGCTGCCTCATAATATACAAGTGTTTGCTTTGTTGTCTCATGATAATAGGGAAAAGATCTAAAAATCTCGTTCCTAAGTAAAAACAAGTCAGTTGAAGTAATCCATTTTTGTAACTAAAAATCCCCCCCAACCTCAATTCCACACACTTTTATTTTTAAAAGTTGGTATTTATACAATTTTCTTTAGAAAATTCAGCATAATGGAAAACTGAGACACAGGGAAGAAAAGGAGGAGACATCCTCACTTTAATTCTGGCAAAGTAAATTGAACCTTCTTGGCATCATTATTTATTATTTCCTGAAGAAAATAAAGCAACTATGATTATTTTTTTCTAAGTTTACCAAACTTATAAAATGTTCTAAATGGCTATGGAGAAAATTACTGATGTTGATATACAAAGACTGTTATATTCTCTTTCTAGACTTTCTTCATTAGCCATTCACATATTTGCAAGTTACTCTCCACTTTAACAAAAACTTAATTTTGGTTGTTGATTTTCAGGAAATGTTGTCTTTTTTCAAAATACTCAGTTATTTGCTAGATAATACATGGCAGAGTTTTATCTCCACTATTCTAATAACGATTAGAGGCAAATAGAACTCCTGTGATTAAATTTGCTTGTAAGAGGATAATATATTGTAAATCAGCGGCAATAATGGTCCATTACAATTAAAAGACAAGAATTAAATGATCACTTTATGACCAAACATTTCATAAATCATGAAAAATAATCTCATTAAGAGGTATAAACTTGAAAAAAAAAAAAAGTACAGCTGCGTATGCCAAAGGTTTCACATGATTTTGAAGTCGATATGTAAAAGCAGCTACAAAAATGGACTTTCATGCCAAATCATACATAAATTTCAAGGGATGTGCTGTCATGTATTAACATAATTTGTATTAATTCCTATTGTCAAATATAAACTTAATGTCAATAATCAGTTAAGTCTTATGTCAATATTGGAACTCAATCCCTATGCCTTAAAATATTCTTTATAAAAACAACACGAAATCATAATCAAATCAGTTTAGCCTAACTTACAAATAATAAGAAGAACAGATAAGACATCAATGGCTGTAAATTGGTGTAATCTGTCTGCAGGACATGAGATCACACTATCACACATTTGAAGATGTGCCCTTTGCTTATTTTTCTTTAGGAACTATGTGTGATATATCTATTTATTATAAATAGCACATAGCTCTTGGGTTTTCTGCTTGGCAGAAACTATCTAGAATTCCAGAACTAAGTCAGAGAAAGCTATTTGTGAGAAAGCAAAAAGGAGTAAGCCAATAACAAAGATAAAGCCTTCACACTAAAAAAAAAGGACCTTTTTGTACAAGGATGTGCAATTAGTTACTAGTTCTGTTATGGCCGGCATGGCTGACAAAGTTTTCTCTTCTTAAAGCTAAGACATCCGAGAGAGCAACACTTTTGAACCTGGGATAATCAGGTAGTGATGAGGGAGAGCAGGAGGGTAGTGGGGATTTCACAGGGCTGAGGGAGGTCATCCTGACTCTCCTTCTGAGAGAACATACTCAACTAGTATCCTCACTGATTTTAGTCCTTTCATATCATCTTCCTTTCTGTAGAGCAAGAAAATACTGTTTGGTTTGAAAAGGTTTTGAATCTTCTTGATGATGTATCCTGGTGAATCCAGACAAGCTCCTAAAAAGAAAGATTCATAATTGCTGAATTTACTCGGTCACGCTGTGTTTAACGTAGTCTGGATATACAGGACAAGTTCTGTACTGTGTTTAAATATGGGACTATTCAACTTCAGAAAATAAATTATATTTATATATTATCTACCAGGATTTATAAATTATCTACCAGGATAATTGCTCTTCTTTGCAACAATACTACGTTTTTGCTGTGATAAAATAGCTCCATGTAAAATAAATACTTGAATTCAATGTACAATCATAAATAGGGTAACTGTTAATCAATGTGAATAAACTGGGCCTAAATTTCCCTCTCTCTAAATCTATTTTTTCCCTTTAGATTTAAATAAAGTGTCATTTTCCTCTACAATGCATTCTAACTTCTTCATGTTCACTTAAGTAATTTTTTCCTTTATTGTCAGTTTAGGTGAGATCTCAGTGCTCTTCAGAATATCCCAATTCTCCCGGTGAACATTATGATAACTGCCAAAAGCTGTTTCTGAGCTTTTAGTAGCAGCAATAATATCAGCAGCAAATCAAAGATAATCCAGGAAATTCTTCTCAATGATCTGTTCTCCCTTGAAGGTTTTGGACAAAAGGTTAAATAGTGGTTGGGACAGTGTCTTCCTGTCTAATATATCACTTTAACTTGTTATCTTAACTCGTCTTGTCAAGTTTGAAAGTTGTTAGGTTAGTCAGATAGATTCAGCTTAATTCAGCTTCATTTAATTTGGCTTTATCTTATGTCTTTCATACAAAGAATCTCAAAGTGCTTCAGAATTGAAGATAAGAAATGGGAATGGAGTGTTGTAATAAATTGGGTACCCTCATACAAATAGAAAGACAGATGATTTTTGAAGATTGACTTGAATCTCACGAATTGAGGTAGTAATTGGGCACAGCAGGAAACAAAGAAAAGACGGGGATTTGAGAAAATCTTCCCAAGGCTATATGTGTGAATTTATGTGCTAATACCTGTGCATTCTCCACTTGGAAACACACAACTCTGAGCTATACTAACAATTTGTAATTTACCTTTCACATTGGTATTGAAAATTAAGTAACACAAAATCGTAGAATGGTTTAGGTTGGAGGGGACCTTAAAGATCATCTAGTTCTAACCCCCCCTGCCATGTGACCATGCACACATTTGTTGAATCTAATGCATGGTTTTGGATATTTTTTTTCCAGTGGAGTTCAGAAGATAACGCAGGAGGCGCAAGGGTGAATATTTGCTTCAAAATTCCGCCTTTTGTAGAACTAACTTCTACAATTCACTATCCTATTTAGATCCTACTGATACAACAAAATATTGATATTTTGTTCTTAGAATTTTTGTCAAGAATGAAACTCAGTAAGGAAAAAACAAAGAATAAACAAGAACAATTCAAAAGATGTGGAAGCAAAATTATTAGTTTTTTAATGTCCAAAGGTAACTATTAAAACATCATAAGAAAATGAAAACATCTACTGGAAAAAAATCTGTGGAAGTAAAGAAACACACTGCAGAAATTGATAGGATCGTGAATGGAAAAAATAGAAAGACATGAGATTCTGAAATTGTATGTACAGAGTCAAAGATTAGTGTCAATAATCAAGTACTAGAAGTTGTTAGTACTGCCTTCCGTATAGTTCAGTATCCAATAATAAGCAAAAATTGACTGAGAGCCCCAGGATTTAGTCATTTATTTTTCAAAAAGGAACTCTTCACAAAGACAATTCTGAATCAAAGTCCCAACTCTTTGCTTCTCTAAGGCTTCATTGATATGTGAGCTCAATTATTAACTTGAATTTTACCACTGGACTTACTGTTAATTTTTTCTAAATCCTGGATTTACTTTTGTATATTAGTTGAAATCCTGATCAGATTTCATGGAATGAGCATCTTAATACATAAAGGACACTTTTGTCTTCTTCATCCTTTACCAGGCGTAGCTCAACTGGTGTCTGAATTTTCCAGTTACTTACAGTAACTTTCAAATGTGAGTTTCTGTTAAACAGAAATAAACCTCAGCTCTCAGCTAATGAAAACTCATGATCTCTCAGACAGCACTGAATACCTCCAAAACAGATTATGTGCTTTTCTGGGAGGGAAGGGTGTTATCCATACAAGAAGAAAGAAATGGAAGTTAATGAAGAAAGTGTTTCATTGATTGAGGACTGCGAACAGCTATTCATGGGAATTACCTTTATAGCTCTACATATTCTCATTGCTTTATTTAACGAAATGCATCCCAACTAAATGTGTTTCCAACAGCTCTATCACTTTTTCCCATTTTAAAATATGAGTAATAAATACAGTAATCATAAGTGCTTATTCTGGAAGAGCCTGTATCTTCATTATTGTGAGGGACACTAAGTGACATAAGTATGAAATATAATGCAGACAGTTCACAGTTAACATGAAGGATGAAACATAGGCAAATGTTCTAGAAAATATATTAAATGGAAACCAAAGTTAAGGAATGTGTCCATCAATCCTTAGATACATTATGAATTAGATAGAAGGTCACTTGGTAGAAAATTGCCAGTAAAAATACGTATTTAAAATTTCAATGCCAAATGGCTAAGTCTAAGCTTATCATTTAAACTTCAGGAATAATCTTTCTGAGAAATTATGCACTAAAGCAGTTGCTGCTGCCAGAATGTGTCTGTATTATTTCTTGGATCCTCAAGATAAAAGCTCCATTCATAAATTATTGTTTGAACAATTCTTGAATGATGTACTTTGAAGTGGATTAATTTGTCACAATGAAAACATGTGGAATTAACAAGCTAATACCATTTAAAGAACATGACTTAGCACTTCTTGAAAGCAGAGCCATCCTTAATATACACAGAAGGGCATTTTTACATTATAGATTCCATTTTGGGTGTAATAGAACCAAGAAAAGATCAGGAAGTGCAAGAAGGAAAACAGCTGTGATTCTAACTGCTCCTTGGATTTAAAAAGGTCATCATTTTAAAATGAAGCAGTAACTTTCTATAAAAGAACAACTGAGCCAAAACACTTAGTGGAACAAAGGTTTTGCTAGGGAAGCATGTCAAAAGCCTCTTGAGTAACCAAGTATATATAACTGTTAAAAGAAAAGGAACTGGGAGATTATTTTTCTTGAAGTGAGATATAAGTGAACATGGTGACAAACCTTCACCTTCAGTGCATGGCTAAAAAAAATCTTTTATAATTGTCTTTAATAAACTGTCTTACAATAAACATGGCTCACGTAAATTATGAGAAACAATATATAAAGGATTTTCCTTTCTGTTTTCAGAGATAAGTAAAAGTTTATTTTTCTGTCTCAATAACTCTTAAGCACCTCCACAATCTTTCTTTTCATGTCAGGAATGCCTATAGCTCCCACTTCTCATACATTTCACACACATAGGCTCCTTCTCCAGCCCTTATACTCACACCTACTTCTCCCTCTTGTCCCATCATTTAGTACTGTTCAATATTCTCAGGATTTGTGCCAGGAGCACTCAGCAAATGTTTGACTGTAGTAAATCATGTATCATGGAGCGTGACAGGAAAGCCCCTCTTTTCTTGGAGAAAAGAACAGAACACAAAGAAAAAAAGAGAAAAGCAGTCCTGTACTATTTAGATTAACCTTTGCAGATTGTCAAGCCATGAATTCTGCAGTATCATGTCTTATGTAATTAAAATTCATTGTAATTTTTGCTATTTTGGTTAAACCACCTCAAATGCATTTTCATTATATAGTTGTGTCTCTTCAATGATATAAGCTGGGAAGTTTAAAAAAACCCAAACTTACTAAAAAAGGATCACTTAAGTTAGTAAACTTAAATAGTATTTGAAAGGAATTTTGATTGTATTCACATTAATAAATAATTTGGAGCAATAGTAACACAACAACAAAAGAATTGGTACCGAGGCCTCAACTTTTACACTACACATGGTCTGAGAGTTTTATTTTAGATAAGGTTCAGTCTAGCCCTTGGGACCACGTCTCCACCATTATGTGGTTCAAAATGCTCTAAATCCACATTATTGTTCTGAAATAAAAGCTAATTCAGGCACATTTTGCAAGTATTACCACCACCACTTTTCCCCCAAAAAAGTGTGGGGGTGAAGGGTCTGTTTTCCTTTTCTTACAGTTGAAATATTATAGAATGATAACATTTTTCTGGTTGGAAACCAAACACATACCTGTGCAGATGTTTGTCTTGTGACCTCCACTGTGGTCCTGTGGTCCCAGCCAGCAACATCATGGCAGGAAGGGTGTGGTAGTGCGTACATTTGCAGAAAATATGTCATGGCCATAATTTGTTGCAGGCTGACATTTGTTGTAGACACAATATGCACAAAGTAAATGTGAACGGATACATCTGTGAAAAATGACAGGTGGTTCATAGGTAGTCCAAGAGCAGAAGATTGTCACTAGCTGTTTATCAGTTAGCTTTTAGAAACACTTGGACAGTATGTTTGTGCGCCTAGAACAAAAGGAGCTAAAATTGGCAAAACAGTTTTTTTCAGAACTGTAGTATTCTCCACAAGTGTCACAGATACCGGGTACCCTACAGACCTGAGTAAAGGATTTGTATACGTGAAAAAGCAATGCTCTTCAGCTTCCTAGCTTTATGGAAAATAGGAGGAACATAAGTAAACAAAAAGTATTTCCATATTATGAAAATGCCCTAATGATGTGCTTCCCTAAAGATTCTAGAGGTGAATTTTGGAAAAGTCTTTACAGGGAACATGGAGAGTGGTTGGCTGCCCAGAGAGTTGGGGTTGAAAGCTAGTAACTCTGGTTACTGTTATAAATTATATGCAGAAATAGTGACTTTTCAAATTTTCTTCTGTTATTAGTTCCCGTCTCTACAGCTTGACTGGACTGCTCATGAAGTGAGAATGAAGACATTAATGTGAAAATGGAAACATTTTCTGCCAATATTAAAAGAGCTATCCCCCCCGCTACATCTTCACCTTACGTAAATCAGGTTAGCCTACTGACTTCAGTGCGAGTACCCCTGTTTACAGGAGTTGTCTCATTGTATCTCAAGCAGATTCATGAACCAGAAAAAACGGAAATCTCATCTAAGACAATAAAGTGAAGCCTCTGGTAACTGACTGTACTGAAACCTTATTCCAGTAGAAACAGCAACTTCGTATTTTCTATGAGAAAACTTATAACATTTGTTATTGCATTAAAAAAAAAACACCAAACAACCTTCTTAGCATTTTTTCCTTCTGGCTTCAATGACAAATTCTGTTTTTAAAACCTGAAATCTCTGAATGTGTTTATAAGATTATTTTTTTCCTCAGATGTAATGAAAGAATATAAATGTCACAGATTATGTATGAATTATTATAGCTTTATTATTCCACCACAGCTTCAACAAGCAAGGTTTTTAATGCGTAAAGACGTTATCAGCAGTCTCCTTCCAGTACCTCATCATTTAAAAACAAAATTGACTCAATGGGCTGGATGAAAGACGGTGTTTCCAATTAGGGAGGAGGGAGTCGTTGAAAAGTGGGCTGGTGGAATTTAGGCTTTTCTGAAATAATGGCATTCAGCAAACAATGTTACTGTTTAAATCCAATATGAAATAAAAGCAGCAGATGGATGTAATAATTCAGGTCAACATGCATATAGAAGCTGCATGGCATTTTGGCAAATGTGCAGTTTGATAGAGTTTCAACTGTTCTGGCTGCCTGTACAAGCTGAGTAAATCATAAAAGCAGTGCCCGTCTCCAGTAATGAACCATATCCATGGCCACAAACGTCCTCATCAGTAGTCAACTGCACCTCTTACTATCAGGAAAAATATTGAAACACATCTATGGCATTCGCTGAAAAGCAAAACTAGACTTATTACATTACTACTGAAGAAATAGTGTGGAATTTTTAAAAAAGAAAAGAAAATATGCAGAAAACTATTTCCTGCTGTCCTGTACCCCAAAGACAATCTTCTGGTTAATGCCTGTCACTGCAAAACATTTCTGCAAATGTTGTAACTCAGAATTACGAGATTTCAACTTGTGGCCACTTTCTGTAGGAGGCTCCCTGGGAAGGGAGTATCTGAATTTCCAGTTTCAAGAGGTATCAGTTTCAGCTAATTAAAACATTTTCAGGATGCTTACAGAGCACTCAGAGCTTTATTACAATCCTTTCTCAAGGAGACCTACTGCCTGGATGTTGTTTTCACTGACCAAAATCTTGATGAGGACACACAAGTATTTGTAGACAGCTGCTCTCTTATAGAGGTTTCACTCATATTCAAAGTTGACCCCACAAGGAGGTGCTGAAATTCATCAACCTGAAAATTGCTTCAAAGTACATGTTTTAATATTGCAGCAGAACTGTTTTCTGCCTCTTCCCAACTTTACGTGTAATACGTCCCTTCAGAATGACTAGACAATCATCCCCAGAGCAAAACAGAATTTACTGGTGTTTCTACACCAGTACTGGTGTAGAAACTTTTTTTCTTTACTACACCAGTAAAGTACTGATATGAAACCTCAAGATGTTTTTCCACAGCACTTAAGACTGATCTAAATCAGTGTGCCATAACGCTGTCTTGCTCTGGCTGTGCATTCCTGCTCCTTCCCAGGTGCCAGCAATCGTGACTGATGAATTGTGAGGTGAAGTAATTCAGAAGCTAAACGGGGGTGGGATATTTGTCAGCAATTTTAACTCTCATCCGATACAATGCACAGACAATACACTCTTGCAGAACTGCACACTTAATGTGCAGCCTTGCTCTTTATAAGCTGAGAACCACATGTACATGGGCAGTTAGAGAATCAGGTACACAACAGTGTATGTAGCGCCTTACAACTGCTGATGATAGAGGGAATCAAGCAATTTGGGATGACAGAGGGCTTAGGGTGAATTTACAGACTGAGATTTCACAGATCTCAGCAATCCTATGATGTACCAGCAACGTATGTGATACATCTAGAAACATCTTGGAAGGCTACTAGACACAGTATTAGAAGCCTTCACCTGTTGTCTCAGATTAAGTTCAAGAGGTAATATGAGAGAATGGTGTAGGAAAAAGTTGAGGATGTGATGGAACAGATTCATCAACTAGAAAATGGTTTTGACTCTCCATATTTAATCACAGACCTCTAAATCAGCTAACTACAGCAGAGCCAGGTCTTCCAGTTTTTGACGATCACTGCTTTCTGGTATGATGTTTCAATGTTACAACAAAGCTTAGGGAACTGCCAAGCTAGGCAGAGCACAATCTATCTCAATATCCTCCTACACACTGGCAGCAGAGGGAGGGAGAAAAAAACACCAACATAAAATATTAAACACCACATGGCAGGACCTTGAGTTGGCCAGAGCCTTCAGGCAAGTCTGCCCCACATTTCCTTGAAATAAATATGCCCCCTACCCTGAATTCCAGTCTCTCTGAAGGCAGGTTTTATTAGAACACAATAAACAGAATAAAATAATTCTAGAAATAATGATGCTTTGTGGTCAGCTGGGTGCGACTGACTTCGGGAGAGCCTATCTGCCCTGTTCCCTGTGTCCTCATAGGGCAGTTCCTTTCCTCTACTATTCAGTGGCTTTAAGGGCCCAATGAACCTCACAGGGTCCCTTTGCCGGTCCCTGGCAATGTCCCTCTTTCCCCTGGGGAGCTTCGTTGTGAATTCAACCCTTCCCGACAGCAGAAAACCTGTCGTCACCTCCCTTGCAGCATCCTCCCCCAGGTTGCTTTTTAAATGTCTATAAAGCTGAGCATGTTATGTTTCTCTAGAGTAAAATGCCACCCCCACCTTCCTCCTAAGAGATGATGTATGGTCCAACAGTCAGGAGATCCTGCACAGCATCCTCTTCTCTCCCTTCTCCTACCCAGATGAGCAGTCTGTGCAGGTGCTGCTCTGTATCTGCTCAAGAAATGCTGCACAAGCCAATCAGGCACTTATACTCTCCATCACAAACAGCGTCTGCAAAAGGCCTGGTACCCATGCAAGGCAGCAGTTAGATCTGAAAAATATTACCAGAAATTTGCTTTGGTTTTTTTTTTTGTTTTTGTCGCTGGGGTTTTTCCTTTTTTTTTTTTTTTTTTTTTTTTTTTTAAATAAAAGAATCATCTATCATCTGGAAGGAAATCAAACGGATTAAATTATGGGCTAATGATATAAATCAATTTCTATTAAATAACAAAAGCAAAAAAGAAAACATAAATTACTTTAAAGCAAATCTGTCAGTCTTTCACTGCAGGGTGCCACTTGAATCTGTGGCATTTTACCACCATATCTCATTCTGTATTTATGTTTACATTTGTCATTCCCAGGAGACAGCAGTTTCCTTGTTCTCAGCAAAACAGTGACTAAATATTCTTGTGCAAAAGGTGCTAATCTTTAAGGGGAAGGGAAGAATTTGAAAAAGAAGAGGCATTAAAATGAATTCTGCCCTTCTGCTCAGGTTTTGTCCTCCAGCCAAGAGTCCATTTTTTAATACCTAGTTAAAGGCTTCCCACTGCTGCTTATGCCTGGGCCACCTGTTCCCATAATACACTCAAATCAGCAGGTTTTGGCACTGCATTAGGTAGTTCATAAAAATACTAGTTTAACATCAGGCATTTAGGGTGAGCAGCCTAAACCATGTGACGCGAGTGCTATTTCATTTCCATGAAAAGATAAATGGTGATAACTAGGAATGAAAGAAGGAAAAATATTGAATAAATGTGACTGTAGGTCCAGTTGGACTTTGGAAGTTGGTTTGGAAGTTCCCACCAGTTGGTGGAAGCGAAGGAGGTGAGAGTTGGAAGAAATGCCTAAACTGTATTTGTAGCATGAACGCTGCAGCGAGGGAGAAGGGGATGGCGAGGAGGAAGGAATGTAGATCATAATTTGTGGAGTTAAAGGAGTGTGGATGATGTTGAATAAAGAGAAATAAGAGGCAACTTGTCTATTGACAGATAAGAATAGGGAGAGCAGGTGATAAATCATCTCATACAAAGAGCCAAATGAGCGGTGTGTAAAAGAACAGAGTCAAAGGGGAAGGAGAAGGTAAAGTGATAGATGGCTAGCAGATTGAATAGGCAGGTTAGTTAGATAAATAATTCTTGTGTGCCAGTTTTAAAAGCTCACTGAATTATCAATTTTAAACCAACCTTCACATCTGGCCTCTGACAAAACTTTTTTATCCATAGCTATATAAGAAAATACCCTGAAGAGGAGCTCCTCCTCTTTCTGGAAGGAAGAGCTTTTCATTTACTCCAGTTACAGCAGCAGGCTCAGACCTCTCTCACTCGACTTTTTCCTGGAGAAAATACTTTATTCCAGGTCTTGGCAGTCTGTGACTTTCTGTCCACAGGGGTATTATCCGACACATAACGCCACACTATGAGTGAATCCCAACCTTTTAAATAAACAATCCTACATCTCAAACATTTCATCCACTAAACCTGAAAAGATTTTTTATGTACTTTCACAACTTGGAACTGAATGTACAACCTTATCAGGTCTGTGCCCACTGCTTATTTCCTGGTAAAGTGAGAGGCTTACTTGGATAGAGGTAGCTTTCTCTGAAAAGAACATGATACTTAGCTAAGAGGTATGTTAGTTCTGGAACTTGAAGAAGGGTTGAGAGATGATTAAAAAGGCTGTTCTTTGTATTAAGTAGTTCAGAAAGGTAGAAACACTCAAATGATGGAAAAAAGTAAGGTTTTTTAGGAACCATTTTGTACCTGGCAGGGCTGCTACGAATCCAGAGCCAGTAAAGCCCAACTATCCCCTTGCTCATTCACTCTGGTGTCTCTGCTTGGAGACCTACAATTATAGGCAAAAGGTAGGTCCATTACAGCTGGGTATGAATAGAGCTGGCTCACACCATGATGCTTAACAGTTTCACGACATACTTCATGGTTTCTTTATATTCTTTAAAAGCTTTTGTAGCTCAAATGTTTCATTATCCATGGTGACCTGCAATCCAGAATATAAGTGAGAGTTAAAAAAATTAAAATCTTTTATGGCAGTTAAAAAAATCTTTTTATCCTAGTCAAAGCAGGAAAAAAAAGTTTTCCGAAAAGATAAAGGAAGTAACGCAACATGGACCTAAATGAGTATTACAGTAATATACCTTGTACTTCAAACGCACACCTTCCTTCAGGATTCTGCTCGCGTAAATATCACATTTTCTTTTTTAGATTTCAACATGAGTGTGAAGTGGCTATAAAGAGACAGTGCTGAATTTAAGAGTAGTTATTGAAAGAAATTTAGATTTTCTTAGTCCCTATAATTCAACTGAAGAATGAGTCCTCTTTTTCTTTGTCGTACAGGACTGAGCCCTTCATAACAGTGCTTTTGCAGTGTCTTGCCACGTAACAAACATAATACATAGAAGCACATAGAATTTAGTCATATTTTCTATTAAGAAAATATATTCAATTGCACTGCTTGTTAAGCTGTTGAACCTGTTCTTTTCTACTTGCTTCTAGGAACTAGGATTAAGTAAACTAGTCTCCCGAGAGCTACATTTACTGTGTTACTGCCATTTCTCAATGAAAACAGAAGAACTATAATGCTGTTGGCTTTGACTGAGGCCCAGCTGGCACATGGTCATTTTGTTTGCCCCACCATAGAGGAGTTAGGACTTCTGCCCCTGTATTTCCCTTGCTTCACATCCCTCTACTAATACCAAACATACATATTTCCTACACTTTTTGACATCATCAAGCTGGCAACTGTCTCATCCAATTTGCTGGAGCAAACCAAGGTGCTGGCATGGCTTTCTTGAATGGTAAATATCATCACTGAGTGTGTAACAGCTGAGAATGTTGCCTCTAGCATCTGCCCACATGCTGAAGGACTATCTGGCACATCCACAATCTGTCTGCTTGCAGGGGAAAAAAACCAAAACCACCAAATTCACAACACACACATAAAAACAAGATTCAGCTCTAATTGAAGTTAACTCTTTCTTTAACAAAGATAGAAACATTACCATATCTTCTTCAAAGAGTAAGGTTAACAATGAGAAAATCACTTCTGCTTCCCACACTCTGCCATCTCCAAAGCTGCAAACATGATACACTTACAGAGGAAAAAATTCTGTCAAATTTCATGTGGTTACTGTTGCTTGGGAAACCACTTCCTTGGTAACTACAATGCATTCTCAGCACGTCTCGATATCAATTTCTCTCTGTCTCTGAGACATGCAAACCTGCAGTATTGGTGTGAAGAGAGAAAAAGAAAAACAAAAAACTAATAACAGCAAAACCAACCTGAAGGTAAAAGGAGTGAATGAGCAAAAGATTTGTTGTTGCTGTAGTTTCAAGTATGTCTAAATGAAAAATAATGTAATTGAAAATATATCTGGAAGTTGTTTTTAACATTGTTTGGAGGAGAAATTGTTGATGTACATCAATAAGTGTGTCTTGAATCATAAACATGAGGTTGGAGATAGGTGCTTGTGTGGCTCTGGCTAGTGCTGGCACTGAGCCTCATACAGTCACTGGGCTCTCACTGGTATTTTCTCTGTTCCAGTTTGTCAGGGCATTTGTTGCTGAATCCACACTATGCTTTAGAATTCAGCTTCAGAAAACATCTGTTAAAAATACTCATTAGTATTTTAAAAATGATTTCTAAAGAAGATCATTATATAAGGGTGAGATTGTAACCCACAGAGTCCTCTTCTCAGAGACTGCTCCAGAAGTGTGGCTCCGGGAAGCTGTGACACCAGGAGATGCTGCTGCTCAATCAATGACAGCTTCATCATTGGTAAAAGCACATTGATCTTTCTTTTCAGAAATATTTATTTGAGCTGTTTACATAGAATGCAAAACTGTTTATTGATCATTTCATACCAAAACCCTTGCCTTCTGCTTACCTGGACCTCCAGTTTCTCTCTGTCAACAGCACTGTGCAGGCAGCTCAGCTCAGCATAGTTATTGTTGATGGACAAATGAAAGGAAGGAAATCCAATTTTTATATCAAACATTTTGTTTTCTCTGGGCCTTCTATCAGAATCGTTCATGTGCCATTCCAGCACCCCAAATTTACTAATAGAGAGAAAGAGAGAAAAAAGCACTGAGAGTTAATGCCATTGTCATATGCGCTACTCTTACAAGGCAAAGCAGACACAGGAACCTGTACAGTATATAAACCTGTGTGTAAAGGAGGTTTCCTTTAGCACATATAGAAATTATTGGGATGACAAAGAGGGGGCACCAGGACCTCTCTCCTGCTCCCATTTGTATTAACTGGCTTAGGAGTGAGAGTAGCTCTAAGCAAGCATGGAAAAATAAATAAGGATACAATAGAAATCATTTCAATCACCCTTGTTCTCATTGTAATGAAGTATTCTTTTTATGTATGAGGGTATAAATGTATGGATGTGTATCTGTACAGAGACACACATACACTCCTGCCTTTTCAAGGACAGTAGCAAGTCCTTCTTGTTGCTTTTTTGCTGACAAAAAAAAAAACTGGCTGAAGTTATTTTGTTCTCATAGGAGGAACATCATCCAAACCCCTTAATAGTGTCATTTTAACACCTTTAGTTCAAGCATGCCTTCCACCCACACTCCAAATGCTGGCGAATATATGTAAACCATATCTCTTCTAGGAATTCAGTAACTTACTGAGTCAATGGAAACATTGGTGCTAAACTGTAATATATACTCATCCCTTTCTGGGTCCTGCTTTCTGAATTAAACATAGGGGCAAATTAAGAAATCTGAAAACAGAAAACTAAACTTTAAAGTTTGTTCTCTGGGAATACAGCAGTTTTTATGATATCTGCAGTGTAATATGTGGCTGCAGGGGGGAGAGGGTGGAAGGATTACTCTACTCTGATTACCAGAAAAGAGATGATAGAGGGATACAATAGATCTGTGTGACAGTAACAGAAAGGACAGTATCTCTTTCTGTGATGACTACCTGGGTCAGCACTAGTTTCTCATGGAGTATAGTGTCTCAATTTAGAAAAATAAATGAGAATGTCCAGAGGAGTTGAGCTGATAGTATACTGTGTTACTATTCCTGGGTACTTGAAATACTTCTTCAGCATATGTTTATGGTACTTTGAGAATGAAAAATGACAGTGGGAAATGCCAAGACTTCCACATTGCTGAGATAGCACTTAAAATGTTTTGGCAGTACTCCTTTCTCTCCCTGTGAAGCTTAATGACACTATCCAAAAGCACCAAGTAGCCATTAGGATCAACATTATTCAAATACTCATGTCATTAAAACTCTAGCCTTGAACATGAAGTTGTAGGTCTTCTGATGTATAATTATTTTTACCAAATTATTCTTTGATGAAAAGCAGAAAGCTACATATATTTAAAAAAAACCCCCACAACAACCCACAAAGGAAGTGGGCATAACTGATGTTTTCTGATTATTATTTTTTTAAGAACTTCACACGGGTTGAATTGAAGATTCCAGAAATGCACATGTAATAGAGTCTTTATTCCTCTCCTGTTAGTACTGCTCTAGTTTGAATTTAAATACTGCAGTCAGACTCCTTCCTTGGGTTAGATGAAAGAAAAATACTTGCGTATATCAAGTTTATTTGTAAAAGATTATCGCTGTGATTTTATCTATAAATTTGTATCTTGTAGAATAATTACATATTCTTGTATAATAAAATAATGTATTAATGTATCAATTAATATATGGCATAGGCTTTCATAAGCATTTGAAACTTACTTCTGTGTCTAGAGTTTATAGAAAATTTCACCACTGAAGTCATAATAAAAAAAAATTAAGGTCAATATTAAACATGTGAAAATAAGCATCCAGTATCATAGGAAGTTAGACTTCACCTTATATGTGGCCTTTTTCAGCAAGCACCATGTAAACCCAATAAAATCCAGGAAGACTTGAGTATATCACATTCTCAATTCCTAACTCAAGTAATAAAGATTTGTGGGTTACTATAAAATCAGGATTCCAGGTTTTGTTGAGCCATTGTCCCACAGGGTCACTGTACGACAGCCACAATTGCAGCCTACTTCGTGGGTTTTGAAATGAGGTGGTAACAGATGTAATCATCCATGTAATAATTGTGCTTTGTACTGACTGGTACTGAAGTGATTGCATTTGTTAACTTGCAGTGACTTGAAAAATCTAGAGAAGTACTTAGTCGGTTATCAGAAGCCTTCTGTATGTAGTTCCTAATGTCCTTCATTCTGATATTTAAATGAAAAATTTATGTCCTCCAGACTGCAAAAGTTCATAGAAGATGAACTAGATGAAGATTGTATCTTTGAAGTCTCTATACATTGACATTTAACTTTCCCTGCGTCTAAATATCAGCTAAATGAGAAACTGCCAATTTCATTTTGACTACTTTCTGATTTTCTCACAGCACACTGAATAACGTCTTACTTCAAGAGGGGCCCATCTAGTCTGAGTGGGATGAATTACTAGAAATTCTTTAGACAAAGAATAATTTGGAAAAAATAGAAACTTGATTTAAAAAAAAAAAATCATTCTTGTATTATCTCACACGGGATCAGAATCTCTCTCTGTCACTCTCCCTTTAAATAGATAAATATTTCTGCTTCCTGCATATTGCTGGCTTGATTCAAACAAATCCAGCTAGCTTTTTAAAACTCAGTGTTTGTATATTTAATTTCTCTGAGGATTCAGTTATGTCTACACTCCATGGAACTGAATTGAGATCATTATTCCTGCCTTCCAAGCATTCATTTGCAGGCACATAAGGTTTTCTGTGATTTTTTAAGAATATGTTTGCTATGAATCTGAGAGAGGAGTTCTTTTAACGTGGAATGAATAATAAAGTACCATTTATCTTTTAGCATGCTGCAAATCAAGGTATTAATTTATGTTTACTCGGTGTGCCAGAGACACTGCGTTTCTTTGAGATGAGGTACAGTGTAATCAAACCCACTTCCAATACAGTTTCATTACAGAATTTTGTCTTTCTGTTGAAATGTTCAGTGATTGTCTGTGAAGCTTCCCAAAGCATTCACAGAAAGCTATATTGTTCTTCAATATTAGAATACGCTGATAAATTTTCAAAAGAAATGGTTTTAATATATGAAGATCCTCTGAAGAATTTCTGCACAGAGACACATAATTAAGAAGGGTTATTCAGAGCAAAAATGTGCTAGAATAGTGGGGACTTCCAGTGAGGGCAAGGATTTACACAGAACAGGAACAAATATCCATCTCTCTCGTACCTTTGGTGGAAGTCCTAATCACTGGGATATTGGTATTCTGTGCCACTTCCCATACTTCTTTAAATATTCATCAAACTAATGAAGGGTGATTTGGAACATAGCCCATGACGTTAACGAATCAGGAAGAACACCATCTCGAACCTCAGGCTCCCAGCAGTTATTCCGTTGTTGCGCTCTCTGATGTTTTCACAAACTTAATTTGCACGGTCTTAATTTGTTTCTGTGCAGAATAAAGAACAAATGTCAAACCTCTGCAATTTTAACAGAGCTTCTATTTCTCAGGCAGCCTTCCCTACCATTTGTAAAGACTTGTCCTATGGCCCAGAGGAGTCACATTCACATAGACAAGACCCAAGCATAGTCCCGCAGAGTACAGGTTTCCTCCAAACTAGGATAAACAAGCAAGCAATTTGTCTAAATGCTAATTAAACCTTTCCCCGTAGCCGCAGGGAGCTCAAGCAAAATCAGCTCCAGGCAAGGAATGATTTGCAGAGAGCACGCTGGACCCTTTGGTCTAAACCAAGACTGTATTTCCAAACATCCTTCTAAACCCCAGCCAAGGAGCCACAGGTGGTACCTTTAAGGCGTTAAGAAAGGTAAGAGTGAAAGTCCAGAGAACACCAGTGGGCAGCGGGAGCAGCTATTGCAGTGGTAAAGCAGGGATCTTCCAAGGAAATGTCCACAGAGTTTTAATAAGACTTCCATTATCTTCAGCCCGTGACCTCAGACACTTGCCCCTCACCATCACACTACAGCTTCTTCTCTCTAGTCTCTCCATCAAAATGAATTTCTTGTATTGTCCCTACTCTGATGCCGCTTGATTTCCTTTGGTTTTCTTCCCACTTAGGGTGGTGTTTCCTCTCCCTCATTGGTAAATTTAAGGCAGGGAAAGCGTAGCTGCTATCATTCTGCCCTTTTTCCTTGTGTTTTTTATCCAATCTTCTACCCATGATAGTAAAAATCATGATTATTAGTAAGTAAAAGCAACTAGTTTTTCTGCTGTTGCTAACTGAAGTGCAGCTGAGCCAGTGGCACCTATAGGAGGTGGGTTTTCAAAGAACAGTCGTAATAAAGTAGCTGAAAGCATTCCAAACAACATGGTTTCTCCCTTGATGAGTAAAAATTGTCACCCCAGTTGGCATAGCACACCCTAGACTTAGTCATCTTGCCATTTCTGTCTTCTCTTTCTTAATTACCAGTATATTCACATGATCATTGTCTCTAAGATCTCTTCAGTGTGTATTTGTATCAACAGGATTTCATATGAATGGTGGCTCAGACCATCACATTCTATCAAATCACTTTGTAAAGCAAACACTTTAAAGCTAACACAAATAAGGCTGCTGCTAAATATTATGTCTGCTATTAGGTTATTTGCCTTTCGTTTCCACCTTCCTAAATAACAACCCCATTAGAGAGCACTCCTATAACTGGAAGTATTTATGATACTTCTGTTAACTCTTCTAACACAACTAAATACTGAAGGTACAGTAGAGAGTTAGTGATCTTTCCTCTCGTATTTTAAAACTTCAGTAGCATCATTAGCCAGGTTGGGTAAAAAGGGAGATGAAAGCGAGGTACAATAGAGATCTATAAAATTATGAGTGCTACGGAAAAGCTTAACAGCAACATTCATTGTTTGTTGTAATAAAATGACTAGGAGCCGAATTAAAACCAAAAGAAGAAACATCTTCATACAAACTAAACTATGGAGATTATTGCTAATGTATGGCATATATTCAGAAGTTTATGTAAATTCAAAAAGTACATATACTAATTTATGGAATGAGAATCCACTAAGTATATGAAGCACAGGATACTGTCTCTGATTCAATGAATTCTTGAGCCACAACTCACTCAAGGCTAGCAAATACGGCTCTATCATTGCCCTCCCATATTTTTCCCCTTACACCTGCTCATGGCACCTGCCAGAGGCAGAATGCTACATGAGATGGTCTTGCGTAGGCCAGGCCTATCCAAAACTGGAAATCTCCAGTTGGTAACTAGGACTGATAATTTAAGACTCTATCTATGTGGATTTAAACACCACCAGGGTCTAACAGTATCCATAGTGAAAGGATTCTTTCAAGTCCTGTGCTGAATGTTTGAGCAGCCATTTTATAATGTAGGAGATCACAATCAATATCAGAGAGGACACAGAAACCCCCATCTACTCCTAGTCCTAGAGGTAGTTAAATACATGTCTGTTTCTCTATCAAGTTTCTCATAGTCCTATAGCAATACAGCTAATGCTCTGATGACCAAACTGTTTGCTCTACCAAACTGAACTCACTTGCAAGCACCAAGGCTGGACTGGTGTACTTAACAAGAAAGCACCCCTCCAGTGAGGCAGATTTTCTTAATATCACATTTGCATAGGGCGATGATGCTGTTGATGGTACAGCAGTGCTAGTTTCCGATAGCCCACAGACACCTTCACTGAAGCATCTGAGAAATTTTCTCAACCACCGTGAGTTTAGAATCAGGTCTCTGCAGCTGCTGCAGCTCCGGCTTTAGATCAGTGCACCATGATGGCTCCTGCAGGGGTCACCTCCCTGTGCCCTGGGCTGCCTCTGCTCCTGACCCAAGAAGGTTATACAAGTAAGTTATTCTGTTCCTCAGGTGCTAAAGCCTCACCTGTAGACTCCACCTCAGAGGATGATGAGGTAGGGGACCCCACAGCAAATGAAGAAGACCTCAGTGCTTTTTAGGATTGCGGTACAGATCTAAGCCAGTAACTCCCTGCTTTATTTCCTTCTCCCTGTCCTTTACCACCTACACACAGGCTTCATTATCTAACTTTACCTTATGAGTAGCTATGGTGATCAGATAGCAAAATTCTGTGCTGATTTTTGGGTAACGTTATTTATCAACACATTTATTGACACACATAGAAGTTCTAAGCAAGTCAGGAAAAACACAAGCGAGACAACAGGCTGCTACTCTATAAATAAACCTTTTCCTTCTATCCTAAAATCGCAGCATTTAGAATGAAACTTGGGAGGAGTACAGTCTTTCCTTTACCATCCTTAAAAAGTCACAACTGTGTGATATCATATTGGTGGAGAAGGGACCTGAGAAGTGGTTAAGACAGCAGCTATTAAGATGCAGAACAGCAGCCTGACAAAACAAGTAAAATTGATCCTTGCATTCAGCTTTTGCCAAAGCGATGGCAAATCACGTAGCAACGTGTTGCTTGTACAAAAAAAAAAAAAGGCCACCTTTAATTTAAAAACCTAAAAACCTCAGAAAATATAGAGTGCTTAAGAATCTGAATCACGCTTTTGCAGATAAGTAAGCTCTGATTTCAGGTAATGGAACTAAATGCTTGAACTTAGAATTTTTCCTTAAATGTGGCTTATTGCTTCAAAATAATATGAATTGTTCTAGATACTTCCTTTTATTAACATTACATTCATTTTAGATTTGCAAAAAAATGAGTAAAGAGATGGGCTGGTCAAAAATAAAAGTTTTCCATATTAATTATTCCTCTAATTATACCACAGTAATGTAACACTGTAAATACACAATTTTGGGAAGTACTTGTATGAACAATTAATTTAATGATGTTGCTTGTATCACACTCAAAGCAATCTCAGTTGCACTGAATTTTCTATACTATTGTCAATCAAATGAGAAAGAGAAATGAGGCAAGATGAACAACTTGCCTATAGAGCAATAGTCTATAAACAGATCACCTTTTTTAGAGATGACGTTTTGGCCAACGTGTGTTATTTAAACGCAGCCATCATACATCAAGAGAGACTTTCCCCTTTAGCTGCTGGGCATAGCCTTGCTAATGCTGTCCAATATACAGTTGGCAAGGGCACGCTACAGACCTGCAGTCACAGCTGGTTGTCCCCAAGGTCTCCCAGGTCCTCTTCCGCAAAGCTGACGCTTTCTAATAGAAAACTACCACTCATGGCAGCAGGGTCCTGCTAAACCTGAGTTTCATATTCTTATCCTCTTACAGTATTGATATTTATAAAGCCTAAAAAGAGATCTTTTTAGCATTTTCCTGGATTATTTTAAGTACCTCCAGTGTAATCATCAGATCTAGCAAAGAAATTCTTGTGTTTCTGAGTCAAGAGTCTTCATTAAATTCTTGAACTATTTTCCTATCCAGGAGCAACCCAAACAAAGAAGCAACATGGCACTACATGACCAGTTGTCTTCACAGATCAGTAATTACAGTCTACATTAACCTTTTTCCATTCAAAAGCTAACCAGTGAAAGCTTTGGTTCTTCATTAAAATCAGCTTAAAAAAACCTTTTTTATTATTTATGAACCTTCAGGCTATGCATGAACTTTCCTGATGTCCAGTTGATCGAGAGGAGCTTATTAGCTCCCAGTCTTCACACAGCCTGGAAGGAATGGTTCAAATTTTAAATCCTCATAACTTTTTGCCCCAGATTCCTGACATTTTCACTAACTTAATTTGAAATAGTGGTATTTATATTGTGCATTTCTTTGAGTCTCATTTGGGTATATCTTCTCAGTGCAACATTCTAAAGCCACAAAAAGTTGCAAACACCTCCACCTAAAGAGGATTTCTCTTATGCAAAAACAGCAATGTTTAGCAAATTGCCTAAGTAAGGAAAGTATTTCTTACAGAATATGGCTTAGTACGTATTTTAGTAACTCTTCAAGTCTTCAGATGAACAAACCTTATTTAGACCTTACATTTTGAAAATGTGTTTTAAATTCAACTGGAATACAACTCTTTCTGTGCATTGCTGATAACAGACACACCTAAACTAAGTCTATTTGAAAAATAAGGGAACCAGACACACAATGTTGCAAAAAGGTCAAGGTAACCATTTTGAGTTTGAACCTTTAATGTAGACATTGAGACATTTGAGATTCTCCTGTGCACCCTCATGAATGGTGAAAGAGAAGGAGCATTCAGAGACATTGAGGAGTCCTTCCCTTTGGTTTCTTAAGTAACTCCCCAGTCCTCTTCTGTTTTAGAGAGAGAGGATTATTTTCTTAAGAAGGACTCCGAAGAAAAAAGAAGGGGGAGGAGCTGGGACAGCTTCATGTTTACTATTGTAAAGACCATCACTGTAACATAATACCAGCCCAACATTCAGCTAAATATAGCTTGTGGTGCATAGACATCTGGAGGAATAGGACATGCTTCCATCATCCATCTCTACCTGTCCAAGAGTGGAAATTGAGCTCATGGTCCATAAGAGTCCATTATCACTGCACATCACTTCAGTTACGCAGTTTTCAGGACCAATGGGTAGAGAATATTTCAGTTGTAAAGCACCTACAATGATCATCTAGTCTAACTGCCTAGATTGTGTAGAATCACTTACTACCAAGGAGATGTTTCTTGCCTTAAAGGAGCATAACTGCTGGTGGCCATTTTTTCACCACCTTAAGATGATTCAGAAAAAAAATCAAACCAGAAATCTTTTATATTTTTCCTTGCTTCTCTTGTTCCCTGTGTTCACTTTAAAATGTCTGGTCAGTGGAATATATTATCAGCTATTTAACCATGTCAGGAAGCCATATCAATTAGTAGCCTAATAGTCTTGCCATATATTTTTCTTATTATACACTAAAGTTTTATGGCTGAATTCCTGTAGATGCACTTCTTGTAGATAATGATTTGTAGTATATAGTAACCTGAAGGCATTTTAAGCCTAAGTCTGCTCTCTTGAAGAAGGTGAAAAATTAACATGGAATCAGACAGTTATGCTTTTTCTTAAAAATTTTGTTAGAGACAGGCTGGAATTTGGAAGGATTCTTATTCTCGGTGTACCTCAAAAAAAAAAAAAGTTTAAAAAAAAAGCTTTTAAAAAGCTCATAAGGCACATATCCAAGTAATCTGCTATTGTTTATATGTTAGAGTAACTTGTGCTTCACACTCTTTTCTCTCTACTTGCTGTGCAAACGGCTTAGAAGCAAAAGAAACCATAAGTTCCAGGTACCAATATGCCACTGTTGTCTATTTACGTAGTCAGATAGAATTTACATGGGCTGGCAGAAAAAATTGCCCTTTGCATGCTTTGTCTCTAGGGGAATTTGGAAGTATGTCCAATTTTATAAAATAATGCTAATCACACTATACACCAAGCACAAATAACAGATTTTCCAAGGGCCTTTTCTGAGCAAGTTAAAACTCTGGACAAACTGAAAATAACGGATAATACTTAAAAGAAAAGGAAAAGCAACCCATTTATGCATCAAAGTTAAAGTGGGTCACTCTGCAACATAAAGCACATTTTTAGTGGATATAAATTTAGCAGCTCTCTGCAGCATTATGCATGACAGCAGTCTTGTGATATTTCAAGTAGAGAACAGATCCCTGGAGACACCATGTAATTTATAATGGACTAACCATAATAAACTGTGGCTGTCAGAAAAGGAGCTGGTTCCAAAGAAATAAGGCATATTGGTCTATTTGTCTTATTTCCTATTTGTCTTAGGAACGCCCTGTTGAAGATCTAACTTATCTAAGATCAGATAGAAACAATGGGGAGGTTGGTTGGTTAAAAAAAAAAAAAAAAAAAGCCAAGATGGAAGCTCTCCCTTTTTGTCTTTCAGAGAGTAAGAAATTAAAAGAAAGAAAACACACAAAGAATTGCAGTACACTTCTTCAGCTGACTAATAACTAGCATCCCTTTCCTCCAAGTGCACAGCAAATGCCTTACTGTTTTTGTGCTGGCAACGCTTTATCATAATTGGTGCAGTAAAAAAATACAGCAATACCTGCAGGGCCGTAGGCTCTGCCTTCCTCAGCTTTGCTGAAAATTAATTAGGCACCAGCTGTCTACAAAGGCACTCTTTATTTTTTGACGTATCTGTAACTTCCTTATTTCACATAGTCCTTGCAGGTAGACTGTGGGTGTTTGTTTGCTCTGTTCATAGCTACCGAGGACTCATACCTAACAACATGCACAGAAATATGAGAAACAATCAGTAGATTAAAAGTGCTCATTTCCAAACCACAGGTGTATTTAGCACGGCCTCTCAGTGCAGGGATCTACACACTCTACATTTAATGAAAAAATTAGATTAAATCATTGCTCTTTGTCATAGAATCACAGAATGGTTAGAGTTGGAAGGGACCTTAAAGATCATCTAGTTCCAACCCTCTGCCCTGGGAAGGGACACCTCCCACCAGACCAGGTTGCTCAAAGCTCCATCCAGCCTGACCTTGAACACCTCCAGGGATGGGGCATCCACAGCTTCTCAGGGCAAACTGTTCCAGTGTCTCACCACCATCACAGTAAAGAATTTCTTTCTAAGATCTAATCTAAATCTCCCCTCTTTCTGTTTAAACCCATTACCCCTTGTCCTATCGCTACACTCCCTGATAAAGAGTCCTGTATTTCCTGTAGCCCCCTTTAGGTATTGGAAGGGGCTCTAAGGTCACCCCAGAGCCTTCTCTTCTCCAGGCTGAACAATCCCAACTCTCTCAGCCTGTCTTCACAGGAGAGGTGCTCCAGCTCTCTGATCAACTTCATGGCCCTCCTCTGGACTCATTCCAATGGGTCCATGTGCTTCTTATGTTGGGGGCCCCAGAGTTGGAGGCAGTTCTCCAGGTGAGGTCTCACCAGAGCAGAGCAGAGGGGCAGAATCACATCCCTCACCCTGCTGGCCACGCTGCTGGTGATGCAGCCCAGGATGGGGTTGGCTTTCTAGGCTGCAAATGCACATTGTCAGCTCATGTTGAGCTTCTCATCCACCGACAACCCCAAATCCTTCTCCTCAGGCCTGGAAACTTAATGTCTAGATTCTAATTTCTTATAGGCCTTTGATGACCTGAGAAACTATAAAAGACATTAAATTAACTTGGATCTCTGAAAGGAAAATTTCATTTAACGTCCTCCCGTTCTGTCACTTGGTCCTTCAAGATAACAGTAAAAATAGTGCTCCAGTTACACCATGTTTTTCAGTTGTCAATTAATGATAAGGCACAGGTATTACAATATTAACAATGTGATACTTAACATCTAACTTAACAATAGTTGAGAGGAAAAGGGGCCACAGTAAATCTTTAGGACTATTCTTTTGCAAATTGTTAGCAGGTATCAGTGACACGTCCTTAACATGTGACTATGCATAGGATGCAAACCTAAGGCAAATCCCTATATGATAGCAGGCTCCTTGTCTATCTGACAAATGTATTTAGAAATCCCAAAGCGTCCTTCTAAATTCACAATATGCAAAAGCTATGGTAATCTTCATTTAATTTCTCAAAGCAAAGCGACCTGAGTGAAACAAACAGAGTGCAAAGCACTGGATTGTTTCATAGACATGCACATTCATGGGTCCTACCTGATGTAGAGAGCAGAGTCGAGGAGGCCAAGTCTGCAGAGAGATCACCACGCAGGAACCTAGTACTCATGCTTTACCAGGTCTCAGAGCTATACCTTCAGCATATCTCACATATGAATTTCAAGCTTTTAAATGCAACAAAAGCTAAATCGATTATAAATTGTATGTAATGAATCAGAAACTTTAAGAGCATGATCAAAGTATACAAACTTAGAAAGTTTAAAAGTATGTCAAACCATTGATAGAGTTCTCTTGTCCTTTCCTAATATCCCGATTCCTCATCATAACAAATCTAAGTATTTGAGAGGTAAGCTGACTGCTGAACTGATGTATTTAGAATTTATTTTTCCAGACATCTTGATGGAAAAAAAATAAACAAATTTTTTACTCAACCCCCAAAATTTGACATGAAGAATGAAAAATATTTTAATTGGAAGGAAGAATGAAATCTCCCAGAAAAGAAAACCAATTGCAATAGGACATTAAAATAGCATTTAAAAAATAATTGAAGTGTTAAATAATGTACTAACATGATAACATCCATTTTGCATTGTAGAAAACACAATTTTGTTTTTAAAAAAATCCTTTAAATGAATATTCTATATAAATTTCAATCCAAATATATTGCAAGAGTTTACAATAGTATAAAATATCCACGTATAGCATATACCATGTTTTAATGAGTAAATATCCACAATGCATATATTTTTTCCATACATACTTCTGATAGAGGTAGACTCTAGTAAAAAGAATACTGTGTTTTGTTCATGCAGTCACAGTTGAGCAGTCCAACTATCAATGGGGATATAAAATACAGACAAGAAAATTGTTTAGTGTCTTCAAAAAACAAATATGTATCTGGAAAGGTCAAATTCAGATCTTTTGTTTAAGAAACAAAAAAATCATCTATTAGTTTTTGCATTATAAATTACTGACAAAGACATGCTTACCATGTGCTTTTAAACTAGAAAAGCACTGGCACACAACTCTCTTTGTCTCTCTGAGACGGAGCTCATAAGCACAGTAAGAGGCATTCTGCCTCCCTTCTCTGCTGAGGAAGAATGGTGCAGGGGAAAGACAAGATGACTTCTTATATTTTCCAATGTCCATATCACTCTATTTCATTAGAATTAAACAATTCACTTTTAATTCTGATACAAATGAGCAAAGCCAACTCAGTTCTCATTACTGTACAGATTTTGCATAGAGTGTAGTTTCCAGTTCAGCAATATGCGTAAGTGCTTGCAAAATGTAAGCAAAACATTTGCATTTACAGCCCCAAAGATTTGTCTTGTTATTTCAGTTATTAAAGGAGGAAATTCTTCCCTCCCCTCCTCCATCACTTTAACCACTCAAGTGTTTTTCAGGGCGTGCACAGTAAATGGAAACACTTGTTTTTCAACAAGGTATTTAGCACCTTTGGGCCTGAGCCTGCTCACCTGAGTAACGGGAGCAGGATTTGGTATTTGTTTTCAAGCATTGTCAGATGTAAAATACACACCTCGGGAAGAAGTGTAGGCTTATGCTGGACATCATTTCCTTTCATCAACACCAGGAGATACGACCTCATATGATTTCCCTGGAAGCAATCTGAAATAGAAAAACCAGGTGATGGATGGCGAGGCTACAGTTAAATGACAGAGAAACACACTATGCCAGAAAAGCAGCTTCTATTTACTTTAAAAATTTTATAGCATGAGTGAGAAAACATCCTTTTCATTTGCCTGTCCTTTCCATTTTTTTGTTTTTTCCTTTTGTAAATTTTTGTTTGGATCTCATATAAAGGCTTTTTTTTTTTCCCCCTTCTCTTTTTCTCATCCTTAATTAGTTCGAATGTCAAACCTGTTCAGTAATCACATCTCTTTGGGTAGTAATGAAGGCAAATAAATAATGCTTAACCTTTCTTAGAGAGATCTGGAGACCCTTCTAAAACCAATTAAGGCTTGTATAAATCACTGGAATTAGCCAAGGTCTTCCTGCTAAGTTTCCAAACTTGTGTAAGAAAGAAAACATTAAAATTAAGGGGGAGGAGAGGAAAGAAGAAATTTATCCTTCCTACAGTCTTAAACCTTTCTAATTTTAAAGTATCTTATGAGTGGGAGAAAAGAAAAGAAAATAAATTAGGCAATGCGGATTACGCTTTGTTGCTGCTTGGGAGGTTGGGATGTGTATTAGCTGGATTTCCCCACGCTAAGGTTTGATGGTTTTTTTATACTTTTTCTTTTCAGTTAATTTTTTTCTGTCTGTTTGGCACATATTTCTACTTCAGGTATCTTTGGAATGGTGACTAACAACAAGAACAATAAAACAGCCTCAATCTTTCTTAACATAAAATACAGAAGAACAGCAAACCCAATTCAATTTGTCTGCAAATCTTGCAGATGAATCTTGCTGTCCTGACATGTAGGTGTCAGGCTGTTTATTATCCACATTCCTTCTCCTGTCAATGTCCTCTCACCTGAAGAAACAATTTCTTTGCATGACATAGAAAGGGAAATATCATCCTCAATAACGGAACTGCACTGATCCTTCCCTGACCAAATTAACTTTTGTGCTGTGGGTTTATCACTACACATCTTGCTCTTTTGGTGCTGTCAAAGAGCACAGGACAGGACTTCATTCCCTGTAACCTGCATGACATTGTGCTCCTGTGCCTGCATGTGGTCTCTCTTCACAGTACCTTCATCAACACAATACTGTAAAATGTCAAAAAAAATAAATAAATTTGAAGACTAAAGACTGATACGATCAATCAGACTCTTCAAAAAAAAATCTCTGGAAATGTTTAGCAAGGAGATCTCAAACGCCACAGACCAGTTTCACGTGGGCTTAGAAATCATCAGTCGTTAGACATATCAACCAAGCTTAGAAACGCAAGCATGTGTGACTATACACATCCATAGATACACACATATCTCTACTCAAGTACCATTTGAAAAATGAATAGCACGAAAACTGAGAAATGTGGATAGTTGACATGATTTAGTTTTTAAAGCATTTGTGAAGGAACCTAAGTAAGTCAATCGAAGACCCAGAACTTCAGGAAGATTGTGTTTCCTTGGCTATATTCTTTCTAAAAAAGAGAAGGTTTAAAAAAAATGGTCTCAGCTGGAATCATGCCCTTAGCCATTAGAGTGCCAAAATGAATGTAATATGTCAGCTCTAACACTCGGTCAGAAAGAGGGGAAAAAATACTCTTGGTCTAAGAATAAGATGTATTCAAAAGTTTTGCCCTGAAATTAAAACAAAAACCAAAACACACACACAAAAACCTGCCTGGGCCAGAGTCTGAGTCAAGGCAAACGTATCTCCATTTACATACGCAATTTACATCACCTGAATACCCAACCCCCTTTGCTGAATATAGTCATCATTTTTTAAAAATTTATTGCTTGCCTAGACTCATACTAACACCATAATAAATCAGTCACTCCAAATATCCTTCAAGAATAACAAGCATTACGAATTAATAATGTCATGCTGGTCATTAATTTTGATAACCAAAACATTTGCATTAGTGAACATACTTGCTCTGTAGTTGTTAATGTTACATTTTTTTAATATGCAACAGCTACGTGTTAGAAGCCAGTTCCCATTATTTGATTCTTTCACAGCTGTTCAGTATTTGACAGATGCATAATTTCGTTCTTTAAAATATTGATTTTTCCAAGTTGAGAACAGTGACGTTAGATAATCTCTGACATGTTTTGTTAATTTTAGATTATCAAGATACACTCAACAGTACAATTTACCAATAAGAAGCTGATATTAATGTTTCTAATTGCAGGCAAGTAAATTGAAGGAAGGAGAGGCCATGTTACACAAGTCATGAAGTAAGTGTTAAAGCTCAGAATAGAATAAAGGGAATAAATTATTCAAATACTCTGCAGCACTGGTCTATTTTTGTGCCAGTGGATTTCATATAACACCTATTAGGATGTGATAACATTAAACACATTTATAGATAAAGACAAGTGAAGAGGTAGGTAGACAATTCGCTCTATTTTGATTTGGAAATAATACTTGCCAATGAGTATAAATATTTTTAGACCCTGAAATCATGAACCAGCCTTAAATTTTAAATACTTTGCATTCTAGCTTGTAATAATCTCTGAAAATAAGGGCCAACAGCACATCACATCACATACTTGTAACTAAACAATTGTGCTGACATTTTAGTCTTTTTTTCAGAACTTGGATCTACTGTTTGGAAGCTTCAGAGGAAGATGTGACATATTTTAAACTGTGAAGAGATGAAGTCATACTTCAGTTTTCCTCAACAATCTGGAATATTTTACTTCTCCTGTTCTATGTCTCCTGATACAGAGCCAACATTGTGCAACCAGCAGCTCCTCACCTCAGTACCAGACACAGGACTCACAGGTCTTCCCGTCTTCAATTGCTGCTCTTCCTCTGCAGAACCGGCGCTCTTTATCCACAGAAAAGCGGTACAGAACATATCAGTCATTTAAGCTGTGCTGTTGTGGGGCTGAGAACAGAGAGTAGCCAGGTGGACAACTTCAAAAGGAATTACCAACTGCTGTCTGCATTTCCAGACAAAAATGAGGACTTGGCAGTTTTAGCCTTTGGCAGACTTTTGCTGACGGCCATTTGTTCTCTTTTCTGGTGCTCCATCTGCTCCCCCTGGTTGGATCAACCAAAGACTCAAATTGTGGCAGAACCTGCGGGTATGTACAGCTAAGGCTACCAATAAATACCCTGCCATCTCCCCCATGTAGCGATACCTGGGGTTTGGAAACACAACTATGAATTTTCTTTTATTAGACCTGGGCTGGAATAGAACAAGAAAAACTAATAGACATGAACTGTTCCCTCAGCAGAGCAAACAAACAAGTCTGATTCTGAAGTCTATTTAACGCTCAAGATCCACTAGGACAGAAAGAAGCAGCAGGAACAGAACTGTATTAGTGGACATTTTACATCTTGGAAACACAAGAAAAGACCCAGCTTCTGGCCTTTGATACTGCCAATAAAGTTTTGTACAAAACAGTTGGCAGATGGAATACAGCAATGCAGATGCCTCTCATGACCATGCTTGACCGCGCTCTCCTCCTGGTCTGTTAATCTTGAATTCTTTTTTAATGCTGCAACAGAACTCTCCAACAGGACAATCTGCTAAACCGACCATCCTGAGTGGGCCAATAATTTGGTCATCCAGGACCTCTGAATGTTAAGTAGGAAGAGGGAGGAATTGAACTTGGGTCTTCCATATCTTAAGTCCACGCAGACAGACTTGAGACTGTTTAGATCATTTTCTGTAAAAGGAAAAACCATCCCACCATGAACAGCTGTTACCATATTTCTCTGAGGAGGACACCAGCAACTTATTATCAGTGGCAGATCCGCAAGAATTGACTCTGAGGAGTTACTGAACTTCTGAGGTTTTTCAGCTGTTCCCCTGCTCTCAGCATTTTCTCATTGAGTAGCACTGAGCATCTCACTGTACACTGCTTCTGTTCCTCAGACGCTCAACTCCCCTGACTGCTGCACAAGCAAATCAACACCGCGTTATGGCTACCCCTTCACATATTAAACCTACACTTTGGATGCTTCAGTGCCCAATTTCTTGGTGTCCCTTTCTGACCCAGATTCATAGATATTCACTTCAGATGAGAACTGTGATCTTCTGCAGCTTGGCAAAAAGAACCTGCCCAACATAACGCAACTACATATACATCTTTTAGGTTTTCTTTATTTATATTTTTTTAGTTCAAGAATTACACACTAGCCAACATTATTATATATTTACATGCTGAAACTGGCTGCAATAATTTTAAATTCAAGAAAATATCTCTTATGTGCTACTCATTTACAATCATCATTTTACTACCTCATATATCCCAGAGGTTAGCAGTCCTTTTGAGAAAGACATGAAGATCTGATGCAATGATATCCACTAGTATTTTGCATTTTCTAGCCATTGGAAAATGTGCATTATGTGCATATAAGAAAGGCTACAAGGTCATTAGTAAGGCTGATGATTACTACATTATGAAGTAAATAGTACTAAGTAAAAAAAGGTAAATCAGAACTGTGCAAAGACAGTACTAACAGAACCATTTAAACACCCATGCAAATAAAAACGTGATAGAAGTCAAATCATACTCAGCTTGTTAGAATTAATCATGTTTCAAATGTTCTTTTTGTCTTCAACTGAAAGTAACAGGACAGACCATGAACAATACAGCCTGGTGAGTATCTGTCAAATGGCAGTAACAGTGAAAACATACAAAATGTTATCAAATTGGAATAGATGACCTCATGTCTGAAAAACATTAAAAAAATACAACCCTTAGTATGAAAGTAGAGGTGAGATTTTTTCATCATTTAAGTTTCATTTTTTGTCAAAGCACTTACAAAGAAAATAATTTTATACTTATGAAATGTTAGTGTTGCATATTCTTGTAGAGATGATCTATTTCAATTTTATATTAATGGATATTTAAATTATTACTATTGTTACAAAGTAGAATAGGGCAGTATTTTTGATCAACATTCCATTTGTTTCTTAAAAATTTAGACAAAGTTCCTAGTGCATTTTATTAAGCTTTACCTTTGGTGTTAAGCAGTGACTTACTAGATTTCCCTTTTAAACAATTTCTGGAGTGAAGATTCTTTGGCTTTGGGGGACTATGCTATCTAACGACAGTCAAACATCCTTTTTTTTTTTTTTTGTAAAGAAAAATATAAGTCTACTATTAGATACCATAAGAGATAGAGATTTCAGAAACCGACAGACGCAATAGGCAGGCTTTCTGTGATGAAAACACCAGCAGCTGAACTCTCACTTACCCTGGATGTCTTCATATCTCCACTCACTGGAGCAACATAAAGGTGCCTTATTGTAAGTGAAAACCAGCCCCTATTTCTTTATGCTAATCTGAGTACTGAGTGCCAAGCTACTATCTTCTGTTGCCTGAATAGTTTAACCATACAAAAGAGTCGATTGTGCTAGCAGTAACTTTGCCACAACGGCTATTTTACACTACAGTACTTTCTGTACTTTTTTGTATCTGGAATCCAAATCTTTTTATGCAAAAGGGTGTTTAAATTACTCTGCTAGAGCACTGCAATTATTGTACTTAGTAAAAAAAAGTCACTAAACAGTTACTGTATCTATCAACTGCTCATTTACAGCTTATTTAATTATTTACATGATTTTAGGACACATTAACCTAAACCATAAGTAGAATTAGCTTTCTGCCTTACCATAAAGTACAAATTAGAAGTTAAAAATGTTTAAGAAATCTGATAATATTTACACACGTTCAGCTTAAGTTATGGTTGCTCACACTGTATGTTCTATGTACACATAGCAAAATGTTATGATCACTAATGATATAGTATTGTACCCTGGCCATCCAACCCTAGATCATTTTCTAGAAATAGTTAATGTCTTTGCCTTTTTTTCTTGGTTCCCTAAGGAATTTGTTGGTTTTGAAAACTTACTAGTGGACAACGCTGTTATAAAAAGAGAGAGAAGAAATAGGCAAGCAATGTGAGGACTAATCTAATTTCAGATGCTAGGAGGTACAGTACTATCATCATGTCAAACGGTGCAATGCTCCATACGAATTATAAGCATCGATCTGCTGATATAGAAATGCCCAGTTACCCTGTATAGTAAGTTGGTTTTTTTAAATACATTTATCTTTTTGTCTCAAAAATATATTCATACACTGGTTGATGGTAGAAACAAAACTGTTATTAGCTTATTCCTTTAACACGCCAACATATGAATCTGTGTGCATATATACACTCAGTACGTCTATATATACACACTTATGTCCATATAGACATTTAGTGTATGTCCATATGCACATATACTTGGATAATGTTTAACATCTGTTCACTTAATGTTTAGTACTGTGTTATAATATAGAATTGGAACACAGTCTAATAATTACAGTGAAAATTAATTGAGCTTTAATTCTAATGTATATTTGTCTGAAATAAACAGGATTTGTTCCCCAGGTGTAAGACCACCGCTTCTTTTCTCTATGCATTGTGCTTTTGTACCTTACAGATTTTATGTCCTTTGTACGAGCATGTAAAAACTCTCTGAAGAACTCTGCAACATGCTGTTATCTAAGACTCTGCTTTCCTCCCCTGGGAATGAGAAAAGAAATGGTCACAATGTCATTGCTTGAGTCTTTCTTCCCAGTCATTAAACTGCGACAGGATAGAAACATAACATTCCTTATGCAAACACAGAAATATGTTGCATGAATTTTCAGTTCTGAAAATGTGTATCATACTTACTAGCAGTCATGTACAGTATATATTTACAGATTGATCTCAAAGATTTCATTAAAACTGTGCCATGTTATAGTCATAATTTGCCCATGAATTTCACAAAGATGAAAAACACCTTAATTGCTGGCTATCATGTCTAATAGAACAATAGAATGTGCAATTATAATTATATTACAAGATTTATCTAAATTATTAACTTTGATAATTTACTTATTGAAACTAATAACAACACGGTTAAAAGGATCTAGAATATTCATCTTCAGTCAATTCTAAAGAAAAACCAAATTTTTCCAATTTACCCGCAGGGTAGCAGACATAGCAAACCCCATATCTCATGTATGTTGGCATAATTTCTTGCTTTCACTCAAGTATCTCAGAAGAGTAAGTGCTCACCCTGGGCTCAAGTTATACTTTTCCCTTGACAGTACCTCACCAGTCTTTCTCACGCCCTTCTTTTTGTATCACAGTGTTAAGCCCTAGTACAAAATGATAGAATCCTTCTCTTTCACTAATTTTATACATCACATTAATAGCCAGAAGGACATAGTAAAAGCAAAAGTGCTTCTTCCCCCCAGATAATATATCTTTCCTAGTGACACCTGAGCAGAAACCAGACTTTTTCACTTCTTTCACTCTCTGAACAGCAACATCAGAGAGTATTATGGCTTGTACTGTAACTTCAGATAAATTAATGTGCAGTTCTAGGATTCAGTCTTTGTGGTTCTTATAGTAGCTGATGCAGTAAATCAATGCAGAGAATCAGCATATTCTCTGTAAGGTTTTATACTTGATGTGTATCAACCACAAACAGGCTGTGAGCTCCTATGTGAGTTCACACTATGCTTCTGTGAAACGACAAAGGAGTTGGCAGCAACTTCTGAAATGAAATAAAAGCTTGTACAGAAGAATACTATAAGACTGCTTTTATTTATGATAATTAATCCATTTTTAAAGAACAGACTTTGAAGAGAAATACTGAATTTTGGTGTGGCTCTTCTTCTTAGAATTGGGAAAAAATTCCAACATGATCCATACCTATCTGCCGAAATTCCAATGCATCTACAAAGTGTTATGCATGAAATGCAGTCAGTAATTAAGTATGTGAACAAAAAGCAACATTTTGGCTTGGAAAGCTAATTGCATGATGAAAGCCTGTGGAGTCTGAACCTGAAGGCAGTATGTGAACGTACATACAACTCCCTTCAAAACAACACGTGGTACGTATGCCTGGCAAATCCCATTTCAGCTTCAACACTATTTTCTCCCATTTGAAGCAGAAATAAGCATGTGATATGCTCAAGACAGTCAGAAAACTGGCCTATTAGTTCCCAGAACTGCTTTCCTCCTATCATTGCCATTCACTGTTAAATGGGGAAAAAATCCCACAGAAAATTACTCTTATAAAGCAAGAACAAAAAATCCAAAGAAAATATTTTATGCAAAATATTCTTAAGAACTATTTTAAAGTATTGCCAAAGGAATACTTAAATGGGGAAAATGTATCTGCCTGAAAAAAAAAAATCCTTTCCTATTTGGAAGATACTTGAATTCTAGTTTCTTTCAGAAATTTGTAAACAGATGAGAGGTAGCATAGATACAATAGATGTGGCTCTTACTTCATGAAATATTTTATGTCAAACAATATTGAGGATCCCATTTAGTACAAGCCATCAGGAATTTATACTTTATATGTGGTTCTTGCAAATTGTTTTGGTTTTGTTTTAAATTACGAAAAAGTTTCCGCATTGGATTAAATGGCAAACTATACTTTACCTATAAAATTCCATTTTTTGCCTATTCTATTTTGCCTATAAGAGTATAGCTCCATGGAATGGAAAAACCCTCCACCTTTTATTTCAAAAAGTTTCCTAAAGCAAACCTGAATTTTACTAGTTTTTCAATGGAAATCATCCTAAAGCAGGAAACATTCAAGAGTGTAATTAAACTCTAAAAGTGATGGCTACCAAGTTTTTCCCTTTAAAACAGTGCATTAAGGAAAACAAAATAAAAAGTAAAATGGCATTGCCAAATCTGAACCGAGAAAATACCCTGTCAGTATTTTTTGCACCGAAGTACATAATGCTCGGATCTTTACTGTTAAAAGAGGTACAATACCTTTAGTCAACTTGGATGTAAGTTGTTAAGCATAACAACAATAGCAAGCATAACATTGGAAAAATTGCAAACTTGGAAGAACTCACAGAACTCCACATGAGTATTTTGGACTAAAGTATGTATTATAACTGACAACATTCATTTCCACAGTGTGTGTGAGTATATATATATATATATATGTATATACACACATACACATGCTTTTACACGTACGTAGCCTTCTCTCTCCTTGGCCCTGTAGTTTATAATTGCTCTCTAGCTCTTCCTACCCTAGAAAGGCAGGGCACCATTGGTTTCCTTCAGCCACCTAGAGAATTACTATTTGACCAACCAATTTTGGCACTTTGGACAGATGATTTCCTTTCCCCGACACAAGACAGCAGCATATCTACGCATTCAGAGTTGATGCATTTTTATGCCATTGCTACATTCCTCTATTGGTCACAACGACAGTCATTGTGATTGTGAGCATATGTTCTCTCTTTAAAAGCCAAACAAAACTAGTGCTTTTTGCTTCAGCTTCTGTGCAAACATCCAACCCTAGTATTATCAGTCAAAGGTTCAGTTCTTTCAATAAATAACAGGAAATACCTGAATATGGTTGGGAAACCTCTGACGATCATCATCTTGGAAAGATGATAGGCACTACTTGTTTTCAAGTTTACACATTTAAAAGGTAAAGTGTATATGTTTCATAAGCATGGTAACAACTTTGTACACTCTCTTAAGTTTAGATGCATGTCTCAGATATGCAGTTTCCCTGGGAATGGTATGTACTGCTGTTGAAATTAGAACTTGTTTCTCAAATGCTACTCTATAATTTGTATCACTAAACTCAAATGGCCATTAAAAAAAAAGAAAAAAAAATTGAGAGTGAGGGTTAATGAAATAGAAGTGATTGTCAAAATTCAATTTGCCTTCACACTCAAAATGCACTTATATTTTGATAAGGGGATATGTCCATACTGCAACTTAACATATTTACAATTTAGCAGAAAAAACCAAAATATTATAAAAATAGACCATAGAGTGGGCCAGCAACTAAGGTGTTTTAAAATAACTTTTTGTCCTGAATAGAATTTTTCTAAGTCCCACTTTTGGCTGTACAACCGATTTGAAGAGAAATCCAGTTCTTGCTTCCTGTGTGGCTTTGCTTCTTAGTTCACATAGTAAAGCCAATAGACAATATTGAAGAAGGAAAAAACAACAGGGAAGAATATGCGCGACCATCGATCTATGGCATTTACATCAGTCAAGTCAGGAATGGTAATTTTCAGTTGAGATGCACGTCTCCGTAGCCTACTTTTCTTCTGTGCCACATGTCGCTCCAGGGCGTTGCGACCAAAGCTGTGTCTGGGTAAGCCAGCTTTCCGGTACTGGATGCTTGAAGTGTCATAGGCCAGCATAGTGCTTCTAGGGTCCCCAAGCCCCATCACCGCCTCAGAGGCAGCCATCTCATTTTTAATTTCAAGAGTGCTCAACAAAATATTTTCATGTGGATCCATCTGTAAAAAATAAGAAAGCAGACTTAACAGGAGAGAAAAGAAGCCTAATCAGTTGCAGACTGAAGCCATGCTGACAAGGGCTAGATCTAACATTACTAATTCATTGGATGTCAGCCTGTCTTTATGCATATATGTGACTATTGTCACTTATTTGTGAACTCAAGAAGCAATAAGGCCAGTATAGTATAAGGGAATAAATGACATTTCCCTGGATCCCATGTTCAGTGAGCAGAAGCAATACCTGGACATGAAGTGCACGCTTAGCTCCTGAAAGTGGGATTCTGCCACTGGGTAGGGTATCTGGGGCCAACATTGAGCTTTTCGGGGTTTTTTGGAGGGCAATCAAATGGAAAAGGGTCTGCTTTATTTTGTTTTTTCTCCTTTTAAAGGAAAGCTTCTGCTCTGACAAAACCCATGTATTTTCAAGGTCTCTCTGCCTCTATAAAACAAGGCCCAGAGCACTGAACAAGAGAATGCAAATTTTCAGTCCCTATACTCCAAGCAGGACTGGTGGTTACTTGGGGAAAGGCACCGACATAGTCTAACTATACCTATGCGGAAACTCCATTCCCCAGTGCTTATGAATTCCATAAATACAGTGCATGCTGTGGAGACCTTAATGCTGGAATAGCAGAGATCTGCAACTTAGAGCAAGGAAAAACAAATACAGAGTATAATCACATCAAATGTGCACTGAACAGTTGTTTCAATGGGTGTTTTTAGCTACTACATGTTTTTTTAAAGGCAGTTCAGTGAAAAAAATATTAATGCAGTATTGTAAGGAAACTCCTTATACAATTAAGAGAATTTCAAAGATGAGGAAATAAATTTTACTCCTAGGCAATCTGGAGTAGATCTGAAGTATGGGTGGCATAACTTCCATTTACAGAAAACAAATATAAGGTTATTTAGGAAGTTTTAATTTTCCTCAGCCTTCCCTCTAAGTATATAAGTATATATTTTGAATTGTGTGATTACAGAGTATAGTTAAACAAAAATACTTTAAAAGCAATAATAGCTAATGAGCAGCTAATTAGGTACACTGACTTAGTAATGGTAGTGCAGATACACTCCAGGCCAAATAAGAAAGAAACTGCCCTAGAACTCCTTTAAGAATATCTCAGCCACATTATTCATTTATCATGTATATCATATATGCTATGATTATTATGGAAAGTGCACAAACTGTGACTTTTGTGGATTTCTAAATAATAATATGTAGAAGCCAGCACACAGCAGCAGGAATCTCACTGCGCTACCCAATATAGCATCATATTTGCCATTATTAAAAAAACCCTATGTAATATTTCGTATGGCACAGTGAGAGAACTGGGTTGAAAACTGCTGCTTTTTAGTATCATCCACTGCACAGTATTATAATTGAGAAATCAGATACTCGCAAAAGTACTTCAGACCCACTGAAACACTGCCATTTGAGTGATTACATCTGTTCAAGTGATGCATAAAAATTGGCATCGCTGAGATGCCAGATTTCCCTCTCTTTTTTAATTTTATTTTTCCCCCAATCTGCGTGAGTTTGCACCCCTCTAGTTTCATTACATTTTAGTTTTAGGTTAAATGCAATGACTCAATGTGAAGCAGCCAAAATCATCTATTTTTGCTTTCTTTCCCTCAAAGCCATATGAAATCTTTGAATTTTATGGTGTGTTAGGGGAATCAATCTTTTTTAAGAAGCACTGGAAAATGGAAAAGCTGAGCTGGAACTCAAGAAAAATTCCTTTAAGAACTCTGTAGCATGATACTGAGCACAGTGAGGAAACACGATGTTCTAACCAGGAAGACCATCAAATCGGTTCTCATCTGCATTAGACAAAACTAAGGCAAAAAGAGTATTCTGCTATTGTAATACAAACAAAAGCAAACATATGCAAAAGCTTTCAAATAGATCTATGAAAGTTCTCAAGAGAGCTTTCAAACATTTTCTTATAAAGAGTGCAGTTATTTAGAAAATTCTTATGTCATTTTTGGGGTAAGACAAAATTGGCTGTCAATTTTGTTATAAGATCTCAGACAAATAATAAGACCTTCAGTATCCTGAAAATAAAAGCAATTACAGGCACTTGGCATTCATTGATCCCAAGAATCAAAATAGGGGGTGTATCTTACAAGAGGGGTGCAAAGCCATTTGGAAACTACATTTTCCATAGTTTCACATCGCCTTAAGAAAAGAATAGAAAATTTTGTTCCAATGACATCAGGGGAAGTTTAACACAATATCCATTAATGCAATGGGTTTACCCCTGGGCCTGGGTTCTTTTCATCTCAACGTTGTGCATTCTAAGATACTGTCTTTGGAAAGATTCTAGTGTCAACAAGTTTTTTCACACCTTAAATAATATTAGAAATTTGAGTGCTCTTTACACACTCATATAATTTCTATGCAACAAAAATGCAAGAAAGGTTATTTTAGTCTACTAGAGTTAGGTACAGACATGTTCTAGCAACATGATACCACTCCTTCAGTTAGCTTTTTGCTTTGATTCTTTCGTCACCTCTGTTTCAATTTCTGTAAATTTCTTAACACAGCAAACTGCTGCAGTTATCTGGTATTCTTGGCAGTAGTTAGTAAGATTAGTGATGTTGGGCAGAAAAAACATTTAGCAATATTCTAAACTAGCTTCTAGGGCAAAGTGTCCTCTTTGCACATATCACACTGATATCAGAGTTGGAACACAGCATTTTTCAATATTCCAAGAATATTTCAGAAAAAATAATGCAAAATAGATTAAAAATTAGTGATGGGCGAACCTTCAAGTGTTAGAAAAGCCAGGTAAGCACCACAAATTTCAGGTGCTTCTCTAGCACTAATTTGACCCTCCTGCACCTGAGGCAGTGGATTGACCATAACAAAACTCGCATTTTTTATGGTATTTTCAATTCCCAATCTGAAGAACTCCCAAAATTCCAATCCAGAAGTAGAAATGAATGTGGAAATAAAAGAAAAAAAAAAAGGAAAAAATAAACAAAAGAAAGAATACTTTTCAACCTTTGACAAAAGATTCCTTGTCAGATTAGAGAGAACTGGGAGTGTTATTTCCACCAAGCAGGTTCGCCCAACTCTAAATAAAACATGCCTTTGTAACTAGGTGAAGCCTGAGGTAGAATGATAATGAATTACATTTATCGTACACAGCACCACCCATTCAAAAGGATCCCAAAGCGCTTTACAAGCATTAGAAAGAAGAACCACTTCACTTCCCCGTGAAGCGCAATCACCTCTAAGGAGAAACATGGTGACTGACAATGCAGAACAATACACTATATTTTAGTCGAGGAAATGGAGAATGCCGTAGCCAATTGAAACTATGGGGTGGGTGAGTGGTGGTGGGAAATGTTAGGTAAGCAGAACAGTTAGATAAATTGATATTTGGCCAGATGCCTGGGGTTGAGATGACGACGCTATAAAAAAGTGCCATGGGATCTTTAATGACCATAAGTGGTCAGGACCTGAATTTTAAGTCTCTGAGGATAAAAACATTAGAAAACAATGAAAGATACCTTTGTTGAATACATTTCTGGACAATGATATGTGCCAATTATTCTTCTGTCCTGTAAGTTAATAAAATCAAGACCAGTTTCCTTAGAGATAAGGCAGCTATTATCTTTCATTTAAAATTAAAGCACTCTAGGGTAATAATAGGACAACTAATTAAAAGATATAAGGACCTCTAAGCCAACAATTAATATAAGTATATTCTGGCTTCAGAGGTGGTATTACTGCCTTGCTCTGCTCCTCAAGGTAACATAACATTGTGATGTAAATGTATTTTTTCCAACTGGTCATTTGACCAAGGAAGATATGATGATATGAAAACAGTTGTTAAAATTATCCCGGGGGAAAAGTAAGTGTAAAAGTGGTGTCAAAAGGAGGTGGAAGAAGGTTAAAAAGATCTCTTGGTGCTGAAGGATTGTTCAACCATAGAACTAGACTCTTTATGGTGAACAGAAGAGTTCAAACTTAATGGAGAAATTCCCAGGGAGAAGGAAGGAAGGGAGGTTGTGAAGATGAAGAAAAAGCAGCAGCAAGTACCATGGAAATAAAAGGTGAAAGCAGAAGTGGAGGAGAAATGATCAGAGTTCAGCAACCATGCAAGAGGATGGGCTTTAATAAATTAATCTTAAAGGTGGATGACAAAATATATGATGCAAATGATATTCACTTATAGGTCCAGGTCAGCTGGAAGAAAAGCTGACTCTGGAGCCTTGAAAGAGGCCATGGCCTTTTCGATGGCCTCAAACAAAGGGAATATAGAGGAAAGTGTAGAAATGTTACCATTATATATTCTTCCTGCTACCTAGAAACTCCAAAATGATGGCTTTCTTGAGGAATTCCTCTTACACTACTACATTAGCAACTGTAAAATACAAGGAAATTACAACTCCCACACACATGCATACATACACACTTAAGTATTTTAGGACTCCTCCAAGGATGACCAGATCTCTGAAACTAGTAACATCGCATAAACCAGCATGTTGGTGATTATGCTCTACTGTTATGCCAAACACAGCTTTACAGTAGGAAGGAAATTTATATTGGTGAACAGAAAAGATATAATTATTGACACTTCCTCATATACTGTTCATTTTCACATATAACCTTCAATTACAGGCAGGCACCAGTGACTCATTTTATGGCAAAATGGCTCAGAAGCCATAGATAAAATAGACAGTAGGACTGGAATTTCTGATGGAAAAACCTTGTGAAACAAAATAGTTGTAAATTCAGAAGAAATATCCTTTTGCTAAGTAGGGTTGCCATTAGTCAAAAGCAAAACGTAGTGAGCTAAAACACAAAGGGACAACAGAAGTCCCCAGTCTATTACAAAGATTAACACCTGAGATGAGGTCTCAGCATTTGCAGGTCCTGTGAACGGACATTCTTAATAGCTGAAGAGAGAAATAAAGATCCTTTTCACAATGAAAACCAACATGACATGCCTAGACGTACAATTTAATTTGTTAGAGTTTAAGATCTTAGTATTATCTATAGCATAGTTTCCTACTGCTTAGCAGCCGAATTTTTCTTGGAAAACCAGTAACATCCCATTCCTGACTGGTCACAGTAGTTCCGGCAAGTTAGGTGAAAAGTATGAAGTGCACTTTACATATAATAAGGATCTTCCACCTCATCAGCAAGGTTTGACTTACTGATTAGGAACCACTGATCTCTGGGCGTTGCACTGACTACAGAAGGTAATGTGTGGAAGGCTGATAGCCCTGTATAAGCTGCTGCTAGGTATATTCTGAAGAAAAAAGAATTAATGATTTTCAAATGGCACCTGCCTAAAGCTATACAGACATTTTTGACACGATAAGCAAGTCTGCTGAGATAAAGCTATATGAAATCATAAAAACACAATTCCCTTATATTTCAAAATATCATATGCGAAACAATGTCCATAAAAATGTAACAAACACTGCATTTTCGTTGTGTGTAGAAAATTGAATTTGTTGCCAGCGTTGCCATAACTGTTTATAAAACCATGTTAGCATGCATTGGCTCAGATTGCATTATACACCTAAGATTTGGGTCAGGCCGTAAAGCATGCAGTTAGAGGACAGTAAAATTGTCTTATAATTTCAGGTTACTTTGGCTTCAAGTCAGAAAATCCAGAGAAACTCTGCAAATTCAATCAGGATTTTATTTAGATTCTCGAGTTTTTTAAAGCCTAAAAATCTAAACAAAAAACCACAAGACACCTGTAAGAATTAAAACAAAAAAAAAAAGAACAAAAACAAACAAAAAAAGAAAAACCAAAAAACCCAAACAAACAAAAAACCGTGAGAGAAAATGCAAGATCTGGACATGGAGCTTTAACATTACTCTAACTACTTGCAACTCAATTTCTTGGCATTCAGTTTTACCTTCTGATATATGTTATTTCTTGATCATATCATTAGTAACACATCAATAACTTAGTCATAAGTATCATAGGATTATGGTGTAGTGGTTGAAATCATATGCTTTCTTTCAGCATCCATTACTTACACACAATATTCCATGTTTAAGGCATTGCAGAGTAAGTGCCACACAAAATAAAAGAGGCTAAAGCATCTTTGGATTTGACATTTGAATAAAAATCATGAAGTATGAACTTTTTCAAACTGCTGCACAGTGTTGTAAACCAAAAGCCAACAAGTGAAACAGGCAAAATCATGACTGCTGTTTGAATTATGACAAGAATAGGAAAGAGTAGAGAAATGGCATATTAGTGTCCTGTCCTCAACTTGAGCCTTACACCGCTATCTTCTAAAATATCGCAAAAATCAATGATCTGCTCCACATGGTGGCTGAACTAAAGGAAGAAGTGAATAGACTAAGGACCATTAGGGAGTGTGAA
>JAOXNO010000052.1:37259074-37344165 GCA_028565335.1 Limnodromus scolopaceus | reverse complement strand
CAGGGGGGTTGGAACTCGATGATCTTTTGAGGTCCCTTCCAACCCTAACCATTCTATGATTCTATGATTCTATGAAAAAAAAGTCCTTGGGTTTTTTTGGAGTAAAGGTGAATACATCACCGTAGCCAACCAAGAAAGAAAAACAGAGAGTATGCTGTGATTCTGCAGAAAATCACTCTCTAGTAAAATGAAAGGGATAAATTATGGAAGTCAGGCCTTGATGTTGTACATGCTTTCCATTCTAGTGCACCATAAACAGTAAACAAGTATCTAATTTAGGAAATGAGCTTGTAACTTTACCTAAGCGGATACATTAATTTAATGGGACTTCGATAAATATTAAGGTTAGTCGTGTTTTCAAGAGATTTCCTGTGAATAAGGCTTTCACTCTTAATCCAAAACCATGAATAATGCATATAACCATAAGGAGGAAACAATTTTCTTTTTTAACCTGCTATCCACCATTTTATCACAATGGTGGAGCTAAATATTAGTTAAGGAGAATTCACAATGGTGGAGCTAAATATTAGTTAAGGAGAATTCTAATTGGGAAGTCTTCAAGTCTAAATAAGCTCCATATTGATGATATTTAAAGGTAGTTCATCTCCCTTCTAGAAATTTGACATACAGTTTTCTTTTTTCCTCCAGATGATTGCAAAATCATCACTTAGACCAAAACAATACTTTGTAAGAGATTCTATCTTAAAAATGAAACCCTTCCATGAAAGAAGAAACCTCATCTATGGTAAAGATAAGCATCAAAAGCTTCTCCACAAGAAAAGTTGAAAATTTAAAAATGAAATCTATCTGAACTTCCTGAAAGCATTTATTTTTACAAGACAGATTTTGTAAATACTAAAAGGGGAAAAAATAATCAAGCTTTGACTGAAAATAAAGGAAGCAATGTAAGTAGAACTGGAATTTTTGAAATTTCAACTACAACTTTCAGCAACAATTTTTTACTACTGAGACATTTAGGAGGAAACAAAGGCAGTGATTTGGAATACAAGTCTTCTGGAGTAACAATTAACAACAGCTCTAAATCCTACTGTTTTGTCAAGAAACAAGGTGTTAGGCAGCCCAGATTCTTGCTAATACTGCTCTGATAAAGTATTTGTTATTTATCTGCTAACACACCATTTACGTATGCACATTTAATTCTCTTGAAGATAATGTAAATGAATAACACATCAGCAAGAACCTACATCCTAGAAAGTGCTCTTTTCCATTTTACGATAAGAACAAAATTTCATCAAACTCCCATATTGCCCCTAAGCTAAGTCTCTTATTATGTTGTCTTACAAAATATAATTTAACAGATACGCCTAGCACCAAAAATATACTACAGAAACACAGCAAAATTGCTTATATAAGAAAGCTTCATGTAGATGAAAAGTGGATGGAATATTTGATTATCCTTGTAACTGGAAAAAATTGTAAGGTTTTATTTGGATATAGTTATGATTTTGATATATGAACTAGACAGTAAAAATAAGGCTGATAAAGCTGCTTTTCTAGAACAGACTTCTGTAAAATACATTGAAGTTATTTTTCTTGTTTGAATTCAAAAACAACGTGCAAAGCACTATACAGTATATACTGTCATAAGGGTGGGTGGACTGTACAGCAGTCTACCAGTGTTTTATCCATCTGACCATGGTATATGCACTTGCCAACAGATTTAAGCTCATGATTTTAGGGAAGATCAACAATATAATTCTTGGTCATGAGGTCCAAGGAAAAACTTTTGGAGCAGTGACAAAGATAGATAAAACACTGAAGAGAAATTCAACAACAAAAAAAATTAAATTAAAATTCTTGATATTTTTCTATGGAAAAATCACTGATAAGTTTTCATTATGAAGAAAATAAAGATGAATTTCCAACTTTCGACAGCAAATTTCCGAACCAAAAAAGATCTAGAAATGTACTTATTATGATCATCTCTAGTGCTGATTTAGAAGCCTGAAATACTGCCGGTTCCATGGCTACAGATACTGCAAGGCTCAGAGGACTAATCCTAATAATATTAAAATGAAATTACTTCCACTTTAAAATAATCAAAAAATCTGAATTTGTTGACTGAATTAGAACATTCCTGCATGACTGACTTGTACACTGATAGTCTGCTGTTTTGGGGAGACTAACATTTTGTCACTCATTTTGTTGCCAGGATATGGTTAGTCGTTTCAGATTTGCTTCTAAGGAAGTTACTACATATGCTAAATACATACCAATATTATGTATTATTTCAAATTTTATATTATACTTAAACTGTTTTTGTTTATGCACTAGTTGTAGAGAAAGTAAAAACTGGATTGTAGTTTTGTTCCTGACATTTTGGTGGCCTTTTGTGCTATTAAATTTAAACCAAACTTAAGTTTGATTAGTTAAAGGTATTATCGTTCTATAGCAATATATATAAACACATATAAAATATAAATCTATGGATAATAGGAGAATTTCAGAACGCATTTAAAATGAAGGAAAAAAGACCGTGTTTTTTGACAATAGTGTGCAGTTTGTTCTTGACAAAAATAATTTTATGGAAACGAGAAAAAACAGCTTAATAGCATGCAAACATGGTAGGTGTTTATGTAAAACATGGTTAATGTTATAAAAGATTCACAAGATGCATGTCAGGAAGGGTGATCTACTCACAACTGAGAAAGCTGAGTTAATGAGTTAATGAGACCAAATATAGGCTTATTTTTAAATTGCAAATTATTATATATTGTATATGCCTCATGATACAGAAAGGAAGAAGTAATGAAAGCTGAAGAATCATCCCCCACAACAGCTAGCCCTCTTCAAATGGTACCTACATGCAATCGGCTTTTGGATTTTCTCCTCCAGCTATGTATTATCATATACTTTGATAAACAAAAGACCTTCCATGCAACAATTGAAACTTATGTAAAGACACCTTTCCTACCCACAACTGCAATAGCTTGAAAGTATAAAACCTCAGAATTCCATCTAGCAAAATGTGAGCTAAAGTCTTCCATTTCTAAAGACCTTAATTTCCAGTTATCTTCAAGAACCTTTGAATGCTCAAAGAATACATGGACAGAAAGTGGCCCCAACAAAACATTACATGAAAATAATCATGTTGATTTAGGCTGTGTGACCTTTACTGCTGTATCCCTCAGATCAGCCCAAAAGCATTAAGTTTTTGACAACTATATTACCAGAAAGTTGAGTTCATTTTGTGGACATAAGCAAGGACAGGTATGCAGGGTTTTTTGTACATAGCTTTAAGATATATCAGTTTTGGAAGAGGGCTCAACAAGTTTTTTGGGTGGCGAAAAAAAACAAATTCAAATCTTTCACACTTCTAAAAAGAGGAATGGCAGCATAAAAATAAACAAGTTTTAGACTTCTATGTTTTAATATAACATTATATCATTACAGAGAGATTCTTAAAACTAATATCTAAGGAGTAAAAAAAGATATATTGATACGTATATATAGATGTCTGTATATAGACACACACATTAAATAAGTTTAGGCATAATCCTACTGAACTCCTTACCTTTTTCCTAAGTTATGTGAGAAACTAATTCCTGGTGTCTATCTTTCTCCATATGCAGAATTCTGGGAAAACCGCTAGTATCCAAAAGAATGTGTCACCAAGTGAATTTACCAATAAACACAGGTCTTCATAGCTCAGCAGGACTGTTTCATTAAATTTAACATACATGTATGCAATACGCACCCTGACACGCTTTTAAAAAAAAAGTATATATAAGAAAATATATGGTTTGTACATGTCTACATGGATGCCCAGTTCATATGCTACATTAGTAGTATTTTGTTATGAATACTGCTAATTATGGCATTTCTAATTTGTTTGGGCTATTCTGCTCATTAATCTTGCTCTATCTTTATTGTCATGCAAGACAAGCAGTCCCCGTGGCATGCTGCAGAGTGACTGCACCATGGCTCTCCTGGGAATTAGAATGTTTCCACTGTTGGAAAAAAAAAAAAAAAAGATTTTGAAGAAAAAACACTTTTTAAACATTGGGAATGTATATGGACACAGCAATTTAGGGATTTTTTAATAGTGTTGAAAATATTAACTTGTTTCAGTTCAGGTAATTTTACAGCTTCAAGAGCAAACAATAAAAGTAAAGTATCATAATTAATAATTAATAGTTACCAATAGATTAAAGATGGGCAAACACTATAAAAACGGGATTTGAAATTTGTATCCTCCTTACCAGTTTGGGATACTATCATTCTGATTATGTAAACACTTCTGATATGAATTTTGGTTCACCTGAAATCGATTTCCCCTAAATTAGATGTAACAGTGCATTGCTATCTGCAAAAAGAAACCAAACAGATGTTCGTTTTAGACACTACAAATAAAGCAAAAGGGTTGACAGTCATCTTCTACATTATAACAATATTTTTACCACTTAGTGCCATCCTTGTGTACACAATCCAGTGATCTCAAGATTCATGAGCACACCTAGGTTACATCCCCCAGCACATAATGATTAGAGTTACAACTTATTTTTTTGGCTAGAAATTGGTTGACTCATGGCCATTCAATTAAACCTTGGCAAACTCTTTAGAGCTGATCTGCTTTGGGAAATCAATTCACCAAATTCACTAGCCAGACATGCCTTCTGGACTGCAGCTACACACATTTCTTCTACTTCACTGTACATAATTTGCCTTTTTGTGCCTTATTTCCCCACAACCTGAAATAATGATGTAAACTGCATTAATGGGTTCCTTTTTGCAACCAAAAGCATATTTAATTCAGGGTCAGTGGTGGATGGCAGGTTTGTAGATACACTACAAAAGCAAAAGGCATAATGTACTTTAAACAAATGGACTGTGCATGCACTGTTCTTACATTAATTAAACATGGCATTCAAAGGAGCGCAGATGCAGAAAGAAAACCTCACGCAATTGACTTGACCTTTATTCAGATGTCATCAGGAATACCACTACAGATCATAGAAATAAATCACCTTCTGAATGCTTCTGCAAAAGGCTGCGGGCTAAAACTGGAACTTCCTCAAATTTCACTCCTACCAAAACTCCAGTTTCAACAAAATGTGAATAGGCTGGCTGAGCACTCTGCGCATTGCTTATTGTTTCATATGCAAGTTGTTCCTTGATAACGCATGGATGTAAATTTAAGAGAAAGGCTGAGCTTTTATAATCCATGCCTATTTTTATCACATGTCCTTCACTACACTTCTGTGCCAGGAATACCTTCTGACCCTGATCAAGAATCACTTCCCGTGCAGTTTTACCCGTACTGCAAACCAAACAAAACCTTCTCTGGAGGGCAAAGGAAGAGGATGAATGCTTTCACTGAAATTTGGACAGTTTCACCATTAGCTCCAGTGATACAGAGCAGTGAAGACATGAGATTTTAGACTGAAATTTTAAAAGCTTCATGTTACCTTAGTGTTTTAATATCCTGTTCAGTTTATTAACTCAGTCTGTGCATACTGCCATTTTAAAATTCCTCTTTTTTCCAAAAGCTTTTACAGTCTTCAGCTTACTCATGTTTCATACTAGAAGTACCTCTACTGCACAGGGTATAAGGTGCAGTTCTATGTAATAACTACTAACTGCTTTTAGATACCTTTGCAATAATTCCTCTGCACAAGAGCTGCATTTATGATTTCTTCAGTTAGAAATGAACAATAATTGCTGTGAACTGAAGAGGCCAGAGGCAAGCCAGCAGTAAATCAGAGGGGAAATAAAGGCATTAGCCAAGCCTAAGCTAATGAGCATTGCCTTAGAGCAAGGTACATTATCTCAGGCCTGCAGCCCTGTTAAAGCATCTTTACACCTTAGTCTGAAAATTGAGGAGAGCGATGTTGTCTCTTTGCAGCACACTGAAAGCTAGCACAAGTTGGCCTGCAAAGGGCCATATGTATATATTAACGGATTCACATTGGCTCAATTTAACACACCCCATGTAATTCCACCCCTCTTTTTCAAAAGAGACATCTATGGATATGATGGTGAAAAAATGCACAGGCCCTTCCATTTACTCACTAGTAAAGTGGTGAAAAGAAGTTTGGAAGCTGCCATGGGAAATGGCAGGTAACAAAGCAACACCTGAGCTGACTCTGCCATTTCAAAGTGTGCTGGTATTGTTGGCAAAATGAAACAGTCGGTACTCAGTCTCAGTCTTCATATTCAAACAGTACACATATGTGAGCCAGTGAATCTGAAAATGGGCACCCGGAGAAGGAGGATGCTGTGGGAGCCCCAAGTCCTTCCTAGACTGTCAATGGCCAGAAACTGTACATCGTCAGCCTGCCCAGTTGTGTAGGTGAAATAATTAGGTGCAATGACTTGTGAAATGGGTAATTGCATGGTCCTGTTTGTCTTAAAATTCTGATAATGTGGTGGAGTCCTCTGAAAATGGAAGATCTAAGGAGAACTATTCAACTTCACAGGTTAAACTTGGTCAGGCTCTTTTCTTTGGTCAAAAAGGTGTAGGGAAAAAAACAGCAGTCACAACAACTTGAAGGGGAAGAAAGTTACCATGTTAAGCACAGCTGAGGGCAGGTTAAGCGTCTACTTGTTCTTTCTTGCCATCTCATCTCCTTTAGTAACTGTGTGCTAATTTGGATATAACAACAGCGGGTCAGGAGGGAAATGAATTGCAAAGGTATCTATATTTGTTTAAACCTTCTTAACTTGCTAAGCCCTACATTCATTCTTCAAGAGAACTTTTTTCTTGTGATTCAAATCTATTAATATGCTGTTTATTCTCATTATCACATTAAAGTTCCATGATCTCTACTTGGCGCCCAAATTTCTGATAGAAAAATGTCATTAGTCTGACAATTTCACTGGTTTGTGACTTGGCACTATGTAACAGTAATGCACTGTAACTTTCAGACGTGCTGACTGAATACCTTACGTAATACAAGGACTACTGAGTAGAATTACTCATTGTTTTAAAAATACACTCGGTATATTTTTAAAAAGTCTTTGTGTTCAGAAAAAAAACCTTATCTAAACATGCGGAGGTTAGCAATGTCAGTTCACATTTATTTAAAAAAAAAATGACTGAATAAATCTGTATAAACAGTTTTATGAAGTGTTGCATAATATGCTGACATTTTTCCCCTCTTTTCCAGAGGGAAATTGCTTTATTAATACTCACAATAACAACAGCATGATTGCAAAATTAGAGGTAGAGCTTTATTTATGTGACTTACATTATCATGTACTTCAGGTATATAGCTTGTGCCTCAGGAGTATAGCGCTGTGCTTTAAGCTAGGTTGGAAGCATCTAGGCTTCAATTATTACTGCAACTTTATACATTCTAGGACCACATTCAGTGATGTATTTACAATAGGCAAAACCTAATGCCACTTCTGTGAAGTGGCAAATCAAATTTCTTTGAAAGAATATAACATATTTTATATAATAAATGTTAATTTGCAATCATTAACTGTTCTAAACCTAGATGATCTAACTTTACAGAAAAAAAAAAGATAAAATAATTCAGAAATAATTTAAACACTTCCCGAATAAAATGGATGTAAGAATCAGAAAGATGGGACTAGGAATGGAAGGTAAGATGCAGCAAATCGTTATATGGTAACACCTCTATAAGGTTTGATACAAGGGTTGAAAAAATGCAAGTATTGCATCGTGTTTCCAGCTAATATCCTGGTGAGCAAACCGTACTGATGTCTAACAAAAGGCTGACAACATGCTCCATCAAGAGATGGATCTGTAGCCCTTCTTTAATGAGAGCTTTGATGTAGGAACTCATATCAATACTCACAGCGAGTATCACCTCTGCTGCTGCTGCCTGATACACTTCCAGTCTCTGTTGCTTTGGAAGAGGGTGGCATACAGCTGCTTTTCCACTGTAACTACCCCTTCACAAACGTTCAGCTGGCAAGATACAGGAAGCACTTCTTTACAGAGCAAGAAGAATCAACTTTTCATTCAGGCCAGTACATTTACCATGGTCTTTACTGTGACAGTTCTGGTTTCCAGAACCAGTGGTTTTCTGATCTATCCAGAATAACAAATACACAGATATCATTGATATTGAAACACATTTTCACCTTACTTACACCTCCAGAGAAGTCAATTAATATATGTAGTAGTCTGGATCAAATGAGTTAGACGAGCAACTGCAGAAAAAACAGCAATGAATCCAAAAGATGTAACAGCAGCATAACCAGCAGGTTGACTGGGAATTTAGTAACACAGGAAAATATACTGAACCCAGAGATTGGGAGGTAATCAGACTGTAAATCCTGAACAACACAAAGACTAGAATATGCATCAGACACATGACAGTGATTAGCATCAGCAAGCCCATCTAAGCCACAGTTCCAAGATCGAAACATCCAAGGTAAAATTATTGGATATAACAATGTAAGAGAAAATTTAAAAATTAATCAAAACCACTGCGGCTACTGGATTCTGGAAGAAACTTGTAGAGTATAAATCAGTACTGAGAGAGCATCAAGAAACTAATTATTTGAACTGCAATAACAGAAATTAAGTATATTAGAACGGTTGGGGGTCTACATCAGAAATTACTTGTAGTTGTACCAAGCTCTACACTGAGATCATGGTTAGGCTAATCATCTCCTTGATGACAAAAGCCAAGCTTCATAAAGGAGAAAACTTGAAGGGTTATATCACAGTAGCTTATTTTCCTCCCCCTACCCCTTCTACCCCAAAAGGAAACAGAAACTGAAATTACAATTAGAAGAAAAAAAGCCTGATAGAGGACTCTAGACTAAATCCTGCCAGACCATTTTTAGGTAATTACAGAATTAACAGATGAAAGTCATGGATTTCAGTAATGCTTTTGACACACTATATTGAAACTGAAGAGATAGTACGTCCCAGATATATGTACAATTATCCACAGGAAGACAGTCAGCTGAATGATATTGTGAAGGCAGAGATTAGAATTTGGCCCCATTTTTAAACTTATTTGTTAGTCATCTGGAAGAAGCACAGACAGTATACTAGAGCCTAAAGAAAAGATAACATGAAATGTGTCTACAAAGGATCAAAAGGATGCTGATGACCATCAACATTCCTGTTTAAAATAGAAAAGTCCACAGAATAAAATTGCGTAACAATGGATTAGAGTATATATACCATAGTTTATGACAGATATTACATCTTCAACCAGAAATACAACACTCCCAGTTTACATATCCTTATATATACACTTGCAGCACTATGCCATACAGAAGAGATTGAAAAATGTGAGACTATAAAGATAATAAAGGCATTTGAAGAAATAACTTAATATAAGATGATGGGCTTGAAAAGACAGGTGAGGAAATTATGTGAATGCTATTTCCAAGAGACAAAGGATATCTAGAGTAAGAAGAAATCCAGTGATTTACCTGTAAGCAACAATACGACTGTTTAAGAGAGAACAATTAGCTTTGACAAAGGCAAAAGATGATGAGTTAGACTAAAGGAATAAACTGCTAAATGCAGCTTGAGAAGCTTCAAGTGTGGAACAATCATACGCACAGCCATTTTAACCTGAAGTCACTGCAAAGAAAATTAAGCATGTCCCCATCTGCTGGTAATTGAGTCTGAATCTTCCTTGAGTTTTTTGCCCTTTAAATTTCTCCATTATTTTATTACTCGGGTTTCAGAATTCAAGAAGCAAATCAAGATATAGGACAAATCCCTTCTCTTCCTTTCCCTTTACTCCAAACAGAGCTAAAAATCTTTAAAAATGAGGGAGTATATGAAGTTATGATCTGTGATGATACATACTAGATAGAAGGAAGACATTTTTTTTTTTATGATGAGGGTTGTGAAACAGCAACAGATTGACCACAGAGGTTGTAGATGCCCCATCCTTGAAAACATTCAAGGTCAGCTTCGACAAGGCTCTGAGCAACCTGATCTAGTTGAAGATGTCCCTGCCCATTGCAGGAGGATTGGACTAGATGACCTTTAAAGGTCCCTTCCAACCCAAACTATTCTGTTATTCTAAAATACCAAAATAAAACCAAACCCACCACATTAGGCATATTACATGAATACAGTATAAAATTTAAAGAAAGGTATGGCCACAGTTTCATCTGGAATATCCTAGAGGAAGCTCTGCAGCCTGCCTGGTGGTGTTCACTCAAGTGGAAAAAACAGGACATTCTCCTACAGAGTAACCAAATCTTCAAGGTATGACATTGGATTCAGCAGACAGCAGCCATGGAAGAACAGCTTCTGTTGTGCTTCTGTACTGTTTTGTAGGGTCCCTAGTATCTTCTGAATAACACTGGACAAAAATAGAGAGACTGCCAATGTCTGTGCCTGCCCTGGAATCTCTCCATACCAGAGAATTCAACAGCATAAAGGGAGTATGTATTAACTTCTACTCTGATTTTGCAAGTAGTTGTGGATGGAAGGACTAATCAGCACTTCCCCTCTCATGACCTTTTGTTGTTCAGAAAAATCGTAAGAGGCTGTTACAAAAATTCATGTTGGAATAAGAAGAAATATATTACAGATTTACTGGCCTATAATCTATAAAAAAAGATGCTGCAATACAAGCAGTTCCAATAACTATTCATCTGCTCTGTTACAATTTCAGTGCTGAATGCAGTAACAGAGCAGTAAAGACATTTTCATTCTCGTGTTTCGAGGTTTATTACTCATGGCATTAATCTTTTCTCACATAGTATCTGAAGTCACAAACATAAATTCATAGTATTCCATGTAGTGATAGAAGAGGAATCTAGTAATATTACTTATACTTCATGAACTTAGTCCTTCAGTGTTGGATCTTAATTAGAGATGGAGTGTTCATTTTGGTCCCATTTCTAAAATACTTGGGTTTTTATGGAAACCTGTGTCTGAACCGAATTTGGCAGTTCAGACCCATTTCTGGTTCTTGTACATGAAAAAAATTATATAATGTTTGGCCCACTTTCATAGATAAAATATTAAGGTCCATTAAATATGAATGTTTTCTTGCTGCTGGTCAAACAGCAAGAACAGCTGTCAGCTCCTTTCCTCCTCCCCAGAGCAGCCTATGCGCAGTAGGACAGCATTCTCTGATAACTACTCTTTTCTGATCCTCTCCTATTTGATTCTCTGTCTATTGCTTAAGGGATTGCAAACCTGATTATCAGATCAGGACTGCCATAGACTGTGAACCATGTCAGCCTGGTATATTAAACAAAAGGCTCAGTGTGAAAACATGTAAATAAAGTTGTTCCCAGTATACTTTGTTAATCATGTAGGCTGGTGAATTTCTGCAACAGTTATGGGAATGAATTTACTGTGCTTACTGGATTAGTACACTAGTTAGTGCTTTCAAATTCTAGTTCATGGTTAGGAATTTGCCACTACACTTTGGCTATTCTGTTACATGGCTGAAATATCCATTGTATGAATAAGTATATAGAAAGTACCACAGGTGAAACAGTATACAAAAATATACCTCAGCTTGTGGTGACACTCTGACACCTATGGACCATCAATTTCCATTGATGCTAGAGGAAAGACTTCAGGTAAATGCAAATCTAGTCTCATAAAATTCCTCACAGGGTTTCTTAGTTAATAGCTTTGATTGTTTAAAGGCAGACTGATTTTAAAAAATAAAAATGACAAATTAAATAAAAGCTTGCAACTACTTTTTACATTGCTGAAAAATCACCAGTAGAAAAGGATTTTACAGAACCTTCATGAACTTTACAATGGAAAAAGGTATCATAACATCAAAACTAATTTCATCATTATGCATTTGCCTTCATTCATTAAAACATGTTTTTCTCAAATTAAAAAGAAAAAAAAAAAGAATGGGTGAGATCTGAGCCATGAAATTATAATCCTCCATCTTAAAAGGCTGTAAACTATAACCTATAAAACTAACTGATTTATGCTATCAACATGTTTTTGTTGTTCCAGCAAAAATGAAACAAGATGTTCTTCTGTTTGCAGGCACACTGCAGAATTTCTGAACAAACACAAGATTTCCACAACTAGAGCTGTATGAAACTTACGTTTCCACTTCACAAATAGTCACTTGGGTTTTTTTCTGATTCAGGGTTTTTTTAAATTCTGATTTTGATTTTTTCACCCTTGGAGTATCATGCTGAATTACAAATTCAAAAAGCTTCCCATGCCAAAAAAAAAAAAAAAGAAAAGAAAAGAAAAATATAATTTAATTTTATTTAACTTTCCAATTTGCATGTGTGTGAAAGCTTATACATTTCACACTGAGTACATTTTAGCATTCAGCCCAGATTTGCCACTGTGTGAAACTCATCCAAAATGGTCAAAGTGAAAAATGACAAGTGCTTTATGATAAGTGCTCCATTTTCATTAAGCATAATGGATACTTTTTCCAAAAGTGTGTATCTTGGCAAATGTACTTTCTGCCTCAATTCTCTATCCCCAGGGGACCATTTTCAGATTCAAAATTAAGTGCACAGCAAGTTGATGCTTTCTTTCTGAGCAGTTTCTCATTTACCCAACAATATCCTGGGCTATTATATGTTGAAAATATGCAAATTTTTCAAGCTTTAAACACTTTTGTAGCAAACATTTCTTATCCAGGTCATCTGAAAGATTTATGAAAGTAGGTTAAATTTAGGCTTTATTTCCAACATTCTCTATAACTCTGACTAGAATATCAGTTATAGCCATCATTTTGGATTTTTCCCTTTGGAAACAGATTAGACATATTTAACTCTACATCCTGACTGAGAAAACATCTCACAGCTTAACTGACCACATGCTTTAGAAACAAGTCATTCACTTTTCTAGGCTAGAGGGCAGCATTAATTGCTGAGGTGGCTAAGTATGCTGCTCTGCAGAGCTCAGACAAGATCATAATAATCCCACTCCACTTATTTCTAAAAGAAATTACATTTTAAAGTTCTGCCTGGCAGAAGTGAAAGTCTGCTTTACTGGGGCAAAGCTAAAAATATATCCCCGTTTCAATTTACCTTATTGACATCCATTCGCAACTTCTCATTGTTGGCACTGGCAGCTTTTTCTGCCGCTTTCTTTTGACGCTGAGGTCCCCTGCCAAAGAAGATGTAGTTGACCAATGCATACTCCAGCAGAGCCATGAAAACGAAGACAAAACATCCCATGAGGTACATGTCAATGGCTTTCACATATGGAATTTTGGGAAGAGTCTCTCGAAGATGGGTGTTAATTGTTGTCATTGTGAGCACAGTTGTGATTCCTGGAAAAAAGAATTGACAAGTCTATTGGTTGAATTCATTTTAATTTTCTATCATAATAGCACATAATATTCAAATGCTAGAGCTGAAAAATTCCAGATTTTTTTTTCCTGGTGGAAAAATCCCCACCCCCAACCTCTGTCCATATTTCTTGTCTTTCTTTTTGTGTAAAGAAACATAAATTACACCTGTAATAAATTGTGTTAATCAAATGAACAGTAGTGGGATTCTATGATTTTTAACCAGCTAAATGGTAAACTTCTCTAAGGAGTCTCAGTTACAAATTACCGGCCTAGAGTCACTGTTATCTTGCTTTCCTCCAACATTTTCAGGGTATCGGTAGTCTTGAATTCTTATGGGAAAATGCTACACAGAAAGGCCTGATAAAACTGAGACAGTATCCTATAAAGTTTAAATGTCAAATTCTCAGTTGTATCTTTTATAAGAATTTACATATTTTATCTATAGAGATCTGTACTGGCAGGTATCAGTCTGATTTATACAAAATTTGGCAATAAGTACTCATATTTATTTTTGTAACATGTTTGGGTACTCTGACGAGGGACAAAATACAAACAAACACACATGGGATTAAAGATGAGATATAAGAGTACTCTAGAGATTAATTAGGGAAATGGCTTGTATTTAGAATGTAAGGTAACAGTAAGAAAAAAAAACAACTTAAGGAGAAGTTCACTGCACAATCCTAGTAAAGCGGTATTTAATTCATACCTGAAAGGAAAAGCAATTTATAATCCATAACACAGTGCTGATTGTGTATTCTGGACTGCCATGGGCAAAAGCAAACTAATACATTCTCTTTGGAAAAAAACAAGCAGTAAAAGAACAACAGAAACTGTTGAGATAATTTGGCTAATTCTTGTTACAATGATTATACAGTTAGCTAATTCAGACATGAAATCACTTTAAGTTTTATTTAAATTGTGTTGATTTAAATACTGATTCAAATAATACAAAGCTTAACAAGCCAGACATAAAAAGATCTAACAGATTTATTTATCAAATCATGCACTACCCACTAAGCCAGAAGCAAGAAAAAGCATTCAGCTAATGCACACTGCATGAGACGTGTAAAAATGCCTACCTAAAGCAACTCTTGCAGCTGAAGCATCATAATTAATCCAGAAGGAAACCCAGGATAGGATAGTGATCAGAATAGAAGGCATGTAGGTCTGCAGAATGAAGTAACCAATGTTTCTCTTAAGTTTAAAGCTGAGAGACAGCCTTGGGTAGGCACCTAAAAGAGAATATTTGGTATGGCCATAATTTACTTGTATAAAGCCTGAAAACATTTTTCTGTCATTTTGTTTTTGCTGTTTCATGCAGCACAGAGTACACACAGAGTTGAAAGATCCAGGATAATCAGAGGCAGAAATTCTAGCAAGAATTGGGATTAAATAATCTTTTATTCTAAGGGTACAAGGCTGCTCTAGGTGCATACCTGCTACTAATCATAATATTAAACACAAACAGTTAAAAAACATTTCAGAGCACCAAAGCACAGAAACGCTTCTTCCCTGATAAGCTGCGGTATGCATACTTCAGTGTAACCCTTATTCTAACCTTCTCTCCAAGCAGTGCAATGCTTGTCCTTTGTCACTAGACACCAGAAATATTTTGTTGTGTGAAACACTTGTTGACATGGATGCCAAGAGATCACTGTTCAAGTCCCATTTCTGCTTCGTTTTAAAGAATTTGGAATGCACAGTCCTGCTATACTCCCTCCAAAGATTATTTCTATCCATATCTAGAAAGTGAGTTGGTTTTTTTTTTAAAGACACCTAGCAGCTTTCTCAAGTAGGTAGAAAACATCACATGGTAATAGCCCAACCCAACTCTTGTGTCTCTTGAATGATTTAATATGCCATTGAAATGTTTTATTTGTTTCTTGTTTTGTTTTTTATCTTATGAAATTCAGTCTTCATTTCTACTCCTCCTCACAAAGCATCTTTTCAGTCTTCAGAAAGTCATTTTCTGGCTGGCATAGGCTAACCTACAAATCCTGTGGAACAAGGATTTTAAAGGTTTTACAGTGAAGACAAAACAATTAGCCTAAGACACCCGGTTTGGCACAAGGAACATCTCAAAATAGTGACAGAAAAGTTCCTAAACTTCCTACAGGCTGGGTTACTTCTTGTTGCGTTTAGGGCGCTGAGGTGTAAAAGTGGGTTAATGAGTTTTCATAGGAAAACAGAAAATACAACTTATTTAACTGAGCCTTAACATGACAGAGTACTGTATCCTCTTCACATATTAATGGGTGATGCCTTATACATTGTGAAAGCTTTAATAAAAACTGTTCCTTTCAAAATTCACAGTTGCTGCTCTAATTCTGTTTCTAAAATTTTTGTTCAGCTCCTGAACTGCTTGTTAAGAATTAATCCATCTCTAAAAGTCTTCCCAGGGAATTCCCCTTTCCGCTTCCCCTCCACAAACCTGTAGAGAAAACAACGTTCTTGGTGATCAGCTTGTAGTCTACAATGGAGAACTGTGGCAGTTCGATCTTAGTCACTCCTGTGACTGCATTATCACCCCCACGCCAGTAAAATTCAATGTCATCTGTTGTATAGCCATCTATAAAAACAGGAGCACACAGTTAACATACATGTCTTCTGACATCATGGAGAATAGTTCAGAGAATTCATTCAGAAAATAACTTCAAATATATTTCTGAAATGAAACCACTAATAACATAATAGGTATAAACATACAGGCAGACACAGGTAATTCTAAATATAATTTCAAATTACAATTCTAACTGTATTTTTTTTTATTATTTTTTTTTAAAAGATATAATATATCAATATATTAAAAAGCAAACCTTTAAAAACTAATTAAGACTACACACATGCCATATACAGATAGTAAACGTACATTCAGCTTAAGATAACTTCTGATCCCAAGGCTGGATAAAACAGTATGAGTTCGCTGTAAATTCAGCCCCTGGGCTGAAACATCAGTGGTGGTAACAGAGACATGACCAGGCCACCAAGAGAAGCCTGGACGAGGTGCTTTTCTGTCTTGTGCACCACGATCAGCATATGAAAGAGGACAGTGAAATTAATACAGGTAAGGGAGAAATTCAGCATACAGTCATCTCATGAGATTTGTTCTATATGCTATGTGCTTTATAATCTGACTATGGATGAAAAGGACTAAGTCTAGTTCAAACCCATTTAGATTTTACTTGTAAAACCAGCATCATTCCTTTTCCAAAAATGGCTTGAATGCAATAAAAGACAGCCACATTCTGTGATGGCCTTGTAAGAAGCAACTGTAGCAGACACAATAGCCTTCACTCTGCATGGCAAAAAAAACACCCACAAAAAAACCAAACCAACAAAAAAATCCTGCCACCCACAACCCCTCCTCCCCCGGCCCCAGAAGACAGCACGTGTTCCCGTAATCATAAAATATATGCAGGAGATATGAATCTGGGTTCGCTGAATGGCAGCTGAGCTAACTTGCATACTCCAGGGTTGGTATACAGAACTGATAAGTAAACATCAGGAATAAGTCTGCTACAAACCACGAAATAAGATATTCATGAAGGTTTGTAGCCCTTTAAAGGTTTTTGTTGTTGAAAATTGAAAATAAAAAGAACAACTCTGAGATAGAATAATGACTATGGCCTTTTAGGAAACTGACATAATAAGATGATATATGTATTTGACCTTGATTTTAGATTCTTACCCTCAGACAATACTAAACATCATCTTAGAGTGCTCAAATAGTACTTAATTTCAAGGAATAATGCAGATTATGCATTTTGTGGTAACCTACAAACCATAAAACTGTTCCCGCGCATCATAAATTTTTGATAATCCAAATATAATCCAGGTGCAGAGCAATAGCAGAAGTGAATTTGAATATACCAACCCAATAATCTGTAAAAAACACTGAAACCAAAAAAATCTATCCAACATACAGTAAATTTTAAAGTATTTTGTCGTTTCACTCCAATAGCATATTGATTCCAGTTTTTTGTATGCACAAGTCTCATGCTGTTTTTCATGGGGCTACCAGCAAACCTAAAGTAGTTTGAGGGCAGAAAATGGAAAACTAATTTCAGGAACCAGAGCTATCTCATTCATACAGGATGGACTTTGAACACCTCATCAACATCAAGAACTCAAGATGGAACCTGCTTTTCTTTCAAAGTTGTTGACATTGATAGCAAAACTGATGAAAAAGTTCACTAGCTCTAGTGGGTGACATCAACCAAATGAAAAAAAGAGGCTTGTGTCTTCTAAATAAACGTCAACAGTTAAGGGAATAAAAGCTCTACAATGTGGAACACGATATGCTTTTGATAAATCCAAAACTCTTTAGGAAACAGAGTTTAAATTCACATCTACAAATAGTTTACATCAATGGCCACTGATTTGTTTCCCCTTACAGTTTCTCTCATTTCACCAAGAGAAGACACATCAAAGAAATAACCGTACATAGTTTGGACTAATAACTTCCCATTAATATTTAGCTTCCCTCTGTTTGGACAGTGCCACCAAAAATTAGCTAAATTCCTCTACACTAATTTTTGTGAAAGAAAAATCTCACAGATATCATAACATTTGCATTTCTTTTACGTTATTGTTGATAGTCTAAAACATGAGAGGTTTGAAGAGGAGCCAAGATTACTGCTGTCAGTAGAAGGCCTACATTATGTAACCACACAACCATTTATCATCCTGATGCTTCTTACTCACTTCGTGTTACAACAAAGTATGTTCAAATCTGCATTTTTAATCATCAGAACTCATCAGCTTTGAAGTTGTCTCATGAAGATAAACATGTGACTGAACTTGGCTTTCTGCAACTTCGCATAGGAAAAACTTTAAACAACCCACATAGAATTGTCTCAGACAAAATTTACACCACAAAATTATTGCATGCTGACCAAGAGATTCTGTATTTAGAGATATGGATAGTTTTAGCAAAACTATTTCCAATAGCTAAGCAAAGCATCCTTAGTTCAGCCAAGACTGTTGTTCAATTGATTGTGAATAGTTCTAGATTATCAGCTAAATTATTTCAAGAGTCACATTACAGACTTACCCAAGAGACTGGAACTGTTTTGTTATTGTAAGGAAATAACACATTTTGCTGCTTAATTATGATTTTCTGAGACTGCCTAATTATATGAAAACCTCCCTCGCTATCTCTCATTTCTTCAATTCTTCTTGTTTTATTTCCTCTACAGTATAAAGATAGCAAAAGGTACACAATGGAAGAACACGATACTTGAGAAATTTCTTTTCTTCCAAAATGACCTGAAATACTGAGGCAGTTCTAAGTATTGAACATTTTAAGAAATGAGGAATATTTGTACTTAGTCATGTAATTGAGATTGCCATAGTTTCTGAACTAACAGACTTGAGCTGAGAAACACAACTTGAAAACCTTTGACAACATATCGTAATCTTATATTTAGCTTTTTTACGTTCATTACTTCTTTTGGTAAAAGTTTGTACTAAATTCTGCCTCTGACACTCTTAACATTACACCTTGGAAACTCCTCTCTTCTCTTCCCTTCCCTGGTTCATGGGTGTAAGTGGGCCTGCTTGGCCGCATGCGTGGAAAGAAGATTCTCTGCCTTTTCTGCCATGCACATAGGACCATTGCCCCTATTGGTGCACCTTCTCTCAGTGAAGCAGCTGTTTGACAGGAAGAGAAATTACTGTTAGCATTGGGGCACTGGCTGTTGATAAGTTGTTTCTGCTCTCCACAGGATACTGGATTTTAAGTACTGCTAGATCTGCTTCATTTGCTTTAAAAGGTACTTTTCCAGGAAGATCAAGGGTACGTGGATGGAGGTCATTAATGACTGTGTTTATGGCAAGACAGGCCCACTTCAATAAGACATTTAAAGGGAACACAATTTGTTTCAGTATTTGTGTGAAGCACAAATGCTTCATTCAGTGCAGTAAGTTCTTTGGTCATTTTTCCCAGGGTTACATGGTATGAGGAATATGTGCAGATTCCGCAGACCCGAAATTCATCAGGTCTTCATGATACCTTTTACTTTTCTGGTGACAAGTCTATCTTTAGAAAAAAGGCAGACAGCTTACTTATGTTTCCTTGTCTATCACCACTTTGTCAAGTCTCACCCTAGGCTTCCAGAGAGAAAAAAAAAATCTAATATAAAATAAAGAAAAATTAAGAGATTGGCTGGTTTTGAGATGTGAAAGCAAGTATATGTTACGAAAAATAGAAAAGAACATCCTTAGAGTTCCAAAAGAATAATATTACACTCCCTCTTATGGGTTCACTCTTACTTTGTGATATTGCTGAGTTTTGCTGCCCTCCAACAGCAAGCTCCAGATTCTAATACCAATTAAGGAATTTGGTGGGATTAATCAAGGTAATTTATTTCATTTTGAGGTAATTGTTAAACTTCATCATAACTAAAAAAATCAAAATTTTATTTTTCTTCCTGACAAAATAAATGCAAAAATAACTTACGTCAAGAAAAATCCCCACTTTTTACATAGGAGAAAATATGTTTATAAAAAGCTCAAATGGCTCTTTATCTTTTTTCATGTTGTAGAGCATCTGTAGTAGAACTTTTCTGCTCAAGTGCCTAGACACGGTTTGGTCTTGAACCATCTAATCATACCAGGGTTCACACAGGAAAGAACTCCAGGATTTATGTTTCAGCAGACTGCCAAAGTCACCAGCATTCCCACTCTACCAGGAAGATGTGGTTAAACTTCTCCCTGTATTCTCACAGACATAATTCTAAGGAAGTATTGACAACTACTTCTTGAGTACAGCTGAACCCCTCTGAAAATCTCGACCCAAAAGTTCAAACCAAAGATTCCAAAATACACAGCCTGAGGCTGTTTTGGGGAGACTGTGCAGAACTCCCTGCTGCTTAAGGTTCTTATGCTGGGGAAATGCTAAACTGAGACTTTGTCACTGAATGACAAGACTTGTTAGTAGGTATCGATAAGAAGAATTTCAGGAAGTCTATTCGAGCTTTCATTAAAATACTTCTCTCTCTTTCCAAGAAGGATAAATTATCCCATTCATTTGATAACATGGAGAAGGAGAGAAAAGAATATTATAGTCATCTGCAAATGAATGCTATTGTGTACTGCTGAAGTACCCAAAGATAATTGGATATTGGTCTAATATCTGCAAAACATCTGCCAGAAGAGAGAATGAGCCTATTCATGTCTCTACTGGATGTTTTAGCTAATTAAGTCCAATTACCTGTGGCTATACTAAACTCCATCTGCAGGTATTTGGGACTCAAAACAACTCTACTTACAAGTTAAAATTATTTAAACATCAACCAATTTAAAATAGTAATAAGCAGTCTAGAAAGAATAATCTGTGGCTCTTGACAAGAAAAAGGCAGAATTAATGAATATGAGCTCAATATTTCTAAGTTATCAGATCACATCAGTATTGTAGAAAGTAAAGCGCACTAAACCCAAAAATGCTGCATGTCATTTTTGCAATAATCTGAGTTTAGCACAAAATACTATTTGATTTAGATTGTAAAAGAACTGTTGTTTTACTATATATTAGATTGCATGTAGCACTGCTACCAGAGCAGAGAATCTGATTGATTGCTTTTTCTTAAATCATTTATATATCAGCAGCAGCACGATTTTGTTCACATTCAGAAAGTTCAATTTCTCATTTCTGTCATGCGTCACACATCAGCAGTCAACCAAATCAATACATTGTCCTGGCAATATGGCACCAATCCTGGGAGAAGCAAAGCATTCTCAACTCCCATTAACATGGTCAGGGAGTTTATCATTGCCTTTACTTCAAGGTATGACAGATGATGAAGCACTGTAGAAGAAAAATACACAACTAGTAGAACATAAAATAAAACCCTCTTCATACAGAAACTATGAAATTGCCTATTTTTTCCCCAGTCTATTTAAGAGAAGTCCAAATTTGGAAATTCTTTACATACAAACAACCTAAAATGAAAGCTGTAGCATTACTGGCTGAACATAAGAATATTTAGACACAACAGTTGTCAGAAACACCACACAATAGAAAGAAAGAAGCCAACTTTTCTAAAATACTCAGGATTTATCAGTAGGATTCATTGCCTCACAATGCTTCTGTTTGTCCATGACAGCTTGGCTATATTCTAGATTAATATTTATACAGACATCCACATCCACAGTGTGCACACCATGTAGGAATTCAACTGGTCCATATTACTAATGCTATGGTAGCCCCTGGAGACTAAAGATAAGACGTTTGTTGATTTGTAGGGAAAAAAATGACATAAACCTGCAAAACAGTGAAAATGTGGCTAAAACATAGAGAGGATTCTGAGGCCACACATTAGTCTCACTCTGCTTTGAACCATCAGCAAATTGTCTGATCATGGCTGGAATAGCGTTCGGCAATACATGCCCAATCAGCCTCAAGGCCAAGCTACAGAGAACTACTTCAGCATTAACAATGAGACCAAAGGGTCCTGTTGGGAACTGTGGACTCACAGGGAGTAAAAGACTACCAAGCTACCTAATCTCTTGTATCTCTGCTGCTATCAATTGCATTTTCTTTGCCTAGCCTCTCACAATTTAGTAGCTTCACAAAATAAAATAGAGAACTGAACCAGACTGAATGTTTTGATTAAGAATACAAAAAAATATTCTAAGTTGACAGGTTTAAGATATATTAATTTATTTAAATGTGGGCCATGGACTATAGATTAGAAACTCAACACCTATAGGCCCTGTATTATGCGTTGAATACTATACAGAAATACTAAAAAATGGTTAATCCTGTTTACATAACAGATCATGGAACAACATTAGTAGAAGTATCTATGCATTTGATTTATTTTTTAAATATAGAACCACTACTTTCCCCTTTTTCAACAATTTCTTTGGCAATTTTGCATTTGCAAAGTAAACAGCTAAATTTAATTATAAAATTATAAGTAACATGCAAAGCGTATTTTGAAATTCTGAAAACCTTCAGAACACTTGAACTTGGTTCCCTGCATCAGTTCATTCTTCACCATCCACTTGTTCATTCAAAAACATAGCCAGAAAGAATTAGTTAAACTGTTTCTTTGAGTCTGCAGAGATCTTCGAAGCTAAGGAGAATACAAGCCACCATACACTGAAATCAGTGGGGTGATATGAAGGGGAGAATGAGAAGCAGAGTTTGTGTACTGCTGAACACATCTGGCATCAGAAGAACTGGAAAAAGAACATTGTGCTTGTTTCTCTCTTCTCTTTCTCACTGCCCCAAAATTCTGTCTTTCTGCATAAAACATTAAAATTCTTTTTACATTTAACTTCAAAGACTTTTCCCCCTAAGGCTCTGAGGATTTGGATACAAAAGAGAAAACACAATTTTCTGACTACAGTGCAACTCAATTGATTTTTAGATTAAATTGGTAACATTCTCAAAAAACAACTAGCTTCAAGTTGTACAACTGGTTCCTTACTGGAGAGAGTGGGGTGGGGAGAAGAAAGAGGGGAAGAAGGAAATGTGACTCTGCAATTACTGCAGGACAGTATACAGCTATTAAAAAAAAGGTATTTTGGTGGATAAGTCAAATTGCAAAACCGATTCCAGGGCTCAGAGTGGGCTTTTCGTGGTGTTAGCAGAACCAAGTTTAATTTTCATGTGGGCACTTCAAGCGTAAGCCTGGTAACTTATAGAATAGGTGTCCTGGCGCCACCCATTAAATGTCATTGCTCTTTTTCCCCCCTAATGATTTCAATGAAAATCATTTGTACTTTAGAGCGCTTGCTGCAAAGTGTTTTCATAAGTAAATTTCCATTGTCACAATACTTTTAGGAAAAGAAAGAGGGATAAGAAAGAGATAGAGAGAACTCTATCAGTGCAATAATATTCAAAACCCTACTAGCTCCTAGAACTTGGCAGTTTCTTGCAATCTTCCTGCTTCCATAAGCCCAGTTATGAATGATCTAAGATGTTATTGAGTTCAACATTGTGGAGATTGTGCAAGTCTAAGCAGTCCTCACAAAACAGAGAGATGAATATACTCAGCACAGTGGTGCCCGGTGATATGAAGCTAACGATGCCCAATTAGCCCAAAACAGGTGCCACGTCATCAGAACTAAATATAGTTTATAGAGACTCCAGCAACAACTGGGCACAACACCCTCCAGTGGTAGTCTCTGCAGTGTTATACACTGGCATTTTCTATGTAGTTCAAAGTGCAGATCTTTCCCAGATCTGTGGGAATTCACAAATCATATGCAAGAATACTCTTAATCTCTTTCTTCTGATATCCATCATTCATTCCTGCTTGGTGTTTCCTGCAGGCCAAGTGGTATGTTTATGTATTAAGCATATCCCAGGACACAACAATGTAGAATAAATATATCTGGTCCAGGTTTATTTATTTAAATGTCTGAAGTTCAGGGATTTCCACTATTATTGAAATAACATCTGAGTTCTGTAGGCAAACAAATAATGTTAGATAGCCATGCACATCTTATACAGTACCTAGAAACATCCTATCCTATAGCTCTGTGACAATTTATATTATCTAATGCACTTCATTTAGCAGAGGACCTCTTCTGGGAATAAGGTTGACAATGATATGTCAGTTTTGTGCATTGATTAAGTCTCGATCATCTTTGAAGGGGATTTTAATTTAGCATGGGTGACATTAATAAACTATTATGAGAAGAAAACATGGGTGGTGACTGTTGTTGATGTAAAGATCATAGAATGGTTTGGGATGGAAGGGACCTTAAAGTTCATCTAGTTCCAACCCCCCTGCCATGGACTGGGACACCTCCCAGTGCTAAACATATTTATTTCTCACTTCCACTAATAGTAAAATCACAAAGAAAAAAAATCCCTGTATTCAATAGGGAAATATATTTCAAAAGCAGATTAGTATACATTACAATTCTGCAGCGATGTTATTAATTCCCTATTAAACATATCACACAAAAAAAAGGAGTTCCTGAACACAAAAGTAACTATATGAAACATGACAAATCTGTCTTATATGTAAGAGGTGGGCGGAGGGGGGGGAAGTTTAGTTTATTTTTTAATTAAAAGTAGACTATGGTAGAATACTAGGAAGCTGAATATTACGAAGCCCAGGATAATGGTCTATTTTCTTGAAGCTCAATTTGATTATCAGCTATACAGAAGGACCAAGAAATTTACTTTCAATTGTCATAAGAGTAGATCTTCAAAGACACAGGAGGAAATTGCAACGTATAACCATGAGGATGATATGAATCGTTGCTGAGGAAAGCAACATTTAGGCAGAAATAACAAATTGCTATTTAAATGTGAACTGCAGCTGATGTAAATATGATAAAAATGAATACATCAATTCTTAAGTGATCTATTTCAAAGCCACAAAATCACAAAACGAACAGAACTCAAGTGAAATAACCATTTTGAAGAGACAAGTGCAATCAGGTGAAGAGACAATGAGCTTTTTTTTCCAGAGTAATGTACAAAGTGAAAATATAAAGTATTTACTATGTTTCAAGGCTTAAGAAAATGTTACTTCATCATTCATAACTATTTTCTTCCACACTTAAGTCAATGAAATCACGTCAAAGTTAAATAAAAAGAATAAATATCTTCAATACCATGCTTTGGCATTGAAAATTGCTCACAGAAAAAACATTTGTTTCACCCAGCTCATGAGATTTAACCTTAATAAGAAACTAAGCACATCTCCCAGGAAGCTGAACTGTGGTATACATGTTGAAGGACTAACTCAGAACGCCAAGAGACTACTCAAGGCCTACTTGAACTTTCTACCATACCCCAAGACCCCCAGTGCAAAAAGGATGATAATTAAGTGCACATATTTAATATACAGGGCTAAAAATCTTCACCTGAACAAAATTCAATAAATGAATTATTCATCTTTTAAATGTTAATTGGATCATTATATAAAATCCATAAATAAACAGGTGGACAACAGTTCTATTTGACTGTGATACTTCCAGTGGATCTGTGCAGTGTTCTGTTAATTTATTTCCTAAGGGACTACATAATTAAGCATGTACAGCATTAAAAAATTCAAATTTATAGAACTTTTAAAAGATGTATGGTACATTTTTTTGAATGAGCAGCCCATAACAATTGGACAATCTGTTTGAGCACAGTGAGGGCAAAATCACCCATGAGAAGTAAGTTAGAGCAGTTTTGAATGAGTAGAAGGAAGCCACAAATACCTGAGTCAGTAAATACCATCATTCTGGTCTATGCTATTATCCTGGCCATCTTGTTCTGTTGACAATACTTTTCTACGACCACAGCAATTCTGAAGACCTGCCAGTATCTTGAACCTGATCAGCCTCTTTCAGCCTCTGCTTAGTCTTCATTTGGCAAGTTTCCTATGCTTGCGCATATCTGAGCAAATAAATTTGGCAATATCTAACTTGCAGATTTAAAGAAATACTTGTATTAGTAAGGACATACTTGCAAAATAGCTAAAAATAGAATAGATTTTGCCTGGCTAGTCTCATCAACCACAGAATCAAAAATGAAATCTCTTATGTGTTTTTAAATGAGGCATATGTGTAAGTAATGATTCAATCAATTTGAAAGTACTGTTATTTTTTCGCATTATATTAAAGATCCAACCTGGGTACAGAGGGAACAATTTTTCGCACTTTGAAACAAACACATACTGAATTTCTTAACTGTATTCCAAAAAGATAGTTTTGAAGATTTATAGGAATGCCCTAAACCCCAACTTTTTGCATAAAAATGAAGACTGTTTCTGATGTTTGAAAACAATTATTAGCAACTGTCTTCTACTCTTGAGTAGGCCATGTTTCCAGAAACAGAACTTTTATAATAAAACATACACCCACACTAAGTGGGTAAAGATGACAAATTATTTTCTCCTTCCACCCTTTATTTAGGAAAAAGACCATGTTGGGAAAAGAAATACATACATTTGCACCCTAACATTGATTTCATCATTGCAACCTGTACTCATCCTGATGTTTTGAGCCAATCCCTACACATTTTTCTAATTTGCCTACATTAACTTGAAATTTATGCAGAGGAAAATTGGTGTCCAAAACAATTATATGTCATCTGGAAATTATGAAGGAGCTCAGACATTGAATATTGTTTTCCTTACAGGTAAATGAATCTCAAAAATTTCTTACTTAAGAGAAAACTTAATTGAAAAACTATACACGTTGGACTTTTGCCCTTTTATCTGATTTAAGAGTTTGTTTCAAAACTGGAAACAGAATTTAGGGGTATATCCAAACAAATGAATCAGAAAGCATCATCTAGATAAGCTCAAATTTTAATACCTTACAACATTTGGTCTTATCTAAGTTCCCCACAACCCACTATCAGCCTACAATTTTAACGCTGATGTACATTAAAAAAAAGGAGAGGAAAAATGACCACCATCTGGCAACCTTAACATTATTTATAAAACTGCATTAATACTTCACTCTGCTTAATTATTCCATAGCTGTATTAGAAAATCCAAGGCCACAAGGAGAAAAATGTCATTTATAGAAGAAAGCCCTGCTGTCTGGTACCTGTGCCATTCATTCAATTTAGAAAAAATATTTATTCATGAAGATATGTTAACTTGCAGTGTTATGTGAGGCAATGTTCTGGAATATTATGCTGTCTTTACCTACAGTACTCAGGACACTATAGTATCTAAAAGACTTCCACTTTTAAGTAAAGATCTGGTTATGAAAGAATAGCAACATTGCTCCCATTGACTGTCTAACAACAATATGCTAAAAATGTAATTGATAACAGCTAGACATCATTAGAACATTAAAAAAACACATGAATTCACACATGTAGAATTAAGGTTGCTTTTGGACACAACTGAGCTTGCAGAAAATAGTTTTCTTTTAGTAATGAGTAAGTTACAAATGAATACTCTTTCTAAAGTCTTCCATATATATAGATTTGTGAACTTTTTCTTAATATAATTTCCTGCCTGGATAAGTCCTCTGTATTCTAAAAGCTTTTTCAAGGATAATTACATGTACCTTTGCTGTGGAGAACTATTTATACAGCACCACATGAATGAAGTTTATAGGAATGTTAATTATAGGCCTTGGTCTTGTTAGAACTACACCAATATTTCCTCAAAATTGCAATAGACCTGTAACATTCCTAGACATCCTTCACACAGCCTGGTTGGTATCAGAAACCACCTTGCTGCCCTCACAAAGTATTTCAGTGGGAGCTGTGTGACTCAAGGCTCAGAGGACTTTTCTGTAGGAAACTCTGCTGTGACACCTATATCAGAAAAGACAGCACAGGTTTGTTGGCAGTATCCCAACTACTTTCCTAGGATACTGAAAGAAGTGAGAATAAATTCTTTTGACACCCAATCCTCCAGGCTGTAGAAACAGTGTACAAAGAAAAGTTATTTGGCGGGTAACAAGATGCTAATTGTTGTGGATAGGTATGCACAAGGTACCAGGAAATAGCAGTGGTTTAACAGGAGATGGGACAAGGCCAAAGAAGGAGAAAGCTTCAGCTCTCTGCATTTAATTGGCACAAAAGGCTGTAGCCCTGAAGAACCCCAAGCACACTGTTAAGCAGCTACCTTCTGTGAAATCCATGGCAGAAGCAACTTCCTTTCACATTTTCCTCACTAGAAGAGTCCGCTTACTCTAGTCCATTTTAACATTTTGGCTTTTATGTACCACAATGCCATGATAAATCCTGCCTTATAGGTAATATCCAGTTTTACTTGGTATCTTGTATTCCCCTCTGGTTTGCATTGACATTCCCAGGTACTATGCATACCAAGAAGACTTCATCACTGCACTTCCCATTTAAGAAGTTTTTAAGTTAGCAAAATTGCCTATAACTTTTCTAACATTCACTTCTCCTCTGAGTAGCAACTCCAGGCATTGCCTGAGGCTATGCCTATTTCTTGAAGTAGAAGTGGCTCAGACAAGATAATGCCAACACTTTAAGGAACTTTTCCCTGCAAGTACATTTTAACACACTCCGTTGACTTTTATTCTGTTTTTCTCCAGCTCTAGTATTGTAACTGTGTCAATATGCAAATACGTATTACATAAGGTTGCCTCTTGGGCTGAGAAAGCAGGATATCTGCATGTAAATGTTCATTAAAAAGAAGTCAGTACAATATTTTATCATACATAAAAGGGAATCAGCCTCAAATACAAAAGTTAAATCACTACATCTTTATGCTGAGAGCCCCGTGTGGACTGCACCTCTCTCGTGCCTTTGAAATAAATACCCTTCTTCAAAAAAACTGTGAGAAAAACACATGAATAATACAGTAATGTATAATACACAATGCAGCAATGGAAAATGCTATTATTAGCACCTCATAATCACTATATTTTTCTGACATTTACAATTGCACAGCTTAATTCTTGAAGGAATTACGACTCAAATTCTGTTCCAAACAACACACAAATTTTTTTTAAAAAAAATCAAACACCTTGACAATATTTTCACATGAGCCTACAGTATTCTATACCTCTGCTTATGTGTTCCCTATTTTAACTGCCTTCTTCCCTGTACAGTGACATTCCTAGCATACCCTTACAACCCAAGGCTTATTTGCATCACATGTGTCAGTATCTGCATTTATAGTCCATTTTCTGTGTTTGTCCTTCCTTTGAGAAGTGTTATCCTGTGTGTGTCTGTGGGATTCATGAATCAGAAAATTATTATTTGCAGGGAACACGTTGCTTCTGTGTAGAAGCACGAAGGTGAAAGTACAGTGACCTCTGTTACCATAAACCTGAAAATTGCCTTCTTCCCCTGACCTGTAGCATCCTTGGTCTCCAGGAGGTTGTTATGGCTCAGGAGCACATCAGTGCCACAGGTATCTAACAGCCACCTTGTAAACATGTTCATTAAGCCATTGTCGTATCTGTGGTGCTCCCAACTTTGTATAATATTTGAATTACTGCTGCAGTCTGTTTGTTACAAGTACACATATGCTAAAGTATTTCTTAGGCAATATTTTATTATTACTATTGTATAAGGTAACTATTTGTCCAAAGCTTAGAATGAAAGGCCTCTTTTGTGGCAAAAAAATACACGGAAACATGCAACACGTATGTTTGGAAGGCATTGAGTCAAAGACACTGATCTCTCTCATTAGTTTTATCATGTCATTTTGACACAAGTTAGAAGTGGGAACACTGAAGAGCTGAACTGTCCCAAGTGGCTTTCAACAGCCATTTTGACCTGGAACATCTCATGAATCTGTTAGATGAGTGGAAAGGCAACAAACCCAATGCTTTCCTGGGCACAAGGTCTGTAATTACATCCAACTTGTACACAAAATAGCCAAATGGCTAAGAAACACTTTATTAACTTCCTTGTACCAAGCACTCATATAGAAACACAGACTAAGTCTGATTCTTGCTTTGCAAAGTACTAAAGTTATTGAAACAAAAAATGCAAAAAATGTTGCTGAGTCAAAGGGGAAGAAATTAGATGCTTTTTCTTCAAGGAAACCAAAACCCAGCCGGATATGCAAACCTGTAACAATGCAGTACTGTTTAAAAATTGTCAGTAAACATACATCCAAAAAATACAACTAAAAGGGCTGAAGTGAACCAGCCCTTACTGGAGGACCACACAGGCCAGGCGCTGCATTTTGATGGAACCGTCTACCTGTTAACAACAGTAAATGCTATACAAGGAAATAACAAACATAACCCCATGTGAACACGAAGGTGAGGGTCAGCCCCAACCCCAGAAAACACAAAGCACCCATAGTGGTCACAAGCATAGTAAATACCAGAAGCCAAGGGGAAGGACGGTGTGGAGTCTCTCCTTGTGAGGATGCACCACTGAGCTTTAAGCTACATGCTCAATGTCTGCACCTCCTCAGACACATCCCAAATTCTCCCCGCAGCCTTACTGTACATATAGCTGGAGAGCACTGATAAAAAAAACCTTCCAATATCAGAACCACAATTATAAAATAGATCAACAACTGTAGAACACTTACTAGCACGAAAGGGGTGGGGAAGGGTCTAATAATATTAAATGCTACATAGACTAGAATTAAATCATAGCTTTCCTTCCAAGCTTTTTGTTTGTTTGTTTGTTTGTTGTGGATGAAATCGTATGAAATTGTATACATAGCAGGCTGTCTGCCAGCTTGTTTAGAATAAATAAAACAAAAATCTATGGTGCACTGATCAAACTGCTGTCCTCTTCACTAACCCAAACGTATTCATGACCCTGTTCATTATAATTATTTGATGCATCATTAAATAAGGAAAATAGCATGATATTGTTAACATTTTCTGATGGTGAAGACATAGAATTAACATAATACCAAGATTTAAGGAGCCTACTGGCAAACTAGCATGCAATCCACTAGAAAACAGCTGAATACAGAAAAAAAAAAAAGAAATGGAGATTTCAACCTGTCTGTCTTAACTTCAACTTTGGTAGAATATGAAGTGTTTATGGCTCTATTATTACCTAAATCCAGTTTTAGTATGTTATGAAGTGCTAACTTGTGAATTTTCTAAAGCATAAAGAAAAACAATTTCTGGCAGCATACTTCCAAAACATGTCTGCCTCATGAGAGCAATGTTGCGGTTTAAATCATTTATAATCTGTCTTAATAATATAGTCTCTTTATAAACTGGTTCTCAGCATGGATGAAGTTGGGGTTTGGTTCTTTGTTTTTCTTTTTTTTTTCCTATTTTTTGAAAAGGAAACACTTTAAAGTTTTACCTGTATATTCACTTGAGACAATTCTCTAACACAGCTTTTAGCCAAATCAAATCACTTCAGAGGACTGGGTGAAACCAAGAATGAGTTTTGTCTGATGAAGATTTCATGGATTTTATCTACCAGCAATAATAAATTTTAAATTACTTCACAAACAATAAGACACTGCATTAGAGGATAAGGAGTATGTCACCTACCAATTAAATGCAGCCACTTAATATCACAGAGCAGCCTCACACAACAATTTATGATACAGTGAGAAATACAAAATCCAATTAAAATTTCAGGGGGAATTTAGCAGGGCAGAATTTAATTAGCAAAAATACAATTTTGCCAGGAGACTGTGGCTAACACCTGTTCTGAAGTGTAAAGTAACAAGGAATATGTAGCAACAAACGTTTGGGTCATAATTTATGTTACATTTGCTAGACAGCTCCTCTAGTAACATTTAGATCCTTGTTTCCCTTAGACTGAGAGAAACACTGCTTTTTCAGTCATCAGCGCTGCTTAGAGAACTCTCTGACTCATTTCAAAAACCCTAACCCAATCCAAGCAATACTGTTGGAACACTGGAATATGCTAATTTTCATATTTCTGCACACAGTTTAAATCCCACTTATTAGCATCTTTCACCTAGTCTCTATGAATAGCTACAATACCTCCTATAAGTTGTTGGTGATGGCCACAGGGATACGATGGGTAGACCTACACCACATGGCAAGTGGGCAAGGAGGTGATGTGAACCGTTCTGAGATCTTGTTCCCTTTGGCAGAAAACAAGGTCAAACAGGCAGGGAGGATGATCAGAGAATGAACTTGGTTTTCTCATTGGGATACAATTGGAATGCCCCATCGGAGAGGATGGTCGAGTACCTTCTCAGCAACACACACAGAACCAGGATGACTCAGTTCTTCTGTATTTTTAAAACTTACTTGATCTGAGATTTTCTTCAATCCCACTATTTATCTTTTGCATGTCCAAAGTAGTAATGAGAACATCGATTTACTTAAAGGTATTAGAACATCTCCTGAAATACAGATTGCCAATTTTTTTAAGTGTTCCCAACAGCAGAAATCTTAACAATGAACTGAAACAAATCATGAACTGAATCATCACTGTTTTCCTTTATATTCTTTTGGTACTTTTTATTTGCTTATGAGAAAGTTGGTATTTTCTTTGTTAGGTATGCAAAACATCCATGGAAACATACCCTTAATTCACAATTCTAGAAGTGATATCTCGTGAAGTCTAATAACAGCATTTTCTACATCTGGTAAGTTGTTACAGTTACCAATGTTGTGAATTAAAGTCCACATTCAATTCTACTATGTTAAATTACTACAGTTCATGTTTTTTCTCTAGATTCACTGTCAACTTCATTAGCATTAACAGCAAGTCACTGGACTACCTCACCGATGAAAAGATGAAGTCAGTGATTAAGCCATTCATTATATCCATCAACATTATCCTTATGAGTTAAAATCCTATCCTATTAATGATGAAAGGAAAGGAATAGATATCAGAAACCCAGCATTAATGAACCCTACTGTTAGTAAATCCACATGTAGCTGCAGTGCAGTACAAATAAAGCATCAAGATTAAAGCTTTGAGCTTTCATAATTACATAAATAATGAGAGAAAAAATAATTTTGAAAACCTCACTTAGAAATTCTGGTAATGTATTTCTAAGTGGAAATGCAAAGAGTGTTTCAAAAAATGTTCATCTTTGCCTAGAGGCTGTCCTTTGAACAACAGAAATATGAACACCATTACTTTAATTCTCATTTAGCATTTTCAATTCAATATTGAAAATATAACTTCTAATCATAAAATGAAGGTATATGCTCTGTATTTCTTACAATTACTTTTAATGAAGGGAAGATAAAATTTTGTGAAATAGTAAACTGTCAATTAAGTGTATATATTACTGATTCCCCAAATCAACTTCTACAACTTAAGGCTTTAATATGAAGAAAAATACATACTGAAAGATAAAAAAAGAACTGAGGATTTATGTGACCACTTCAGCTGTGTATGATTGAACATGGCATTGCCGGATTACTAAGCTCTCTTTTTGAAAAAGCGGAAAGGGAGAAGTACCTGGTACTAGATATCCTGCTTTTTTAACTAAAATGTTCTTGCCGTAGAAAACAGTGCTGTTGAAATAGAAGGGGATGATCATTCCATGTTTTATTAGGAAGGGTAGAAGTAGTAAATCCTTTAACTGAAATGTACAAAGTCGCACATGTTAATTATGATAATGAAAATTCAGTGAATATCTGTAGAAAAAGGTTTCATAAGTATTCAGTGCACTGAAAAAACTTGAGTTACTTTATATTCATCTAGCCTTATATAAATGTATGCAAAATGCATTATGGCCTGACATTTTAATGAGAAAATGTGGATACAGTGTCAAAGACAAGTAGCAATGACTACAGAAAAGCCTGTCTATGGCAAGTCTTTGCCCTACTGTCTGCAATAGAACACTAATCATAATTTTAGCTGCTTTTCCTGGTGGCATACATAGGGAGAAATAATACAATATGTTCTTTCAGAAGGGAGAAAGAATATGAACAATCAGGCAATAATAGAGGCAAATGTCAAGAGTAACATATCTAGTTGGGCTGGAATACAAGCCATCTCGGGTATAGATACCTTAAGTGAAAACAAGAATGTTTTGGAAGTCTGTCTCAAAAAACCCATCAAAACAATAGAAATTACTATCTTTTCTGTAGTAGGATTTATTAAATATATACAGCTTTAACAAATCCGATTTATTTTGTAAACATGTTTGCTTTTCTAAAGTTGCTTTTACACTGGCAAGAAAGTCTCCAGGGCATGACGCGTGCTGTGCGAATGCTACTTGTTTGTGCACTGTGGATTTTCTTCCCAACCCACTTCTCACCTAAAGCATTTGGTTACTCTAGCTCTGCTCTCACTCAGCAAGTGACATTAATTATCCACTGTAAAGTGGCTGTGAGCTGTTGATTAAAGAAATGACTCAATTCCTGTGTGTGCATCTAGCATCAATTATAACCTGCATCTATAAAATCAGGTATTTTAACACTTCCCACAACAGCACTGCTTTTAAATTTCTGGAATACGTAGGAAGTAACATTTTAAAGAGACTAAAACGTGACTTAAGGTACCTTAAAGGGATTTTCAGTTCAAAAAGATTGATTGCTAAGGAACTTCTTAAAACCAGGTGCTGCCTGAGATGGATTCTCAAAGGCTCTGTGGGGTATAATCTGTGAAGCATAGTCCTTAGGACAAAGCTTCCATCAGTCACAGTGAGAGCGTATCTTCCATCTAAAATACACAAGCCATGAAGGAAGAATGAGTGAAGCACTGTCAGGTCTTGAGTAGAGACAAGTATCTAGCACTGGCAGTCCTTATTCTGAAAAGCTCCTCTCTAGACTTATATCCCATTTGTCTATTGCAGTTGCCCTCTATTGCAAGTTGCAAATTTGAGTCTGAGTTTGCTCCAAATCCATCTGACAAAAGACACAATGAATAAATAATGACAGCATAGGCTTGAACCTCCCCTTTCCATTATTGCCTCGTCTCCAAAAGAAGATTTAAGCCTACGTTATGCTGATCATCATAACATCCTTTCCACTGCGTTCCCACTTTGTAGTCACCTGGGTCACAAGTGCTATGATAGTAAAACAAGACTAAGATTACTATTGGTAACAGATATGAGAAATTCTATGGTGTGCAACACACCACTGTTCTGGGAGTTAATGCAACTAGGAACATATGTAGGTGGCATGGAAGAAACATGCTTCTGGTGCTTAGGCTGGGACTCAAGGTCACGTGAAATCATTTATACATTTCTTTGTGTAATGATTGAAACATATCTACCAATTTGTACAGGCATAACCAGAGGAAAACATATAATAAATATATATATTTTTAATTGAAAAGTAACTTCAAGGGAAAAGGTAAGAACACTGAATTTCACTGAATTTTTAGAGTTGGAAGGGACCATAGAGATCATCTAGTCCAACTCCCCTGCCGAAGCAGGATAACACATTTACTCTAATTTTCCTTTCATGTAAGTTCAATGAGTACAAATATGAAAATTCCTGGAAAATTTTCTCTCATCTAGTTCACCTTTCTTATTGTAGTAAATTCTGTGTTTCTTACATGCTTTGTGTCTTTCTTGAAGACGGCTGGTGTCGATGCTTCCTGACAGTGAACTTTTTATGCTTTTAATTGCATGTAGCGACAACAGCAAAACAATAAAACAATCTGTCAGCAGTTCAGTTTGGCTGGTCAATAGTTTAAATAGCAAATAAATGTCTCTGTGGGAACACATAAGAGTGTTTTGAATCATTTACACATGGAGATCACGCTCGACTTGTTTTAGCTATGAGGCACTACTTTATAATTGAGCCTTTGAAGACAGCCATTCCACCTCTTCCATTGATTTTCTGTACATTACCTTTCATAACTAAAAACTAGATTTCTATATTAGTACACATTATTTACCTAGTACTTTAAATAGGCAACTGATTCTTTAAAATATTCTGCATATCTTTAATATGGACCAATTTAAAGGATTTCGAGTTATATATACAGTTTTTTCCCATTGGGTATTTACAAATTTCTCTTGTTTTCTTAAGATATGTAATGAACTATCGGAATACATTAAAGAATTTGCAATCACTGGGAAATCAACAGCCCCACACATTCACACCTCTTACCACCCCCATACTAAAGCAGTGCTTGAAAAAACAATAAACTCAGTTAATAGAAAAGAGTACTAATTCCAACTTTTTTTTTTTGTCTAGAAATAACCACCACTAAGCTGGATCAGCTGTTACGGAAGACTGGAGAAGTCCCAGCTCATTGGCATTTAGACAGCTTTGATCAATATGCAATGCTGAGAAGTCATTTCAACACATTATTTTTTCACATAATATTGTTCCTTCTTCCTCACAATAATGAATTCCCTTAATAAGAAAAGGTTTATAACTGAAACAGGGCAAAGTAGCTGTAAGAAAATTGAAAAATGTGCAAGGAATACACTTGCACACATTACTTATACTATCAGATTTAGCAATAAAAAAAAAGAACTGATTCACGATGCAACTGTGCTGACGAGTACTCAGTTCCTTTACTCTTCTTGCTTTTAACATCTGTGGCTTTCACAAAGTGAAAAAGACAGCTACCTAAAATTTAGCCTCTCTCTGAAATCATATTTAAGTGCCAGTAATCTCAAGTAAATTATGTTTTGCACATTCTACATCAATTTTGTATTTTACTCAGTAAAAAAGCAGGTAGTAGCATAATCTCATCATTTAAATTCATAACCCAGTCTTGAACAGAAAAGCTCACCCAGCACCTTATCTCCTCTATATCTTTAGTTCTGAATTGTTCTGACCTCTCACCTTTGCTGTCAAGGTTTGCACCACAGGAGAAGGAAAAAAAACCCCAAATAATCCAAACAAAAAACAACCCCCCAACAAACAGCTCTCACACTCATCCTACAAACCAGATGAAAGCCCTGGCTGATTGCAAAGATGACAAAATAATTACAGCATCCAAATGAGCATGACCTTGTTACTCAAGTTTCACTGAAAATTCTGACCTGAGGGTTCCTCATTGAAATATTCCAGATTCTCATGTCTCCTTGAGCTCTGCTACTATTAATATTACGTACAGCAGGGTTTACTCTTGTCACTGTTTTGGTGGGGTTTTTTGTGGCTTTTTTAAAGTTCTACAAAGGAATGTCTGTTTCCCATGACGAACATATTCTCATGCTTGATACTCTACAGTTTTAAAAGAAAATACAAAAAATTTTATGTCCATGTTGAAGACCGGTTGTGACATAAAAGCAATGTTTGTTTCTCCCCATTGCACTCACTTTCTTATGTTTAGTCAATGTTAACGTCCTCTACAGTAGAAAATAAAGTGTATCAATTGAATAATTTCAGACAGAAGGAGACCGGCCTGAACGTTTCTGAAAATTACACTCTCTAAACTAGCAAAATTCAAAGCATTTCTCTGCTTTTAAAGAGAAAAAAAAAAAAAGAAAAAGGAGACGTATACAGTCAAAGAAATAGAGAAAGGAGACTAAATCAGGAATTCATGCATATGTTACATAAATGCAATCAGGTGAAGTGCATTTAATCCCCTGGATTTCAAGATACCTGCTCTAGTTTTCAAATCTTGTTGATACTGAAAATCTCTTGATTACCTGAAATAACTTACTTTCCTTGAAAATACATAGCTAAATAATACTGAATTCCTCTTTTTTTAGTGTTCTATGTGAGCACTAATAGGATATAAAAACTATTTTTTAAGTAAATGTATGAAAAATATAGTGTAATTTGTTAATTGTGTTCAAGCAGGACAGGCTGTATGTAGCCAGTAATCTTCAGGGAGAGAAAAATCAGATTAGTGTACTCTCATATACTGCCTAATGCTATCAATTTCTGCTTGGAATTTGTAAGAAAAGCAAGAAAGAAACTAACAGAAAATTAATGTGTAACAGACTATAGTATTCTCTTATTATGCGGCTTGCAATAATGGGGCCAATATATATACGGTGTGCTTTCTCTTGCGGAGTCATTAGTTGCCTGAATCACAAAACATGTGGAAGAAGAAAAAAACTTTATGAAAATAGCTTTATTTAAAGAGGCAATTAGATGTAAAGGGTATAATGCTGATAGCAATTATTACTGATAACTTGAAAGTACAATGGACTTCAGTAGTTACTCCACAATAGTACCATTCTCTATTAGAAGCTACATTACATTTCACACTTATACTTCTTTTCCTATGAGCAGCTTCTTAATATTCTATGCTACTAACAACCCAAGCATTCCAGATTACAACAGCTTCAACTCTTACAGTGGGTTTGTTAGCCAGAGAAACATTAATATAGTAGAAAAAGAAACTGTAGCACAGATAGATGTCACCACAGCTCACAAAAGTGACCAAATCAGTAGTAAATACAGAACCAGAAATCTATTTCCCAGTCTGGTGCCATCCCACAGCAGATGCTTACCCTTACTGAGACGCAACTCTCATAAATGAGTTTTCTTTGAGAGATACAAGATTTTTTTCAACCTAGTAACAAATAAATATTAGTGACCTGATCCATAAAAAGAAAGGCATCTTCTCTTATACCTTGCAGTAGCACTCATTAAATAGAAACTTTCACCAGGTACAGCCTCCAGGGGCTGGTGCCAGAGTACACCACTTTGAAACAGGTTACATTTCTGAGATACTTGATATTTCCTGCTCCTTTTCGTTGTAACAATTGTACTCGCTTGTCAATTAGCATTTAGTCGCCAATTTCACCTACAAGATACAAATTTCACCAAAGCAATACCACTCATACTAGTATGGCATGATGCCACCAGGTTGGCTTTTAACCCGTGAACCACACAGGAGTGACCTGCAAAGGCTCTGTTCAACACATAAGAAATAGTGATGAGTGATGGTCTGTATTCAGATAGCCTGGAAATTAAAAATAAAAATGAAGAGGAAAGCACACACAGTGTTAGAGACACTAAAACTTGCTTCCAGTGGTGTGGTATTAGCTCCTCTAGCCCAGACAACCCATCATTCTAAAGATAATTTTGGAATCAAGAAGTTTTCTCTGAGAGAATCTAGAGATATAAATACTTATGAAATATAAGAGGTTTTTTGCCCTGCAATACAAGAAAATGGCTGAAGAAGTACAGTGCTTCAAATCATGACTATACCTAACCTGAAACCATCCTTATTTTGAATAAACTATCACAATTAAAACCTCTTAGGATTCAAATATATTTATGTAAAAACAGGTACTCACGGACCAGCATTAAGACACATGGCCAATTGTCCCAATTATAAAGTTGCTGTTTTGGATATGAAATGCACACTCCATAGACATAGGAAATGGGGATTTGGGGAAAACTCCAGTTTCACCAGTAGAACCTTAAATGATGATACTGCAAAAGCACAAAATTAACCTACTGCAAATTCTGGGGATATCGTCAGTGCAATTTGGGCTAGAGAAAGAGATTTAGCATCCCTAACTTCAGATGTCTAGTCTTGAGACTGAGATTAGACAACTAGACTCAATCTGCAGAAAATGGAAAGAATGAACCACCTCCAGAAGAATATTTATCTTCTCTTAAGAAAGGTGCAATGAGCTGATTTCTGGGGGATATACAACTTTCCCTTGACAATACAGGGAGTCACTAGAGTTTATTTAGCTAGATGCCTGACTTCAAGACCATTATCCTTAGGTAAGCTAAGCCCTAACTCATCAGACAAATGCTACTCTAAGGCTGTTTTGTTATCACTCTCAGCACGTATAAGAATTCTGTGGAATCACAAAGCTGTGATTGACACAATGACACTCTCCTGAACTGAAGGATGTAATTTCTTTTAATATTGGTCTCATACTATAGGTAAAAAATTGTCAAAAAAATATAACACAATCACACACAAACCATTGTCATGAAAGAGTATGTTCAATTTTCTGTGAAATCATGCCATTTCCACATCTGCTATAAACTGTGGACGCTAATGGTCTCAAGAGATGTAAGGACAGATGGGGTATGCTGCTGGCATGTATCTGAACAACATTAAAAGGACTAATATCCTCAAATGTCTCTCTTCTCAAAAGTATATGAAGAGTATAAGATGGAGGATCCCAAACAGAACAGTAGATCCCTCTAGTTGAACTTCGTTACCTTAATTGGTGTTACTGTATACTTGCATTATGATATAGCTCACAGAGTAAGGCAATCATATGGCATTTTTCCCACACAACTCTCCGTATCACACAAAGCAAGACAACAGTGACTTATGAAGATTCTCTCTGATACAGAAAATATTTCAATAATTAAAAGTAATTGTGTACATGGATATCTTTTGTTGCAAACTTGTCCTTTCATATTACAGAACCTACAAAACAAGGCACTGGTTATTAAAAAAGAAAAAATAAATAAAAAGAGAAAAGAGAGAAAAGTAAGAATGCATAAAACGAGTGGAATATTCAAGTGCATACATCTTCTTCCATGGTATCCAGAAAATCACTCAGAATAAACGTGATCTGAATGCACACACAGAATAATTTTCATCGTTGTTTAAAAGAACTAGTCTTCTACAGCAATGTATCAGACAGGATTTCCTCAGTCCTCCTGTCACATATTTAAAAAAATTGTGAGATGCAAAACCTAACTTCTAAAAAGAGTCTGGAATATGTCCATTTAGACAGCTATGAGTGCCTGATCATTTGTGAAGAGCCAAGCCCTTCTGACTCCTTTGTCCTAACCACATAAGACTGATGACAACTTTCCCTCTTGGGCTCCAACACTTCCCATGTGCTGGAGAGCACGGTGCAGTGAAATGGCTCTCATGTTTCCCCGAAGAGCATCAAGATGTCTGGGACATGGCAACCCTCTGCCAAGCTTCACATCTGGGCACCCAGGAGACCTGCTGGGAAATGGCTCCTCACCATCATGTGCAGACGGTGCCTCACTGTGGCAGCAACCACAACAAAGGTCTGCCGTCACAATATTTAGCTAGGGTCTACCTTTTGAGAAAAAAAATCCAGTAAAGAGATTTCTGCTCTCCTGTCCCAGTGTTTGATTGATCAGTGTAAGCATAGCCATTGATAAAGTGTACTGGAAAGTATTTTAACTGCATCACCTGTGGAATTCTGACAAAATCAGATACATTTTTATGGGGCAGTAGTGATATATTACAGCTTGTCACGTTACAAATCACATTCATCAAAAAAGCAGCTGAATTTAAAAACCTTCCATAACACAGAAAAATACTTGCACTGAGGACAAATATGAATACTAGAAACTCACTGTGACTCAAACATTTTTTCCAAGTAATAGCATTTCTATAAAAACAGCAGCACAGTAATCAAACCCCTAGTTTATAAATTGCAATGCATTGAAATAATTTAGGATTTTTATTCAGTGTTCTAGACAGAGCTTTTAAAATTCCGTTTCCACTGGAAAAGACCTTCACTTGGTTACTCCTATATGAAATTCAGAGCTTCCTCTGAATGAAGTTTTGTCTTCCAATTTGGCACACCAATTCACGGAATCATGGAGTTGTTGGTCTATATTGTGTTTCTATCATGTATCTTTGCTGGGCTACACAAACTAATGCCCAGAGCAGCAATCTGTGATAGCAGCAACACAGATTTCCACACAGCAGGTTGCCAGACTTTAGCATACTCCAAACTAGATGCATCATTTCTCTTTTCATATATGTATATAGAAGAAAAAGAAAGTTTTGGTTCTAGCGCTAAGACTCTTTTTGACTAAAACTTGGTCTTTGCATTGCTCTAAAAAGACTACAACCCTAATAAATTAACAAGAAAACACATCTCTGTTGCAATCATGTTACATAAACATCTCACCAATACAGATATATCATTAGATTATATTTTAAGCTCCCATATGTCACTAGAATTCATGCTGAAACCACCTTACAATGCAATCTTTATGACAGATTTCTCTGGATTAACCAGTTTCCAGTTTTCTCTGACATTTTGTTAAAACTTTAATACTCTAAGCACCGTCATTTGACATGTTTTCTGCCACTACTTTTGCCAAGCACGAGCGTATGTTACAAAACAATAAATGCTGCTCTTTGATTTATGTCTTTTAGCAAGAAAAACATTTTACACTGATACTGCATATTGTTTTAAAAGTACAAAACTGAATAATACTTTATTTTATTCACATGTGACACTGCTTCCACATTTTGTTACTTTTATCACAATCTGTTTAGATAGGATGTGTTGATAATACAAAACTCACCAACACCATCACTACCTTTCCCTATCGTAACAAAAAGTTACTAAGATTAATCACAGGAAAGAAAAATCCTTAAAACTAAGGAGCAGGACAGAGTATAACAGAGAGCAGAGAGGAATAAAATGACAGAGTTTGAAGATAAAAAATGGACAGGCTCGTTCCACTTTCTGGGCATTACAAAAATGCACTGGCAGGCGAGAATCCTAGCATATTCACGTTTGAAAAGTATTATTCTTCCTTCTTGCTGGAAGTTGGAGATTTTTCTTGAAAAATCTTAGGTTAAGAAAGATGACTCCCAGATTTGAAACAATGGATAATGAGAAACCACATGGCACAAAGAATCCAAACTAGATTTCTGTTTCATTCCCACACAGAATCATAGAACAGTTAAGAGTTGGAAGGGACCTTAGAGATCACTGAGTTCCAACCCCCCTGCCATGGGCAGGGACACCTCCCACTAGAGTAGGTTCCACAAAGCCCCATCCAGCCTGGTTTGAATACCTCGAGGGATGGGGCATCCACAGTTTCTCGGGCAACACTGGCCTGTGTCTCACCACACTCACAGTAAAGAATTTCTTTCTAGTATCTAATCTAAATCCCCCCTCTTTCAGTTTAAAACCATTACCCCTCATCCTATTTAATGTTCATCTGAAAAATCCTGGAAATACATGCTGCAATATGTCAGCTTGAAATGATGCAGCATGACATTCCCTCCCCTGCTGAGTCCATTCTTGTAAAGAGAAGCAGAACAATGACATCACCATTTCTTCTTCACAAGAAGGTCTCCTTTGGGATATTAGGACCAGCTATAACTAATACCCGATTCCCAAAAGAATGATACCTATTAAGCAAGTAATACCAGAAGAAAGTACAAGAGCACAAAAGTAAAAAAAACTAATTTCCAGAGCAAAGCATCAGGGGCAAAACAGGGTTAACAAACATATTAGTTCCTAAACAGCAGCCCAGAACATTGCCAATTTCATGAACACCCAAAGCCAGGAATACTGACAAACTGAAATGGCTTAAAACCCAACAATACCACTGTTGGATCTTGGCTCAAAATCTTGGGTGAAAACACCCAAGAAAAAGTTTCAGGTTTGGTCAAATGTATGGCCATACTTCACAGGACATTTAACAAGTCTGGAGTTATGACACAGATCACAACAAAATTACATAATCATCATGTCTAGAAATAACATGGGAAGATGTGAGCAGTCAACTTGGTTTACAACAGACGGACAACAACTGCTAAGCTGGTGCTAGACTGCCATCCTGAAATTGTGGGGTTTAAATTGTTAGGCTGTGAGTTCACATGAATGTGGACTTTGTGGAGCTTTGAAAAAATCCAGATGCTTTAAGAACGGGTGGAATTTTACACATACATGCAAGACTTCTTTCATTGCTCAAGAAGCTCGTGATAACTCCAGCCTTTAGGTAAGAAAAAAACACCCCAGTGGTCAAGTTAGCTGTTCCCTCTCATTTGTAGACTGAGGATTAAAAAGCAAGAAAGGATATTGTCAGGAAATCTGCAGTTCTAAGGCTGTTACTTTGGAAATGCTTTAATAAAGGAGATGAAAGAATTAAATCTGACCATGTGAAAAGAATGAGAATGAAAACTGAATTTAAAAAGTAAAGTTGGGACCAGGAGAAAAAAACCAACAGTTACAGTGGAGGGGAAACTCATGCAAGCCACTGAAGCAAGGAAACTCCTAGTCTGCAGCAAGATAAGCATCTTCTGCCTGTACAGAGCACAGTTTAAGTATACAGCAAAAACCCAAATGGGATTGAGTGAAATTCCTCTTTGTTACAAACAAATTATGACAGAGTGCTGCTGACACAGAGCTCTCCATTTGTTCACACAACCTGTCTCATGATCCTTTTTCCCACAAATATTCTGAAGGGGAAACAGAAAACTTGTATTTTTAATTCAGGTTGGAAAAAAAAAATCCAACCCATTTTTTAAATATTCTATATATATATATTACCTTCTTATATTTGATTCTAACAACCTGAAAATTCAAATCATCAACATCAAGCGTACATAACATTTGAATTGGCTGGGCTAGTATTCAGGAAGATGCTAGCTTTTTTTCACGTTCAGAAAAGGGGATGCTGTGTAAGACACCAACTCCAATAGGCCACCTTCTCTTTTTTAAAGTACCTTCAAAGTTACATTACCTTTTTTTTTTTTCTCACCATTCTTTACTATCATCAATTTTCAAAGAAGTCAGACAGAGCATACAGATAGGTAAAAAATAGATGAGGAATGAACAATAACCCTGTCCTATAGATGAAATATTCAACCATTAGCAAGATTTATGGAAGTACAATCTTGCTTTCATAAGCCAGCATATCCATCCTCACAAAACAGAAATTTCTGAGATATCTATCTGATCATACACATCCCAAGGTTTTTTTGCTCTCCCTTGAACAACTTAAAATCCAACAATATGTAACTGAGCTGCAGACACCCAGTAAATAACACCTAATAACTTCCTCATCAAAAACAAAGTTACAAATAAAGAAAACTTAAATGATATTCAAATGTGTTTAAATAAATTGTTACATTTATTCTGAAAAACAGACAAAACAGGTTTCCAATTCAGTATTTTTTAAAATTTTTTTGCATTCCTTAATTATAATGCTGTATTGTCAAATGTGGCTATATTGATCAATTTAGAAATGTCAGTCATGAAGGATTTCATGCTGTGTACATTCAGGCACTGATGCCAAAGTTAGAAGACTACTGAGGTAGTCACAAGAGACAGGTCCCCCTTGAGCAGAATACAAAGCACCCAAACTGCCTTGATAAGAAGGCAGTTCAGAGCAGACTAACCTCACAACTTTGACATCTAACATTAGCCATTAAGAAGAGCGCACAATTTCTATGAACAGGAAAAATCTCATTTAGCCACTGTATCATACCACTGATGGCAGAACGCTTCTGTGGATAAAACTCAGGACACTGACGACATTTTCCCATTCTCATACAATAATTTGGAATACAAATGCATTTACTAAAGGCTCTAGGTATCACCCCACATCAAAAATAATAGGTATTACAAGAGGTCAGCAACATTCAACTCAAAAGAAGTACACGCACTTTCAGACCATGTGTTTCAGTTGCAAAAATTATGTCTTTAGATGAGAACATATCTTCTTACACAAACGTCTTTAAATGGTGAGAGCTTTTGGTCAACATTTATTTGGTCAGATTTTAATGAGAAATGAGAACTTTGATCTCTTTTTGCCATGAACTCCTTTGCCCACATTGGCCAGGAAACTACACTAGCATCAGCCATTCCCACCACAAGCAAAATCAGAACTTCAAATTCCACACACACTGTAGGATGTACAGTGGAAAATAGCACCAAATTACTGTTAGACTCCTTTTTGCTGAGAACTGCAATGCAGTGGGCAGATACTAAGATAACCAAGGGGCTGAAAATAGTCCAGGTTAAAGTACACAGAGCTCCACATCAGCCCATCTGCCCTTCTTTGAGTCTGTAAGAACAGATGCACACTATCTGCTAATTATCTTCCTCTATGCAACCGATTCTGATATTTTGCTCAGATATTTTTAATGCATACTTTGATATTTTTATCATGATTGGAAAAACAATTTAGATAAGGAAAGATCTAACTAAAAGGCTTGCCTACTCATCATCCTCAATTATTTAAGGCTTACATTTATCCTTCCTTTGAAAGCAGTTTGTAATCTACTCTGAATATCTCACTAGGGATGATAGCGCTCGAGCTGATAGCTGAGCTTACTTCTTCGAAGGCCAGACACTCATGGTATAGCCAATATTCAGAAGCAAATTAGGAAATCTGGAGATATATTTCTCATAACAGAATGATAGACCCTTAATTATAGTGCTTAAAACAAGGTATTACCTCCTTTTTAACAAGCTGAGTTCATTTTTGGCTGGTCAAGTAGTCTCATGTGTTAACTCATGAACATGTGGAACCAACAATGCTATATTTTCAGTCCCAGCTGGAGTCTCCCTAGTGAGTTTTGTTCTACCTTCTGGCTAAAATACTTTCCACAATCATCCAAATCCCTGAAGGGAAAAAGGATTAAAAAAATAAAACAAACTCAAAAACAAAAACACACAAAACAAGCTGCTGCTCTCAGGTTGTCTAAATCACTGTATTTAAGGAAAGCATGCTGCATTCAAAACCATGGTATTTTCCCAGTAAGAGCAAGTGATAACTCAAAATAACATTGTTTCTATATAATCTGGGATTTGTCTCATCTCCAAAACAGCCACATTGGTATCACAGTATCAATTCAAGATGATGCTTTTCTGTTCCAAGTAGAAACAAACTTACAGAAGTCACAGGAGCTCGACTCAGTGGGAGGTGCTGGCTTATACTCAAGCAGGAAAGACAAATGCACCAGCCCTTTAAAGAAAGTTCTTTCAACAGCAGATTTCATACACAGAAAAATAGTGTAGTACTCTTTATAATGCAGAGACAGAAAAGCTGCTTAGAATATAGCATTGGTTTGTTGAATAGTATTTTACAGGTACATAAAAATCATAAAAATCAACTGCCAGGGTTTCCAATCTTGCAGTCATCTTTTCTCAGCAGACTTTAAAAGTTTCCCATGTGTTACTGTGTTCAGAATTCCTTTATACTCATAATGAAACACACAGATACAACAGCTAAAAACAGTTTTATTTCTTTAAGAAAGCTAACATATTTAACAAAGACCTTGTAATTTTATAATGCAAGTAAGTTTCTCACACCCGTACAATCAATTCCACAGTATTATCAGCAGCACATGAAGAGTCATAAAAGAGAACGCTACGTTCTATATAGTGCATTAGAGGCTAAAATGCAAATTTTGGACACAGTGAGGTGTAGGTTTTTCTGGCCTCATACCAAAATGTAAAACCCACTTCTTTAATCCCATCTTCCTGTAAATGAATAAAAATAGAGATAAGCAAAAGCTAGTTGTTCTTGGTCAGCAAGAGACCAAAGTTTGATAGGACCTTAGATAGGCTTTGCAGGAGAAATTTATCACAAATTTACCTAATAAGACTATGGATCTTTCTGGACTTGCAGAAAGTTGTTCTTGAAACCTGAAAGAAAATTAATTCTCTAGTTAGCACACGTATACAGCATCACCAACATCAACTATGCTACAGCAACATAAGCAACTTACAGTACAAATACATTGCACTTGCAGCACTTTGATGCTTATCTGCTCCCCTGCACATTCATGTCAGCTGTATGTGAAGAATGAGAAGTTGCTTGGTATGGATACTACCCCTAGGACAATAATTATGACAGAATAGGTGTCACCGGTCTTACTGTTTATGTTATTCATTTTGGCTCTGCAAAGAAAAGAAGATAGAGAGGGACCATAGGTACAAAGAAAAAGATAACTCTACTGTTGTGTTCTTTGCCCCTTTCCAGAATTTCCCCAAAATAGCGATAGAACATGTGTCAGCTAATAGGTCACAAAGGTCCCGACGCAAAACCCCCAAAGGAATAAGGGCAAAATTCACAAGCAAAAACTAAACTTACCAACATTTCAGTATCGTTCAGGTTGTCTGCGTAACATTTTGGTACAATTCAGTCTTCCAAAAGTAAGCTGTTGAAGAGTCTTGACCTTTCCAGGCTGTGGTCAGGAGAAAGAAATTCCCACTTTCCTGAAGAACTCCTTACATGCGCAGATGAGGTCCCACACACTAAGATGCAAGTGCCTGCTCTGCTTTTATGAAACTTGTTCTCATTAACAGCGCACAACAGATCCGTGCCTTGAACAAAGCTGTGTCTGCTATTGACAACACACTCACTTCTAATGTATGTTGAATGTCAATTAACTGTTTCAGAAAACAGGATAAAAGTGATTTTACCAGGAAATTGTTATATGAGGTTATGCAAAACAACATCAAATACTTGGATAATCATCTTTCACACGTCAATAAAGTACCTACATTCAGTACAGTATTCCATTCCACTCATGATAATTGTAAACCACTACTCTTACAAGTTATCACCACTATTGCAGAATCTTCTGTAGCACACAGTACCTGTACCCGTAACGTCAAAGTGGCAAGGTGTATTCTTAAGACACATGGCTGAATACTGACTTCCATCAATTAATTGTTTTTTCTGTTATGTTACCCTGTTGTTATATGAAATAATTGAGCCTGGGCTGAGGTAAGATCTCAGATTCTACAGAAACACATCAATCACAAGATGAGACAAGCTTGTATGATAGAAAACGTAAGCAGTGGATTGGTCTGCAGCTGAAGACTAGAAATTACGTCGTATCACAAGTTCCAAATCTGTAGCTGAAATGAATGCATTTCCAACATATGCCTGTAAAACTGACTATTTGTATCTGTGCTCCATACACAATAAAGACAACCTATACATGGTGCAGTTACAGAACAGAAAGAATTGCCTTTTAGAAGCATGTAACAAGAAACACGTTACTGAGCCAAATGTCATCATGAAAATTCTTAGATTGTTATCCAGGGGAAAAGAACCCTTATTTTGAAAGTTTGTAAATCTTAACAAGAGATTGAGAATGACAAGGTAGACAGAGACACTTCAATCTACATGGTGGGAATAGTATCTGTGTAACTGAATCAAGAGATACAGATCAGATTACACCACACCAGAAGATCATAAATGGAAGGAAAACTATATAGTTTAACTCATTAACTCAAGGATGCCTTTGTCAAATTACAGGGCTACTTGTACAATATATTAATTTATTCAGAGCATTCTCATGATATTGCCATTCAGTTATGTGACTTACAACTTACTTTTTTACAATACAGGTTGCACAGCACTTACATTCTATTTCAGATCAGTAACAGTAAGTACTTATTTCTGAGGCAGATGCAGCATGCCAAGACAAGATAAACCAGATACTCAACATGGCACATTTCCAGAATTGCAATGAAACTTCTTCACGGTTAGGAGTGTCAGGGACTAGAACAGGTTGCTTAGAGAGGTTTTACACTCTCCATCCTTGGAGGTTTTCCAAGACAAAGCCCTGAGTAACTTGGTCTGACCCCGAGCTGACCATGTTTTGAGTAGATTAGGCTACAGACCTCCTGAGGCTCCTTCCATCCTGAATTATTCTTGAAGCATGCCTTGAAATATAAGCACATACTAATAATCTACTCAGTGACTTCTCCTTCCCAACATAAAAAGCAACATGGAAAACAATTCACCTGCATTATTATACAACAGGAAAAAAAAGAGGCAACTCCCCCAACCCTTTTATAAATACAACATAAATGATTGAGACTGTTCTTTACGATTTCTCTCAACTACTTAGATATCCCTTCCTCTATAAATGTTATTTCACAGAACGTATTTTTGATGATACTTACAGCAATAACAGTATTCTTTGTGCTTATTTTTGACTCAGAACAAATGCACATCATGAGAGTTTATGTAAGAGTTAGAACTTTCCATACATAAAAGATACTACTCTTTTGAATTTTCACCCAAATAATTTCGGACAGTGTGCCAAATACATATAGAATGGAAATGAAAGAAATACTACACAGGAAATTATTCTAGTTTTAGAAATATTCCTGATACATATGCCACTGGTAGTATTCTATGATACTGCCTTAGCTAATTTGCAATCACATTTTCTCACATCAATTACAGAATCACAGAATTGCCTGGGTTGGAAAGGACCTTTCAGATCATCAAATCCAACCATCAACCTAACACTAACAAAAATCATCACTAAACCATGTCGCTAAGCACCACAGCTACCCATCTTTATAGTAGTCTTAGAGTGATAGATGACAACAACTTATTCCCCTAGCATTGCCAAAAGACGGTTAACACTATGGCTGAGTTATTTTTCAATGAACTACTACTATTGTAAGCAATACTAACTCTGAACTCAATACATAGATTTAAGACATAGGAAAATGGGACTGTATCCAGTAACAGAAAGTAGCTTATATTTTCTGGAGATAGGTGGAATTTGAACAGTCTGAACTACCAATGCTGAATAACATGAGCAACTGAACAAAATTAACTTTGTTTCACAAAGGTCTCATCATTAGAAAGGTTCAATATACTGACCAAAGGAATGAAAAAATTGTGATGTCTGTCTTTGCCAATGACTCTGCTAATTCAATCTCTCCTCTGTTATTCCACCAAAGTAAAATAATGTTTCCCAGGCTTGTTTACTTGAAAAGACAACTCTTCTTTCACCCAAACCCAATGTCATAATCAAAACAAACGATGATCCTATTTACTCTAGCTTCTATTTGCAGAAACAAAACCAATGAAATTCTTTTCCCTTTCGGTTACCAAAAATTAAGTATTTTGCATTTGAGCTTTAGTAAGAAAAGTAAAGGAAATTCAGAGTTTAGGAAAAACAAAACAAAAGCACTCAAACAGAAAAACCCCAACACCAAACAACCCTGCTGGAGCATACAGATATTTCTTCTTTGGAATAGGAGCCACTGAGGAAGGTTAAGCTTGCATCTGACAAATGTAGCTCCAGTTCCTACTCTAGAAACTTATGCCAAACGGAACAGTATCAATGGAAGGTGACCCCATACAGAGCACGCTGCCAGCCTGGTCTTTCAGCTTGTCCCTCAGGCAGCAAATTCAATTCTCTTCAAACAGAGAAGTAGACTGAATGAGCCTTGCTACATCTCGCCCAAGTGTCTGACTGCTGTCAGTGGGGAAAGAAGGGACTGTTTCCTAGTGTAGGGTATGAATTGATCCTGTTTTGTTTGTTGTTGTTTTCTAAACAGGCCAAAACTACTTGTCAAACTTAATTTGAATCCAGAGTTTTGACTCTGATGTGCATTTTCTAGTCCTTCCCCCACTGAAGTAATTCAGTGTTAGCATAAGCATTGGAATTGCTGTTATCAGTGGCCCAGTGCAAACACAGAGCAGATTGCCTTCCTATTTCCCAGATGTTTTACCCAGATGACTCCAAAAGATATCAGGAACTGAATATAATTTGATCAATTGGTACATGGTGAATCAATGGAGAATGGTGAATTTTGATTTCTCACAATGAAAATTAATTGATACTCATTTTCTGTGAAACAGTGACAGTATCTGTCACTGGAAAAAAAAACCCACCAAACTTTGAAAATAAAATTATTGTAGAAACATATTTCTATTCTTTTAATGGGTATGTGATCACCGCGACATAAACACAGTCTCCGTTGCCTTCTGAAGCATAAGACCTGAGGTAAGTGATTCCAGCATCTGATAAATTCTATCATTTCATAAAAGCCATACTAAATGGAAGAAATTGCTTCATTTTGAAAAAGATATTGACTACTTAAGTAAAATGATACTATGGAGAATAAGCCATCATTTGCTTTCATCACCACAGTTGAATAATGTAAAAAAAATTGTTTTTAGAAGAATAACCTAACTTTAAAAGTTTTTGTTTTGTTTTAAATGCCTCCTCTCATTTTGATTTACCTTCAAAAAACAGCATGAGACCTAACAGGTAGGCACAATAATTTCACATAGTAATTTCATTTTCCTTGAGAGAAGAAAGGATGGTTTTCTCTCCTCAAAGGAAAAACCATTTTAAATTTTCCTCCTCTGAAATCCATAACATTTAGAAATTGCAAAGCGAAGGAACATTTCTCTAAATCTGTGAATGAAGTAAAAGGACAACTTGCATGGGAATGTGGAAAGAAACCATCATGGATTGTTTATTTATATAAAACTTTCCACATTTGAAATCTCCTGGTATGAATAGGAAATCAGATAAATTGTAGTACCTCTGCATTTGACACAAAGTGTTTTAGCTTTGTAATGAGATATGGATTTAGTTGAATAAAACTCCTATCAAAAAATGTAGATTGTCCATTTTTTTTATTTAAAAAGGATAGACTAAAACATATTTAAGTTCATTTCTCACAGAAAGCCTGAGTGATATTCTCAGATCATCATGAATTGGACAAATCAGAAGGAAAAAAAGCTTCAAAACTGGAAGTGAACTTAACACTACGTATGAATGCTGAAACAGTTCACTCTTCCACAAAAAAATAATATAGTAATTATGTGTCACCATCTTATCTGCAAGTGCCACATACTCCAACCTCTGTCAAAAAAAATGTATACATGCATTATTTATAAACAGCACTTTCGTTATTTAGGTCATTTCACTTAGTCCAGAGTAAACCTTTGTTTAGCACTAAACTCTGCAATCCAAGTAAGCCACATATTACAGGGAAGCAAAACATTGTACGCCAATAATGGTTTTGTTGGTTAAAAAAAAAGAAAGGGGAAAGGAAAGGATTATTCTCAAATTCCACTGCAAAGTCAGGTGTGTTAGCTATTATGAACCCAATACAAATAAACCTCAAAAAAGTTCATAAAAGTCTGTAACATAACCTACAGTTGTCACAATAACAGAAAAAAGTATGACAAATTAGTTTATCACTAGGCCAAACTCAAGAATCACTGCCACCTTAACCCAGCGATTAGAAAATTGCTGGTATTGCCACTTGAAAACAATGGCTTCTTATTACGAGGAACAGCGGCCTCTGATGTAACATGACCTCTTGCAAGCAGGAAGACGATGCATGCCAACACTGAGCATATTTTTTCTGCCCCTTTGGGAAATGTGCAGTTTCAACTGCGATTCTACAGTTAATAATGATTGGGTCCAACACTTAGAAGCACCAAGCAGAAAGTGAAAAAAATCACAGGTAAGCAAGCTACTGCTCAAATAAAAGCAATTGCCTAAACCAAAATAGGAGAACTTGGCAGAATAATGAATATTACTAACAGACTCAACATACACTAAAGATTCTACTACTTGCCTACTGACTGAAACAAGCTTTAAACCATTTCAAGTACAGCAAACCTCTAATAAAAAATATATGTACTCAAAGGAAAATAATAAAAATAAACTATAATCTCAGATCACACACTACATAGACATCTAAGATCTGTAACAGTACCACCAATGTCATTTCAAAGAGCACTTAGGAATACTTCTTTTTCTTGAAAAAATCACCAGTTACGTGTTTGAAAAGAATTCTAGACCTACAGCAATACATTTGCCTGAAGCATGAAAAGTTATAACAGATATCCTACTACTTAGTTTAGTAAAAAAAAAAAAAGTGAATATTTACCTTGTAAAATTCATACCTTCAGAAAACAGGACTGTAAAGTGCCAACCCATCAGCTTTTCACACCTCCACATAATTTATTTGATATAAGGTTATCAAAGTAATTGTTTGCAATATATTCTTTTTTTCTTGGAGGGCATCCTTCTACAGTACCAGAGATACCTTCATGGATCTTAGTTTTTCCCCCAAATATTCAGCAAATGAATCTGGTGGTTTCTGGCTATGGACTCTTTGAACTGGGCCCTTTTTGTTTCCAATAATCCCTTGATAAAAGGCAGAATTACGTGCAATAAGGACAAACGTACTCTAGCTCAGACTGGCTATAAAAAGCAAAATGCTTTAGAAGTTTTAAACCATTTGCATTTTTGTCTCTCTATCTTTATGATTCTATATATTCTCCATATTCAACTGTAGAATGACTGAAAAAACAAACCCACAAAACAAAATAAGAGCTTCAAGCTATTAATTTCTCTGCGGAAATCTACGTTGCCTATATTGCCCAGTGCTGAAAAGCAGAGATTGGATATTAGTATCTTGCATTCCCTTTTAAATTTAACTTCCAGGTTGCTTCAAAGCATTAAGTTTCTGTATAATTCTTTGCTCATTTGCAAACAGTACATCATTTTGTTTCTGTTATGAGAGCCTCCAAGAAGTAGACTGCTGCAAAGATGCACTGAGGTATAAAGAAAATAAGGAATATACTTACTTCTTGCCTGCCTGTAGAGTAATATACCATGGATGTTCCTTGAGTTCCGGTCTGAAAACCTGACAGAAGTCCCTGGGGGGGGGGTGTGCATGTGCATTATCAAAACCTTACAAACACTGGTTCACTTGTATACAACCTAGCCTGATCAAATGCACTGAGTGTTAGTCTAAACTTCCTTCCCCTCTTCACACTAGCCGGAAGAATCATCTACTGTTGGGGTTTTTGTAGCCCTTACTCAATCATCTTGCCCACACACTGAGGAGCAATCAATGATTTCCTGTCGATTGCCAGTGTGCATTATACCACTGAAACTATCTCTCTTCTTGAAAATAATAATGACAAAAAAAACAACATATCTGTCCCAAGGAAGCCACACTATAAGGTGATGTTGCTGAAATGGACAGAATGTGGGTACAGAGGTGGAACTCATCACTGTTTGTTAATCTGTGCCTCTTCCCCCCACAAAGTACTGTACAGGTTGAATTGCCATAGAATCCAAGTTAAGACAACCAAACATATAGATAATGAACGAGGAGGAAAAAGGGGCACTTTGATAAGGTCAGCTTCTACTGACAAAACAATATCGTCCCTGCACAAGAGCAACTATGCAAAACAGACTTAGCTTAAGGCACAAAGCTAAACTTGATAAATGGAAACAAAAAATAAATAAAATAAAATGAGCCACTATTAAGCTTCTAATCTTCAGTGCCCCCAAAGTCATGTGTCTAGCTTTCTACTTACAGGGTCATTGTTGCAAGTGACACATTCCCACGGTATACTCCTTTGCTGAGGATCCCACTCCCTGGGGATCGGCAGAGTCTCTTGCTTGGCATCAAGCACATTCGCCTCTAACCCAGAAAAGCCTTGCCTGGTCGGCTCCTGGAGTTCTACCATTTGTCCCTTGTGACCTGATTATAGCTTTGATCAATGGCCAGAGCAGCCATCTGCAAAGTACTCAAGGCTTCAGCAAAAGGCATCTTTGATTTCTTTTCAGTGCCTTAAATGTGCTTGTAAAGTCACCTTGAGCACACAAAGATGACTTCTGTTTCTCTTGTTGATGAGCTTTCAGATGATCTGATTAGAAAGTGTTTGATATTGGGCTGCGCTGCCACTGGGAGGAATGATACTCTTTGTCTTCTGTTCTTTCTGGCCTTTTCTAGATTCTGTTATGGAACGGAAATTTTTTACTTATCTTAGTGTGCTTCTGTGGCCTTTTTGTCATGAAAAGAAAAAAAAAAAACCCTAGTGATTTCTCATCCAAACACGCCAGGCTGTTACATAAATGAAATATTCTGAAAACAATTATTTATCATTCGTCAGCAAAGCAGTCCTTCCTCCCCATCTGTGCACGCTGTTCTGACTCTGCCCTTTTCCCTGGACAGTATGTCTGGGTGGCAAGCTCCCTGTTTGCTAAGGCTTTGGACATTTGCACTTTTTTTTAATGCCACATCTTTAACGCACTATGGAAAATGATTATGAGAATATTTTTTAAGGAGAAACTCAGTGTGTTCTTGTTTGTTCCACAGCAACAAAGAAATGGGAGGGGAAAAAAAAAAAAATCACTGCCACAAAGCAGGCAGTTTCTGAATTGTACCTCAGTGTAGCATAAATATAGATAGCTATGCCAAACACATTATAAAGTGAGATAAGAAGGAACTGAAGTGAATTTTTGTCTTTATGACATATTTGTCTTTATGACAATTATGACATAATTGAAATGGACAAAGTATTGAATGATTACATTTGTACCTTACCTGGTACATCTAAAAATATTCAAAAAAATCACAACCGTTTCTCTCTGTTATGGTAGAGGATGTGCAATGTGAAATTTCATTTGCTTATATGAATATAAAGCATTCTTCAAATTCCTTTCTATTTGGTTTTGAACTACCACTAGTTTTATGGTTGATTACCTAAGACATTCCTTTCAACACGTTACAACTCCAGAGAGGGAGGAAACAGCAGAGAAACAAAATTATTCTAGAGCATCATCAGAAACTCAGCCGTGCATACTGCAGCGACAGAGGTAGGGAGCAGAAAGGAGATGTATTTTACTGAGTCAAGTCAGTATCCAACTAAAAAGGAAAAAGCTGTCTGTTGTCTACACGTTGGGAAACTAAGAAACAAAAGAAAGTTGATTTCTCTTTGGTATTATAACCCTGCTATTCAGTGTGTTGGGAAATAACAAAAGAAAGGGAGAAGTAGAATAGCTCAGATTAGACCCCCTTGGAAAAGATGGCCTGCAGGTTTAGAAGCATCATAGCAAAACCAAACATTCAACATGTTTCTGCCCTTTAAGGATGAGCAAAGCAAAAAATGGCCACAGAGATGTAACTGGCTATACTTAGGATAGGATTTCAGTTCTCAAAACTCTTTGAACAAATGGGGAAACTGTCCTCTCTTACAGTTTCAGCATCAAATCTCACTAACACTACCTTAGACTGAAATAGGAAAAATGCCTTCTCTTGTATCTTAATAGAGGCTACCACCTCCCACATTTCATTTTTGATTTTTTTACATAAAACTCTTCTCCACTATAATTGCTAATTGACAAATTAATCTAGATTTATACAAAACTAGATTGTCAAAAATTTTGTATTGGCCACAAATGTCAGTAAACACAATGACAACATGGAAAAAGTAACCCAGGCAGTTAAGCAGCCAATCAACTCTGGCATCCATAAGAGGATGAAGGGAAGGAGAGGGGTGGAAAGAAGGAGGAAACGGAGAAAGAATGGAAGGATGAGACATAAACATGAACTGAAATGGGATAAAAATCTATCATGACTTAACTCAAATAATCCGGCTAGACAATAACTCCTTTTTTAAACAAAATATATCTAACCTGGACTTTAATAAACAGTTGATCTGGGACTAAGGACAGACAATTAGTAAACATATATAAAAAAATGTGTAGGAAATTATACTGCACTGAAATTATACTGAGATCATGCTCAGTGCAGAGAACGATTATAACCAAACCCCTTCTTTCTTGGCATTAATATTCTTTAATGTTTGTGTGCTAATGAAATTTCTAATGAAACAAAATCTGCAGGCACTGTTAAGACAAAGGATGATGAGAACAAATACAGCAAGAACTGGATAACCTTGAGGACTGTAGCAATATTAAGAACATTGATTTATGTGAACAGTGTTATGAAATGCCAAGTCATGTGTTCTTAGTAGTATGCAAAAAAACAAAAACAAAAACAAAACCAAAAAAACCACTACAAAAATTCTACCAAAAGCTAGAAGCCACTGCTGGAAAATGAGTGAGGAAGGGAAAGACCTTACTGTAGTGTTCCAGGAAAGATGACCATTTGTGAAAGTTATGCAGTTGTGAAGAAAAACAAAAGCTGGCTCTTAGAAAAAGGGCAGGATTAATGCCATAGTGTAACAGAGATTTTGTTCTGGGATACTGTTTACGGTACTAGTTACTCCTAATGAAGAGCTAGCATTAGCAAGTTCTACATTTCTCTTAACATACTTTCGTACGAGAAAGCTAAAAGATACTGGCATATTCAGTTTCATGAGATGAAGCCTATGAAGAACAATGACTGCTTTCTTTAAATGTATTAGGAAGGTCCCAGCAGGGCTGGGGAGGACATTGAACAAAACAAAAAAAAAAACTTGTTGACAAGCACTGAGTATAATTTCATGCCTTCACAGCTATGAAGACACTTGGGAAACACTTGGAGTAGAATATAAAAGAATTTCTAAGCGTCACAAGAGAGCAGTGGTGAAACAGACGTTCACAGGACCAGAAAGGCCAGAAACCAAGCTACTTTTAACATTCAACTTAACCAGTTTAAAGAAGTGATTGTAACTTGAGTACCTGCATTGAAGGACCCAGAAAGTCACTTTCAATCTTATTCACTCTATCTACCTACCAGCACTTTCGTCTGAAACAATTAAGATTAGACAGATTCATGTTTTTAACTGAACAGAACAGCATATATGAAAAGCAATAATCTTCTAAAGCAGCATGAAAGTGCTTGAAAACACAGTTCAAGTATTACTTCTATCCACATTCTTTAATGACCTTTGTTACTGCAATGAAAAACAGGATAGCTACATACGGTGTCCTGATTTAAATCTGGTTTACTTTTGTGATGCTGCAACAGAGCAAATAGAACCACAAAGGAGCTCTCCTACAAGCATCCTAACTGTTATGGTGAACTAAACTCCTACCTTTTCTATGATAAAGTAAGTATTGTGCTCTTCTTACCAAGCTGAACAACAGTTTCAAGAGCTAAGTGCCCTGTGTTCCAGGATTGTTTCATGGAAGATAACTGATCTGCCTTCAAACTTCTACTCCAAATCAGATGAAAGGGAAATTTTGACCCAGAAGTCCCACATTCTAAGTCTGAATGAGAACAAGTGTTCTCACTGAAAACCAGGGACATCATTTAATTTTCAGTTTTGCATAAGGTCTGACCTGGGAGGTATTTCCTGGGAATATTTCCCAGAGTGGGTCCTGCAAGCATGACAGGCAGGGAATATCAAGTTTGTGAATCCCAAGAAGATTCAGGCATCTCAGCAATGCAGAGTGATGGCAAGTCTTTGTTGACTGTTCAAACAATGTTGTAAATAGGGAGAAAGGATGTTCTCTGACTCTCCAGCTTTCTATCTTACATGCACAACTAGAAAAAAAGAGAAAGTCCAGGTCCTTGCTACAAAAACAATTAAAAGACACTGGCATAGAAAGCCACATTCTCAGTAAAAATCTCTGTAAATCTGAATACAGTTATGCCAGTGGTTTTCCAGCACATTAAAATCAGTCTACTATACTGGTAAAAGGCTGAAGGTATGAAATTTTGAATCAAATGCTATCAATAGAAATTCTATAGTGAACTGCAAAAAAACCCCAAAGCCAAATGCCCAAGATTTTATCCATTCTCAAAAGAGCAAAGTCCATCATCACATTTGCCACTTGTGTATTTCAGCATAGAGAAGGGGTGATAAAGACTCATTTTGCTTATTTTATGCATGTAAGTTATTTCAGACAACAGTGTCACAAGCTTAATTCAGGAAAGGATTTTAGCATATCTTTAAATGACACTAAAATGAATGAAACCTGGACACAAATTTAAAGCATACACTTAAATGCTTTTTAGCGTAGGAGAAAGAAGCTCACCTGTACCAAGCTCTTACCAGACTGCAGGACATGACACTATCATTTTGTACTTCGGTGCACACAGAAACCCCACAATCTTTTATAATACAGAAGTTACTTAAAAGAACACACATACTTTTGTATACTGTGTCTTACAACATGCCATTAATTTCCATATTGCTTGCCACATTCAACTTAACAATACACTCAGCAAAATTGCCTATGGTTCTCCTGAAAAAGGAAATGTATCTAAAAAGTACTGATAAAATCTTAAGAGTGCCAAACAACGCCTGCTTACAATATTGTCTTTATAAAAGCAATCATAAATTGTTTTTTTTTTTTTTCTGATGTACTTAGATTCCCTAAAGATTTTTCAGTGGAAAGAGATTTGAAATTTTATTTCACAATGCAAGTTTTTTTATCTACATAGGAAGCTTGATAGAGACACCAGCTATTAAATCAGTATATATAACAGACTGCATTTCATGCATTGAAAGTTTAACTACAGCACAGGGCTTGGAAAAAACCCCACAAAACATCTCTTTCAAGGACGATTCTAACCTCTTGCCATCACTTATAAATAGAAACAGGCTGCCACACAGTTCAGCAGTAAAGGAGGATAAAGAACCGATAATAATCCTTGCGCTCCTCACATGAACTCCCAACAAGGCATTTGAATGAGACTTTTAAAGCTGTAAATTGTCCACCAAAACACAGAATAAGTTTTGCTAATCCCTGTGCCACAAATTACTAATCCATCTGGAAGGCTTTTTTTTTTTTTCCATTTTGCATGTGTTTATAAGGATCTAAATGTCATCAGACAGAAAGAGAACTAGGTTAGTAGCATGTTAAAGAAGAACAGAAAAAAAAAAAAAGACAGAAATAAAAACTCTGAAGCAGTTGACCATGGAATAAGTAGGATTTGCAGAAGTACTTACAGCTCTCAATCTCCAGCGTGCAGTTCTGCTCATCCAGCGGATATCTCCGTAGGTCCATCATACAAGCAGCTGTTGTTGTAATTCTAGGAAGGAAACAGAAGAGCTTGTTAGCGTGTCTTGTTCCAATCTTTCCTTGATTGCACGTAGCTGAAAGAAGAAAAGAAATATTTCTACGTAAGTGACGCTCTTGCCTATTTTTACTAAAACACCATGTCTGCTGCTTGCTTGTAACTAATGCTATTCTAAGAAGGTTATGCCGGTCCGGTTGGCGAGTGGAGAGTTTTCCCCTTTACACACCATTCTCACAGCACTGTAAGCTTAATAATCATCAACCAATTTATCCTGACAAAATGAAGCATAAATTAGGATAGCAGTATTTCTTTCATTTTATAGTGAAAGACTTAAAGCCAAAAAGAAAAGGCTCAAATAAAGGTGGCAGAGGAAATCTAAAGAGGAACAGAGCAAGATATATACTTCATATCCTGGGTTAATACCCTAATCCCTTCATGAAACTTAATTCTTCTTGCTTCTGCTCAACAGTGCTTTGTAAATGAAGTATTATTTTTCTTCACTTTAGAAAGCAAATATTTTCAGGACCTTTTTCACAAAACATTTAGACCATATTTGTGCCTCCAGATTACACCAAACCTAGTAACATTAACATGTGTCAACCGTGCCTTTTAATGTTGAGAGAAATATCTGTACCATCGGTAAGTCTTTTGCTGATAAACCTCACAGAAGAATACAACTCTGAGCTGAATATGAACCAAGGCACAATTCTTAGCAGCATTTTATTAACTGCGTTCCTATCAAGTCTTCTTAATGTTTGGACAAAAATAAATTCTTCTCCCCACCCCCCCAGCTCCGAGAGCATGCTGTATAATTCTGTAGTAATTTTAAAAAAATATTACAATTTGGAATCTGCCAACAGTCAAAATGTTATGCCCTGCATATACTCCACATAGGGCCAAGTGTGGATTTACTGCATAAACTGAGAGGTTTCTAGCCTTTTGTCTCTCCCCATCTACCTGATCAGAGCCCTTCTATGGCTGCTAAAGCCTGGCAATTTATATAGCACCCTTTAGAGAAATAAGGACCGTCTCCTGTGTGTTATGTACAGCTGACTGATAAACTGTGTCTGGGGAATCTGTTTCAATACCAGAACTAGAACGAGAGCATCCCACAGCTCTCAACTGTCAAGCTTTCTTCAAGCTGAAGATTGACCAAATGATTTAGCTCAAATCATAAAATCCAAGATGTGCATGAGCCTCCAAAACAGGACCCAAGGGGATAGATGGAGTGCCTACAGCAAACACACCCTGTCACCTGACAGGAGCAGCAGCTACATCTTTCTAGGGTATTCATGAGAGACTGGATAACCAACAGTTTTCTTATCAAAATCCCATCCCCCCTGTACAAGGTTTACTGGCCTTTCATAGTAGATATTTAGACTTCTTAATAACTGTTTAAAAAACTTCTGTTACATTCTTTGATCTGACAAGACAGAGAACTTTCACTTGATGAACCTCATTCTGTCTCCTTAAATACCCAATAAGAGTTCGTTAGAAGCAAAGAACTAAAGTTGCCCAAGAGAGGCTCAAAATTCACTCTACATCGACACCAGCAATCCTTTCCAAAAGACACGTAAGAAATGTTGGAGCCATACAATCTTTTCATTAGTACCCTTACTGTCCTATCTAACAACGCTTTACTGTCATTTCTAGAAAAAAAAAAAATCCCTGTAGATCTCTTCAAAGAAAAGAGAACAAAGTAGGGGCAAGTTATTCCTATAAACACTTAGAAAGTCCTACCTCTTTCTTTTCAGTCTAGACAAGATCTACTAATTTTACATTTTGACCATTCCTATGCATTGGGCTCTCAAAGAAAAGGAACACCTTTTGGCACTAAGTTCTTTCTTCAATCACTACATGGTTACTTTTCAAAACATTGTTTTCAATCAGTGTGGGCCACCAGAGATGCTTCAAAACAAAGCTTCCTGGAGTGGACAAATGCAAGAAAAAAGGATCCTTTGGCTCCCCTCGATGGATGTCTTCCAGCTTTTAAAAAAAAAAAAAAAAAAGAGTGCTGAGGAACATACATTTGTTGCAAATGCAAATGGAACATGCAGCACCATATATTGTTTAAAAAAAACTCTAGGCAGTTCATGCTCAGCTCCTAATTTTAAATTTTGGAGGAAAATCAAAGAAATTGCCTTGTTATACTACCTATGTAAGAATGATTATTTTGGGAAAACTTCAGCAAAACTGTCGTGAGACCAGAAAAAAATTACCACTCATGTTTAATTGGGTTATTTTGGTGGGGAAGTTTGTTCTTTTGTTTTGTTTAATACCCTCAGTATTTCCGTATCTATGTGTATACTATAATCAAGGTGTTTTAGAAGAATTTTAGTAGTTTACAGAGGCAGGAAAAGGCAGGAGCATAGATTGACAGCCAAGGTTTAAGTGCACAAAAGAACTGTGGTAAATACTAACCTAGTTGAGTACTACATTTTCTAATATCTTTCACTGCACTGAATAGATTTTTCCTACCAGTCTGCTAGACCAGGGGCTTCAACACAGACACAAACCCACACCTGTGCTGTCCTCAGCAAAGAGTCTGTTCACACTGATGGTGAAGCTGAGCACTCACAATGCTGACGTATCTTTAATAGGATTTTGGGGTGCAATGAATACCACAAAAGGGGACAAAGGCTGCAGCTAGCTTAGATAGAAGCTCTGTAAGGAACATTATCAACACAGTATCTCATCTTGTCGGAAAGTGAAAGAAAAAAGTGGCACAGTAATGAAAATGATTGGTAGAGCAGAGTTTTAATCAAGCCAAAACAGCCATTTTGAATAATGTATTTAATTCAACTCACTTGTCCATTCTTATCCATAATGCAAATCCATTGAAATAAAATAAGAAGTCTTTTCTTTCTTCATACCTCCCTCATACTTTTACCCTGACTTTTCTTACATTTATGGTGAAGTAGAAAAATTTCTCTTTCATCTTTGAAATTATTTAAACAACAAAACCACATTTTGATAATTTTTAGCGGTTTGCAATTCATGGTGAATAGCTAAACCAAATTATCAATACAAGAGCATGCAAGAACTACCAACTTTGAATACTTTTTAAGTCAAGACACATGACCTATACTTTTTCAGAGGAAGGAACAACAGTTCATTATAGCAGTTAGGGATAGTTGAAATTGGCATAAAGCCTCTTCTCCAGAGCAGAGCCATTTCAATTTTTATAAAGGGATCTAAAATATTTTTATACAGCCTAGACTGGTGCACAAAAATATAACAATAGATTTTCCATAATGTAACCTTGAGAACAAACAATGAAAAAGTGAAAGCTTTTAAAAAACAACACTGTGACTCAACGTGTTACAGTCATTAGGGATGATAACAGAGTAAGTGCTCTCAGAGAAACACTGTATGAAATGAAACACATTACAGAACTGTCACGTACACCAATCTATTTAATCTATTAATCTGTTGTTAAAGAAAGAGAAACCTTGTGATATTTTATTTTATGATTTCTAACAATGCAAACCAGTCTTCAGCTTCCTCTTTTGTGATCTATACTTTGAATGTAGACAACATTATGAGGCAACAGAAAAAGAAAAAGAAAATAACACAAAAAAAGCAAACCCTAAAGCACTAAAGTGACTAAATAAAGCATTATGAAGTAAGCTAACGAAAACTTAATGTGTTAAACCAAGCATAGCTACAGTGTAAAGAAATCTGGGCCACAAATACTTTCCGGGAAAGTAAAGTTTGCTGTCAATAATTCAAAATAACTCAGATAAACTATTATTTCTGAGAAAGATGAAAATCTGCCCTTGCATGACATTCTACGATTCAAATAAGAGCTGGAAATTGACACCGTTCCTTTCACGGGGCAAAGCTGAAGGCCAAAAAAAGCTTTTTCTGTAACACTTTCAAACTTAAAATTATGCAGAAAAGAATACTTGTAACAAATACTATCCCAGCAGTGCTAATAGTTCTTATTTTTCACTGCTATGTAGGGGACAGTTTTTCAAAATCCTGTAGATATTGCTTTTCTGACAAGTTCAAGTGGGATTTCAAATTCAAAATAGCAACTTAAGCAGTTCTGACATCACTAGCGAAGAAACAACAGCGCCAAAAGACAGGAGAGCAATGCTAATGGTACATGGAGATGGACCGAATCCAATTCCCTCTCAGAGTTGCAGTGGCTCTGCAAAGCTATGGGCAATAAGCAGCCACAGAAACTTATCTCTGCCCTGGAAGGAAGCAGACCTGGGCTGTAATTACAGGATTACAGACACAACAGAAATGATGAGAAAGAAGGTGACAATTTCAGATAGCTCCTCTGAGGAGAGTGGTAATATGAGAACTATATAACACTGTCTTAACTCTGGCACTGACAGGTCATGATTTAGCCAAAGACAAAACTCAAGCCCAGGAAAATACAAAGACAAATTTCTTCTTTAAATGTATGCATATACGGCCTGTTGAATGCAGTGTGAGATTCTGCTTCAGATTTGCATATCTGAAGGCAGACTATCACTCTCCATTAAGAATATCAGGAACAACCCAAAGAGCTTGCACGGATATCACACTCTATAACAGACTGCATCTCTTTATCATGAACTTCATAAGAATCCTCTAAACATACTGACTGGGAGTCACAAACTCTCTGAATTAGTTACTGAAACCATGTACTGCTGCTAAACCCACTTTTCACTTCTACTTCTTGGAAACGGTCCTGCTGCACAACAGTTGGAAACATTGGTGGCAGCAGCCAGCAGAACCAATTTTAAATATGTGGAAATCTGGGAACAAAACTGCAATGTGATAAATCTCTCTGCTGAACAATAATATTGGGTGTAGACAGATGTGTCAAGGTTGTTAGACATACTAATTTATCTATTTTTAAATTAAAATAGATTTATTGGTAATTATAGAGTTCACAGAATTCTTTCTTCTTCTGCTTATTCACGTGAAAGATAAGCTTCCCTTGTATGATCGTAAGTTGAGTTGGCTTTAGCAGAAGATAAACAACAGTGACATTTCTACAAGTTCATCATTAAGTCTGAACATTCAGCTACAAACTGCTATGATCTTTCAACTGTAAACTGCATATAGAGTTTCTCAGTATAGCTTTATAGGAAAAAAATAGCAATTGCTTTATTGATGTTGATGTCTCAGTTTGAGATGAAATGATATACTCAGTCTACACAGAATCTGTAATATGCTCTCTTCTAATACCATTTCTCAACATCTCATAAGTATTGCAACCTAAGTTCCAACTTAGCTCATTTTTCTTACCTCTTTTGGGACTATCTAATGATATGTAGATATTTTCCTCTTGTTTCTGTTGTGTGCAATCCTTGAATAGTTAGGTACTCTCTAAAAGCACTAAATGCATTTGTTAAAGCTAAAAGGCACAACTATAAAAGAAGTAAAGGATAAGAAAGATAAGATGGTAATGCATTTTCTAAATGTAATACAAAATAGGAAAAAACTTTTGTAGCTGATAAAACATAGAGTCAGAAAACATACAGAAACTTCAACCTCATTAAATTTTGCTGTTGTTTATATTGCTGGTAGAAGAAGCATACATAATATTAAAGAGAAAACTAAAATATATATGCCACTAATATTTCTTGGGAAGAAGCTCTGCATTTCTCTGCTGAAGGATAACCTGTTGTGCCATCTGCATGTCAGCTGGGAAGAGTCATGGAAAACTGGAGAATCTGGCTATTATTTCATTGTGAATGAATTCTGACTCACAAGAATCAGAATTTTGTTGCAGATTTCTGTGCAGTGATGTCCAATTTTCTGCTATATCTTTCCACATGTAGCTCTCTAAGTTGGTCTTTACATTAGACAGCATTGCCTACTATCCTGTCACTGAGTTGAAAACTCAGCCACGACATCAGGTTCATAATTTAAATCCCTGCAAAAAGCACACATCACTCTGCAGTAAAATCTTCTGGTACAATAACCTCGGCTTTAGAGATAAGTTATTCAAGCCTTTCTCTGAAGTAATATGTGCTCCTCTAGAAGATAACACCAAGCAGCAGCTATGGCAGAAAAGCTCAGAGGAGCACTTCATAATTTTAATATTTTATCACTGGGAAATGTATCCTTGTCTTCCAGCATTCACTTCATTTCTCCCTTTCAAAAGAAATAAAAATAAATAAATAAAAGGGAGAATGCTAAAAAAACTACAGGACTTGCAGAACAATCAAACAATATGAGCACGATGGAGTGACTCAATATGTAACAAACAACCTTGGAATAAAGAGCTAGTACATCTCCTTCACTTATACAAACCATGACTGGAAAACTGTAAGTTTTACTTTCAAATATTTTGCAAACATGTTCCTTATTCTGGTTGTGAAAATTGCATGTCTATTTCACTCAGATAATGTCAGCATTGAAATAAAGAGTGCATTATTTCAGCTTCTTTCTCTAAAAAAATTATATTGCTACCGCCCAAGACATGTTGTGTACTACAAATAAGTCATATATACAAAACATCTTTAAACCAGTTATGTCCTCTTCGTCAGGAAAAATAAAAGTTTATCATTCATAAGTTTCTTAAAGAAAATTGTATAACAATGCATTTCAGAACATATGAAACACCTCCCTCACAATCTTGCAGGGATCAGGGTGGGTGGGTTCTAGTAATTCAACTATATATACAAAAAAGTATAAGAAGATTAAAATTTATTGCATTTTTCAAAAATAGCTAACTTACAACTCTGATATTACATTAAATTTAATAGAGACTTTTAAACTATGGAAGAGAGCTAGAACTTTCTAAGGAGACACATGGATTTGGTGACTGCTTAATTAATTGTCAGTACCTGAAATAACTAGTGCTTAGTTCTAGGGAATACGTTGGACTGTAAACGTACCCTACATTAACATTTTTTATTCCAGGATGATAAAAATACAATGTTTAATTAAATAACTGGAGAACTAGTGAGTATCTTCTCCACAAAATATGCACTGCTTTAATGCACAACTTGTGCAGATAATACCGCTGACAAAAGCACAGAAATAAGGAAGTACAGATTATCATAGGTAAAATAGTACTAACTTTGCCCACAGGCTACCTTTTTATGTCTTAAGAGAGTAACAACTACAGTAGCACTACCACCCTATAGAGCAACACTTGTCTTTGGAAGATCAGAGTCTTGTTTCTGTCAGGAGCCTGTGTCTGTTAAATCATGTGGGTCTCAGAAAATAGTGCATAACTCTCTCCTCCTCAATCCAGAAATGGCTGCAGCAGTCGACCTCCAGCAACTGCTGGACACAGGTCCTCATGGAAACTGTCTTCAAGGCAGATTGTGGTGATGTTTAAGCAAACTGCATCTCCCACACCTTCCTCTGTCAGTGAAGAACTTGTGCTCTGGATGGTGAACTTATGCAGAAACTGCACTCACTTCTCTAAATTCTTAATCTATACTCTCTCTGACAGATTCAGTCCTGTAAAATCCTTTCTTCTCACAAAATGCCACCAAGAATATTACCAATTACTTGCCTATGTGTTCAGGGAGACCATCTGAGACTCAGAGAGTGGAAGGTATTTTCACTAGTCTGGAGAAAAGAAGTTCTACTCAAGTTAAAAATTAATGTGAAAGTCAAAACAATCTTCAGTAGAAAAGGCACATTTAGTTTTATGGTTGCAGCTTATTTAGTAATTCTTACAGAAGCAGCAAGATAAGAGCCCAAAGCTCCTATTCCTCTGGCTTTTATGAGTCAGAATAAGAAGGTTCATTTTCCACAGGGAAATGTCAATAGAAATAATAAATTTAAGTGGATTCTTCATAAGCAGAATTACTCTCAGATCCAAAAAGGTGAGAGAAAAAAAGTCAGTAAAAACCCTCTAGCGCAGACCTGAAATTATTGTTTCTTTCCAGAACCTTTACAACAAAGCAGTAACCCATAAAACTCCAACCCTCACAAAATCCTGAGACAGAAGTAAAATGAATTCTCTGTGTCCGAAAGCAGGAGTCATGCTTTTAAAGCATATCAAAGAGGGAGACAGTTAAGTCAGAATAAAGGCAAACTGTGTAAAGCATAGTAGAATAATAGACACAGTTTGTTATTTGCTAATTCAATTGCGATCAGAAATTTTCATCCATAGACTGGAATACAAGGATAGTTGCACTTCCTCTCTATGTCACTGTTTGATTTCAACAGGACCATTTACTTTCTATGCTTTTTTCCCCCCCATTAAACAATCTACTATATTCCTTTCTTACTCTAGCAAGCAAAATAAAAAGCTCTCAAACACGTAACTTCTTTCCTCTTCACGCTGCTCTAGCAGAACTTCACCACTGCTAGGAATGAAGTATTTCATCACCTTCTCTTCATTTCTTCTACTTTCTGTCTACAGACAGCCTGACATTCCCCAAAATGCATCAGAAACTTTTTTAGCAACATATTGCCGTGGTTTTGGCTGGGCTGGAGTTGACTTTCTCACTAGCAGCTGATACAGTGCTCTGTTTTGGGTTTGGAATGGGAACACTGTTGATAGCACGCCAGTGGTTTTGGTCATTGCTAAACAGATGGGGCTTTTTCTGCTCCTTACACCTCCCTGCCAGCAAGTAGGCTGGGAGCACACAAAAGGTTGGGAGGAGACACAGCTGGGACAGCTGATCCCAACTGACCGAAGAGATACTCCATGCCGTATGACATCATGCTCAGCACATACAGCTGGAGAGAGAAGGAGGAACAGGAGGGACATTCAGAGCAATGGTGTTTGTCTTCTCAAGTAACCATTACACATGATGGAGCCCTGCTTTCCTGGAGATGGCTGAACACCTGCCTGCTGATGGGAAGCAGTGAATGAATTTCTTGTTTTGCTTTGCTTGTGTGCACAGATTTTTCTTTGCCTATTAAACTGTCTTAATCTCAAACCATGAGTTTTTCTTGATTTTTACTCTCCTGATTCTTTCCCCAATCCCTACTAGGGGGAGCAAGCAAACAGCTCTGTGGTCCTAGTTGCTGGCTGGGGTTAAAACACAACACGTGTCAAAGTGACTGGTAGAGGTCAACCACGATTAAAGAGCTCTACAAAATCAGGAATACTTTTTTCATTTCTGATGAGAGCTGAAAGCACTGGCAGTACCTAAGCAGATCAGAAAGGCCTTCACATTGATGTAGCTAAGATCTCTGCTGTTTCCCACCTTCCCTCTCCCCTCATGCTTCTTCTAAGCTTAACACAATGCAACAACCTAAAAAGAGAATGAGAAACTGCCCCTTTTTGTACTAGTATTATATATATTATTATATACTAGTATTGAATAAGCTGATTAAATCTACTGTAATCATCCAGTACGATAGATGAAATATCCTTGTTATTGTCATAAAATCAATATCTCTTGCTTTGCAAATAAACATTTCAGCTTCACTCTGGTGTTTAGGGAACACTAAGAGATAGGTATCCAAATACGTAATTCCACCCTACTTACATCCTTTCAAATACCACTGTCATATTAACTGTCAATAAAGAGAGAATACAAACAAATAACACAGATGATCTTAAAGCTCCAAAGCACCTGAAGTAGTGTCCTCAGACTTTACACCTACTACGCTAACATATTAACACCACCATTTGCTAGATAAGCACATTGATACTAACCTATCATTTCACTTTTCATTTTAGTAAATGACCATTAATTGTAGTTAATAGGTGGTAGTGCTTCACCCCTCTGTGGCAATAAAAGGAGGGGGGATGTTCATGTGATAGATTGTGAAGTCCATGACAAATTTTGCAGGGCTCAGAAATGCATATATCACTGCTATTGGTAAAACAAAATGTGAAGGGATATTATATTTCAGTGAAGTCAGGACTGTCCATACTGTCATCACTCTTGTCAATGTATGCAGTACTAATTGCAAGCATGTTTTGAGTATCATCACCTGGTCAGCATCTCCAGAGGATGTGTACAACATTTGAAATATAAATAAACAAATAAAATCACACCTATAACGAGAATCCCACATGCCACCTCTCTCCCACCCCTTACTTCTGATTGCAAGCTTCATGATTTGATATTTCCAAAACTAAATCTTTCAGGACTCAAATTCTACTCAAATTCAACTCAAAGTTAACTGAACCCTATTTTTCAGTATTCCTTGGAAGCATCTGTCTTGCTGTATCCAGAGGGTCTCAAATTATATGAAAGCTTGATTTAAAAAGAAGAAAATAAAAATACCTTTGAAACATTTAGAGCAATTCAATCAAGTTCATAAGTGAGCAGCCATATCAAGACCACTACTGATTTCCTTCTGTGTTCATAAACATCACGAATGACAAGCAACACAAATACATGCATACATACATATATATATAAATGTAAATAATATATGCTCCTTAATTGTCCTTCCTTGATGCATCCTGTTTCTGATTTGTAGGGCTTCTCCCTGAAGTTGTGTTTTCCCTTTTTTGCAGCCAAATACTATGTTCAATCCCTGCCAAACAGACTAACAACAATTGGGTTTCAGTGATTGAGAAGTATTACATATCACCTAGTTTGTTATCCTTGATTTTACACAAATCTTTATCAGCAATAACTCATGAACTGTACTTTACTGCTGCATTACTTAAGTCAACTTATCGAATTAACACAGAAAACAAAAGCTGATCAGAATATTAATGCCATGACACCCAATTAATACCTAGCACTGATCTGTGCAATTTAATTCCTAAGAATCTTAATTTTTACCATGATTTGTATCTAATTTCTTCACACTATTTCTTTACTAATTCCTGCAAACCATATGGTAGCAATAAATCTATCATCTTATCTCAAGTTTCTGCAGCAGTTGTCATGTCCATAGACTGGTTATTACTGAACAGCAACAAGTTTATCATTTGTAATTGAGAAAGTTTTTCCCTAGAACAGAAAGGAATTTACAGGATCAAAAGCACTCAAAGAAATGAGACATCAAAACCAGGAAAAAAACCCCAACCAATATACGTATAGCAAAAATTTGGGTTTGATACTGATGTCAATCATGCATCGTATAGCAATTAGTTCACACTAGTCTACTTGTACAAAATACAGTTCTGCAAGACCTGTAGATCCATGTACCTTTAAGTGCAGTATAGGCACCAGTTACTGAAACCTCACAAAACTGCAGAGTCTAAAGACATTTTTAAGGCAGAATGAATTCTTTCAGTGGCACAGCCTCAATTAGGATTCAACCATCAAATTCTTAGTTCAATGTGGTTAATCATAGACTACTTCCAACTACTTCTCTTGATTTTAACTTTCCGTAGGAACCACTATTCCTCACGTACTTGCCATGATCTATAGAAAGAGACTGAGCTGCACTGGTTAGTGGGTGGGAGGCAGTATTATCAAACAGAGAAGGGCAAGCGATTATGCTGCTGATTAGTTCTGAATTGCTTGGTTTTGTTTCTGTAATGTTTTTATTTCCAGATTTATTTTTGTTGTATAAAGCATATCATGTCATTTATTCTGCAGAATATACTTTTATTTACTATTTTTAAAAATATGTAGTATTTATCAATTAATGTTTTCATGTTCATATTTACTCCTCCAAGTTACCTAAGCAGATGTGCATGTATGCCAAACAGGACATCGAATCCTGTACTGAGTAAATAAGATGCTATTTTTGACAACGATGGATAAGAAAAATACAGATAGTGGGTACGCAAACATGAAAAAATGCATTACACTAATATACATTTTTTCCATTGCAGAACAATATTTTTAAATTGTAGAAGAGAAATTGCTCACTTAATGTGACTATCATAATTCTTGAAATTGGCTACAATTTATTGCAGTTTTTGCTAATCATGAGTTGTATTAAAGTACTGTGTACAAAGCATAGATGAAAGAGACATATATTATGTAGAGCATCTTATACATGCACACTAAAAACTAACCCCTAGGGATATAAAGCCACGGAACTTCACTGTTCACCTGAGCTCTGTATGTCCAGAGTGTCAGAGGGGCTTCTCCACCCCAACTCACAGCCAGCTCTCAGGCTGTCTAAGCTGCCTTTAATAAATCACCTGTTTGCATTGCAGCTACACACCCCATCTGAACAACTATTGCCATGTGAACAGTATTTGAGGACAATGAATAAAGATTTAGCAGATATTTTTAGGACTAATTCACAGCATACAGGTTTCAAATCACAGATTCCTATTAATGACAATTGACTTTAGGTAAGGCTCCTGCAGAGTAGGGGGGGGAAAAAAGGACAAAAGGCAGACACAAACAGATGATTTTATGTATAAAATGCTGCAATAGGGAGTTAGGAAAAGGAGATCACCCATCTTATTCATTTAAATGCTTTAAGATAGACCTGATTTGGACAAAATATGAACAGTTTATTTTGCACGTTTTATTCTTAAACACTGATATTTTTCCTACTCAGGCAACTAGGCATCTGTGGAGAAAACCTGTTTTGCAGCTGTTTCTCCCTCTTTTCTTTCCCCTGACAGATAGCTCTACTGACATCATACCTAAACCAGTAGAATTCTCTTTTTTTTTTCTTTGACAATGAAAAAATAAATTACTCAAAACTGTCTCATTTCACATTCCAGGTGTCATGCCTGGCCTCAGTGCTCTTCTCATCTGTTGTGTTAGGTTTATACCATCAATCCTTCATTTCATATCTGGTCCATTTTAGACACCAAATACATGTATTACTTTAAGATATTATTAAAGTGGCAGCAGTATTATTTTGAAAATGGGAAGCCATGTTCTCCTTTAACATTTCAAAATCAGTATCCTCGTTTCAGACCAATTCAACTTTAGTTAAGGTTCTACTGAATGTATGAGAGAAGCATGCAGGGTTTTGGCTTTTCTTCTTTAATAATGAGTCAAACCTAATGACTACAATTAACAGGCATCTAAGTTAACTCCAGCTATCCTGCTGAAATTCACACTGTTTCCTCAAAGGCTACATTTCCTCCTTTGCCAAAGTTAAGATGTTCAGTTGTGGCCTTTCTCTTCCTCATCTTCATTTCAGACCATTCATAACTTTGTTCCAAACACAAACAGGAATAACATTCCAAAACTGCTGACATACTAGCTGCATCATACTGGCAAGAAGAACTCAAAGCTTGATAAACTATATGAGACACTCAAAATTGGAAATCTAAATAGAAAAGTTGCAGAGAGGTTGCTTTTAGATATTCAGTTGATCCTGTTCTGTTTCTGAAATAATATCTTTGAAATTTCTCAGTAACTAGGTCTCAGGGGCTACAACACTAATTCATACACTGCCAAAAAAAAAAAAAAAAAAGAAAAAAAGAGGAAGTTTCCTCCTCAAGACCATATTTGCAGAATATGTTTTTTAATAAATAAAATTTGTATCCATTTAAGACAAGCTTCAGTCATCTTATCAATGTCGCTTTTCCATTTTAATACAAGTAAGATCCATTAGTTTCTATAGTCAGTTATTTGCATTTATGATCAATAAAACTATTTGATTTGGAAAATACTTGACTCTGACCTGCAGAACAGCCTTACATGATTCTATACGCAACACTGTTATCAGATAGTCTACAACCTGAGTCTCAAAGAGAATGAGAACAGTTCAACTGATTTTAATCAGTCTAATCAGGTCTCTGCTTCCCACATACTTAAGCAGACAGTGGGTATCACTTTTAACGTTTCATATATCCATAGCTGCATTTTAACACTTCATGCTGCAGTGAAAGCTGAATCAATACATAGGCTATATATGAAGGATTTATTTGTATTGTGTACTTTTATAATTTGATTTAGAAAACATATCTCCCATTGCTTTTTCATGTTACCTTGACTATACATAAGACCTTCTTTTCTCCAAGAAACAAGTTATGACTAGTTCACATTTGAGGTGGACAAAGAGTCCGCCAAAAAATATCAGTCCTACCCTGAATGCAGCAGATAGATATATATTTGATAAGAAAATAAATGCCTAAGATATTTTAGATCTGTCCCTGGAGCCATTTCCTGTATTCAGGGATTTTTTTTAAAGTGATCATTTTGCTGTAAAAACTGCATCTTTTTTTTCTTCTTTTTTTTTTTTCTTAAAACAGTCTCTAAAATTATTCCCACACTTTACTTAAAAGTCTTTTATATAAAAACAATAGGACAACACATGCTGAAACTCACTAAATTAAATTCAGAGCATCAGCAAGGCATTTACTTGATTAAACCACAGGTACTTTGAGGTGACTGAAAACAGTGGCATAAACCCACAAGGTGAAAGCATGGCTTGCATAGCAGGTTCAGCACAGAGCTATCTCAGAGGCACAGCAGTGGGTTTGATGGATGCTGTGTCCTTTTTAACACATCATTACCCAATCCCAAGCCCAGGCATGGGAGCAATGGCCATCCAGCCACAGCCCTTTGATAAAATGAGGATGACTTCTCACAAAATCAGCCTGTTTGATAGGCTTTGGTGGAGGGAATTTCTAGCAGTAAAATCAGTATTTCATAGGATTCATGTTTATAAAGCAATAATATCAAAACTCAAGAGTTTGAGTTTGTTCTCCTATGTTAAATCTGGTATTTATAAGAGGAATCTTCACTGTGAAGAGCACTGAGTGTCTTTTTATAAATGTTGTCTTTCACATTATGAGTGTCTGCATGTCAACACTATTATCTGATACCAAACGATGGTAAGACGACATGATAGTTTCTATTAAACACCTGGAAAGAACACCTTTAAAATTTCTTAATGTGCAAGGATAGTAATAGTCTGCACAACTCCCTCCATGAGGCATAATACTTAGGGAAAGACGCCTGAAGAACTTTTTAAAAATAACAGCTCAACAGAAAAGTCTTAGGAGGTATCTGGACTTCAAGTCAGTACTGCCTGCAATATGGGGACAGTAGGAGAGAATGCTGTAAATGAAACAAGCAAGAGCAAGCAGGTTTCTCAAGTGAGAAATACAGAAAGGTACATGAAAATTATCTCTACCATGTCTTGAATGGGTATGATAGTTCTGTATAAGTCAGTCACAGTATTCTTATTTCACAGTATTAATTTCATAAAACATATTCCCAAGTATCCAGTTAAATGCCACACAGGGAGAAATATACAATGGTTTGGTTTGGGTTTTGTTTTGTGAGGTTCTTTTTTCATTGTCTCAATATTTCAGTATTTCACATACAAGCTTTCAGATATTTCAAGCACTGACCACAATTCATCACTACTGTCATGAGTTACATATGTTCATTTAACCTAAAGCTAGAGCTAGCGACTCTGAAAAATCTCTATTATAGTTGGTAAATCTCATTTCTAACCACAGACCAGAAATTTAGCAAATAATGTCAGCAGTTTAATAACTTTCTTGTTAAGGTTTAGGTGGTTTTCCCCTGATATTCTTCCAAGCTGACAAATGAGAAGATTAACCATATGAATATCAGTACTGCACTAAGGAAGCAGGCCTTCAGAAGTTAGACAGAGTCTTATATTATAATTATAATCCACATTTCATAGAGAAATTATATAATATATTTTATTTATATAGTATGTCATCTATTATATAAATATTTAAATACCATATAATTCTATAAACATAATTATGTAAATAGAATTATATAATATATTTTGTACTATGTTTTATCAATATTTTGTATTTTTATTATCATAGTTATTATATTATAATCCACATTTCATAGAGATACAGACACTGAGATGATAAGCTTGCTCAAAACTGCTGTACTTTTCACAATTTTCCACAGTCAATAATCTCTAACTTATGACTCTGAAAGCACACAATTATGCTGGTGTTGCAGTGGATCTGTCTCAGCTTTTCATTTACTCGAAGTAATTTTCTAAGTAAACTAATTCAATCATGACTGCAGTACCTTAACTCTCAATAACTTCTCTCTTCTTGGAATAGCAGAGAACCTCCTATATTCAGAATACCAACACCTTACCCAGAGGGCTAACCAACTACACATTATGCAAAGCCTTTGCATATTCTGTGTTAGATAACAGAAACCATGCACTTGGTGCAAGCCTACAACTAGGTATGTATGAAAAATAAGTTCCTTTCAGGTCCTTTCTACTCCTTTTTACATCACGTCTCCATTCACATTTCTGACCATATGTACCTCAGGAACCTTGACACTTGACAAACGTAGCCCTCCAAGCCACTCCTCTCCCTCTCAGCATCACTCCTCTGTGACCCAAGGGCTCATTACCCCCTCACCCCCTCCCCTTGCAAGCAGGTATTAGTCCCTGTATTGCCATAGACAATAGATAAATACTTCATAAGGAGACACCAGAGGTAGAACTTTCATTGACAGGAAGAGACCTGTTCCCTTAGATTGCAAAAATAACTTTTAAAAAGTAATCCTGAACTTCCTTTGATTGTACCGGCAACACAAGATCTTTTCTGAACAAATTAAGAGCAAAATAAAGCACGAAGACCAAATAAAATTGCCCTAATATTTGCAAATAGGGATCAGGAACCCAGGAGTGACACTTAAAAGTAAGCAAGCCTTTAAATCATGAATAAAATATATAAAAATCAGTTACTTTTGTGAAGAACAAATCTAGATAATGCTTGAACACAGAAATGGCAATGCTATTCTGTGAAAGAAGCAATAGTAGACAATCTGGTGAGTAGGATGGCCATGACAGACAGAGGACATCAAAGAAAAAATGAAATTTTAAGGAACCAATTTTATTAGTTGTACTTAAATTACTATTTTTCCTGTTGTTTCTTGCAAACAACAAGAGTGAATAAAGGTATAAGTAGGAAAGAAAAGCAAAACAATAAAAAAAAACCAGTAAAAGTATTTACTTTCTTTCTGTCACACACAAATCACACTTGAATTCTAGTAATTCTAAAAAGTGTTTGCAGTGAAACTTAAATACCTGTGAATCTTGGCTTAAGTTTTAGCTAGGTTACAGACTGAAAAGTCTGTGAATCTTCTGAATGCGTAAAGAATGACTTGTAGTTACCCACATAAAAGGGGCTCTGCAAGTTTCGCACGCTGTCAGGAGGAATGAAAATGAAAGTTCAGTGCTTCTGTCTGTGATTTGCTTGAAGGTTTCAGGCAAAGCTTGGCACAGGTGTGCTTAAAAGAAGCAAATGCACATCCAAATTCTGCCTCTTAGCAACAAGATATAATCTTAGTATTTGATTTAAAAGGCAGGTGATGAATCACAAATCTTCATAAATAAGGAGATGGCAATACACCCTCTTTGCATGGTGTAAATGTCATGAGAGGAGATGGAAAGCGAACTATCACACAGCCAAGCCACTACCATCTGCACAATTAATATATGTTCTAAGCAACGAGGGAGTAGGAGGGAAAAGCATCATCACTTATGACTATGTAGTCATTAGCCAAGATCCTAATCTTCATTAAACAACCGAATTAAAACTCACCATTTACTGAAGCTGTCACTGTGGCTCCAAAACAACACTCTAAAAATGGTCCCACTGGAGTTGGATGAAAACGATGCATTTTGAAGTAGTTAGTAAGCAGAAGCATGCCATCAAGATAAACTGACAATCTAATGCTATTAATGTAAGGCAACCCTCCTCCCTCCCCCCTTTATTTTCACAATTCGGAGGAAAAGAAAAACAGAGCACATTGCAAATTTTAGAGGAAAAGGATGACTCGTGATAAACAAGGTCTGTAATTGAATGAAAAACTGACCACAAAAACAAAAATGGCTTTCCAAAAGATTTAGAAATTGTACACACTTTACATTAAGAAATTGCTGAACAGAAAGCATGGATGAGCATAAAGTGATAAGGCAGAACAGTAGAGTTAAGCTAAGTCAGAAGCGGGGAGGATAATGTGTTTTCAAAGCAACACAAGCAGGACAACTTTGTCAGTGATAAGAATATATTTGATGAACTACAAGTGAGGGGGGGAACCTCTCAGTCTGCCACTGACAGATCTCAATTTACCTATACAATTTATTTTCATTACTACTCAGTATTGAAAATAATACAAAAGTAATGCTAAAATGGGGAAGGGGAATGTTTTTGCTAACATTGACCCTTTTTTCTAACACTGAGAGGCACTTGTTTTTCTAAATGGAAACTCTCCCATGTTTCTTGCTACAAAACGGCTTCACAAACTTTTTTAGTAGATAAATCCTCTGATGCAGAGTTAACACCCTGTTCTCTTAGCTGATATCACACTTTCAGGATGGAGGACAAAAGATTATTTGTCACACTAGGCTTAAAATACCAATGTCTTTTAAAAAGCGCTTTGAACATCTTATTTTCCAGAGCTGGGAAGAACAGCTGAACAACAAATAATTGCAAGGAATACAACTTCTCACTTGCTCCTCCCTGTCAAAACTAATGAACACAAATGAACCCTCAATTTCTGCTCATTTCTGTCAACTGAAATGGAATTTTTAAAGTCTGAAAATATGAGGATACCTTATTTCTATAAATACTTCTGTTTTTCTACCATATGCATATTAAATTTGCCACATTCCCACTCCATTTTGCAGGCGTGGGATATTCAGGAATATAGTAGTGATATTCCGATATATTTGCTCAGGCCCAGCAAACTTTCTAGGTTTATCAGCTTGGCCATCAGTAAGATATCTAGTATAAGACAAAACACAATATACAGATCCATTACTTAAAGCAAAACTAAAAACCATTTTTGCTACTAATTGTACTGACAAATGCAGCTTCATGAAAACAAAAAAAGAAATCTAAGTGAGAAAAATCGTTTAAGCAATGCTTTTTTTTTTTTTTAATAAGGTTAAGTTATAATTATCTTTCCCTTCTTAAAGCTATGTAGTTCAGGCATTGCATCTATTAGTCAAATATTTCCTAATTGCCTTATATTGATCTAATATCTCTACCTTCCTCTGGACAATTTCTAATAAGAACTTGTAATAGATATAAAGAATAGCAAGCATAACACTTAATATTTACTTTCATTCCTGACATTAAACAAATATTAGTCTCTATGCCCCTTTTCTTATGTTCAGTTCTGTGGGGTAGGATTCGCACTGCTAATAACACCAGTGCCTTTATTCAGTCTTACCATTGTTTCTGTGAACAGGACACAGCATATTTTCCTAGCAATCCCATAGATCACAACTATAGATTGTAATGAAATTAAAGTTGTATTGAAATAAAATGAAAAGATGAAGCTTAAAGAAAATTAGATGTGGTGGAGCAGACAGTATGCGACGAGATAAGGCGAACGGAATGGGAGTCTATCTCCTTCAACATATGAAAAATACCTTCAGTACTTGTGGAAACAAAATATTAACACATACAAATAACACCACAGTATCAGATTTTGAGATATCACTACACATAATGCTTTCAGATGGTTTTGGAAATAATTAATGTCAAGTGTTTGACATAACAAAAGAATGAGTGCCACGATATGCAAATGCATTGAAAGCTTTGGGTCTGTACAGTTAAATCAAAGAAGCAGCAGAGGAGACGTGATGACAGGAATCCTGACTTAAACAGCAAACAGCAGATGCTGTTGATTTACGTGAGTCGGACACCACATGCAGCATCAATAGGTACCTACAGAACCACGTGTGCAGGGGGGAAGGTTTCTTCCTAGTCCTTGTGTATGAAGAAATTTATACTCTCAAACAATGGTATTTTAATCTCTTCTAGAACTGTAACCTATACTCGTGGAGCTCCTCAGTTGTTTTGTTTGGTTGGTTTTTTAAGCTAAATATTTTTAAAACATCATAATTCTGAATCCTGCAGGATTGGTATCTGGAAAAGACTTCAGGACCCTTTAGAATCAAGTTAAGGTTTATGCATTTATTTTATTAAAGACAAATAAAACTGCAAACTAAGATCACCTTTGGGGGCACCAGCATCCAACATTTTGTCAGTATCCTTCAGCCTGAACTGCATGCAAATAATTTCCCCGAAATTATACTGCATCTTCTCTATGACATAAAAACATCTTGCACTAGAAGCTGAATACAGAAGGCTATGAAAAAGTAATTAACCTTGACTATATCTTCAGTACTTCTTCTTTCAAAAGGAAATAAACTACTCTATTTGATTGGGGGTGGAGGGAAAGTTGTTTAACACACAGCAATGCCCTTACACAAGTCTTTTTTAGATAAATGTTTTAGCTCTGGAATGTATTTTCTTGAAGGCATACCAAAGTTACATGAAAATGACTAGTGGCATATCTTTCTTATGGCTACTCTGTTACCTCTTTAAAAATCTAACAGCAACAGAAGTCATCTTCTCTGTCCTATGTGACAACTCTCCAGCAACACTAACACTATGAAACAATATTCAAAGGCATTTCAGGATAACCATAATGTAGAATTTGAACATTAGAATTATACACACTTTGGAGACACTCTTGTTGTCGAAACAGCCTACAGACTAATGTTTAAAGATGCACAGTGCTTTATTCTCAGTTGTTAGCCAAGAATAAAATGTAGTCTGGGATATAATTATGAAATAAGCTTCTAATGTGTATAATTAAAAGGAGAGAGGGATGAATATTCAGCATGTGCCTCCTTGCCTTTGTCTTGTTTCCCCATCTTGTGCACTGATTGTCATCTCTGCTTTTTACATACATAACCAAATGGAGCAGATATGAGCCATATTTTAGAGAGAGAATGACAAGATGAAAACACAGATGATGAAATCTCACTGAAAGGATTGAGCTTATCAGCAGGGTCTAAAAATAATTTACCACCTCGGCTGACCACATACAAACACTCTGTCGTTATCTGAGTTCAGAGGATTTCTAAGCTGTTCCCAAGTGGTTTTCATTGCCTGAAATTTGTAATACTTTGGTAAAAATATCTATGAAGTAGATTGTGAGAAGCCTTAGCATCATGGTAAATTTATGTTTTGTTCCTCACACACATAAGCAGAAGCATTCAGAATTTTGTTGGACTGTTTCTTCCTATGTAAGTATCTCAGCTATATTGTCTTGTTAAGGTACATGATATATATATATAAAAGCAGTACATATATATATGAAGAACTACACAAAGACTAATTATTTTTAGCTAATTTTGGCTAGTATTTCCACCAATAACAACTACCGTAAAAATTGGCACGACAAAGAAAGCCACAAACAGCAAATGATCAAAAAGAGGACAGCATTTGTGGATAGCAATGTTGTAATAAAGAACTTTTTTCTTCTAGTTCCACCATTTCTCATGTTTACCCAGAGATCTCCAAATGGAGGTAGGTTCAGGATTGACAGAAATAACACACTTAAGGGGTTTAGAAAAGTTATGGTCCATGAGAGAGAAGCCTACAAAATAAATGCCAGAACACTTGATCCCAACCATACTAAACCAGTTTCCGTTAATGCAACTGAAGTGGAGGTCTCAAAGTGTTTCTCCAACAGCTACTCGTCCCTCATTTTTTTCCATTCTGACACTGAAGAGAATGTGCCGTAACATTTTTCAATATATACTGAATAAATTTTCCATAAGCACTTTAAATAAAAAAAAAAGCACTGACATGCAACAGCTTGTACAGTAAAACTAACTTAGACTTGCATTGGTTGTTAGGGTCTATCTCTACACTAAGTGGAAACAAATGTTAGCTTTATAATCCCCAGTGGGCTTACAAACCTGCACAGGGCTTTGGGAAAAGTAAGAGATTTTTTGCATAAGAAGTTCCTATGTTTTTATATGCCTTTCACTTCTCAAGATAAATTGTTTGAGCAAATATTTTTAAATGTCAGAGTTTTAAAATACTGTCCCAAGAGAGACACCTTTGTCAGCAAATAAAAACATACTTATAAGCTGTAACTATTTTCACACCATTTGTGAATTGTCATTCACTGTCAGCAATAGTCATCATACAACCAAAATTGTAACCCATCAAAAGATGTCATCTATATTCAATAGTCTGCATTTATTGCAATTTTTTTAAAAAAGAGCATTCTCAAGAATGATGTGTTGTACCATGTGAAGATAGAGAAAACATAATGATTTCTCAATTCAGAAGCTGAAGAGGATAATGCACTCTGACAAACCCTCCCCGTGAAATGCTGAATGCGGATTTACAGTTCATATGTGAGAATAATTTAGGGACCTGAACATTTGTTTTTTTCTGGCAGTTGCCCGGAAATGAGAGTGTCCACAGCCTACAAACCACGGGGATCTATACAGTATTGATTACAGACCCTTGAAACACCTTCTGCTACAGACACAGCAATTTCTGAGGGACCAGTCTCCAGGTCGCGTCACTGAGGTAATCATCAAGGTCTTTTTTCTTCTGACACTAGGAACATGTTTGCATGTAGTTCTTTCCTTGTGGTTTGATCTCACAGTCTCCTCCTGGCCCCGAGACATTTTTTCCCATCTGCTCATACAGATGGCACATTCAAGTGAATTTAAAAGAATAGTTCTCCAAACTTTTTCTGTTCTCGTTTCTCAAGTTACATGGTTCTAGAGTAGCAGATGGCAGGGAGTGTTCTAGGGATGCTTATTCAGAAAGAAAAAAGCACTAGAGAAAAAAAAATATTGCTTTTTTTACACAAGCAATTTAGAGAAGAAAAACTATTTACTAAAAGGCTAATGCAAATGCTTGCACTACAGCCTAAAGATCAGTGATAAGAACAGCTTAAAAGTGCTTTTCTGCAGATGATTACACACAGCTCTGCAATCTGGAAAACTTATCTACAAGCATAAAACCCTCAGAATTCCTTGTAACTTATCCTAGTTTCTCTCCTTGTAAGCAGGTCTGAACACTGTTCCAAGAAAAGGTCTCCTCAGCTGATTTGCACATTGAGAGCCATAAGAAATTCAAGTTTTCAGAGGAATAAAGAAATAGAAAACAGAGTCAGGACGTATGGGGGAAAAAATAATACTTGGATTTTAGGCAATTCTTATTTCTCAAGCCATGCTACTGTTTTGTAAAGCTCAATAAAAAAATCTGATAAAAAAAATGGGTGAACAAATTAGCTCTTCACTTCACAGAAAATACGTTCCAAAAAAAAGGTAAATCTTTTGGAAAAGTCACCAAAACTAGATATTTAACTGGAACAAAAAATAAGCCCAACTACTTGCACCTTCAGATAAAACACTTGCTAGAAAAAAAAAAGCTCCTTTCATTCAAGAAATAGTATTCACCACTGTCTTACAGTAATGTTCCCAGAAGTGTAAAAAAAAAAAACCCCAACTTCATCTGTAGAATCACAAGAATAACTAAAAGTGACTATTTGTGACCCACAGGAATAGGGGAAATAAAAGAGGTGTTATTAGTTCTAAACACAATGTCATAACAGTCTTCTTTTTTTTTTCACACATGCAAGGCCTTAAAATTTCACTCCTAAAACTCTCTGACCCTGACCCTACTTACAACCTCCATCTCAGATTTTATCAATTTTAGACCAAAAAAAAAAAAAAACCAAGTACAACTTCATACATATATACAAATATATATATAAAATATATGGCATGTATTTAAGCATATGTGTGCACACAGACATTTAATGTCCATCTCATTAGTTGAATCTTGATCAGAGAATTCTGAAATTTTACTTATGCCCTTCCTATATGAAAGTTTCCATTGTCAGGATCACCAACTACCAGCTAAAATGACATGATAAAAGACATTACAGAAGGGAAATAAGATAGATTGCTGTAAGTCTAAATTATGCTAATATTTAAATTTCAATTTGAGATTAAATGTGATGACCTCTATTTGTTTTTGGAAGACAATACCCTCAGAGCAACTTAAACTATTACATAGTTCTATAGCTGATGGAGTTTTTCTTGCTAATACAGATTAAATGCCACAGTTTGTCTGTTAGGCAATAAAACTCGGAATTTTTTTTCACTTCATTGCAATGTAATGATCTTGGATAATAGAGCTTTAAATGGAAGAGATTCCTGTGACTTAAAGCTTTTTCTTATTAAGCTTAATTGAATTATTCACATACTAATGATTTAACAGCCACTTCATATAAAATAAAAGCCAAAGACCCTCTTGAATACTTATCCCATACTTAAGATCTAATAAAGGAACTGAAGTAGAAAGATATTTTTTGTTTTCTTTCAGATAGGGGAGGTATTTAAAATCCAACTACCCTCCCTCCACCCCACCTCCTGGGAAGTGTTCTGAAATGATACCATTCCAAATCCTACAGCAAAATGCATCTTTAATCTATGAGTCCTTAATTGAAAAAATATATTTATGACAGTCAGTGATCTCCTCTTCATTACAAAATTGCATCTTTCCTAAAATTGGCTCATTTTGTGAATGGGCTGCTATGTAGGAAAAGTGAAACAATGCGATTTTAAGAAGAGTGGAACAGATTTGTATCTATAAAACAGCTATCCCAAGGTGAATATGAAAGCTGGCACTTTGTAATTTTTCATAATAATGCTTGGCACTTACGTAGGGTTTTATGGGATCAAAGCGCTTTACAAACTAATTAATTAATCTTCATAACACCCCTGCGAGAAGGTAGGTTTCAGTATTCCAATTCAATAAATGGAATAACTGAGGCAGAGGAGGTGTATGATCTGTTTCGTATCACAAAAAGAGTCAAGATCTTCCATTTATACATCATTAGAAGTAAGAGTAGTAGAAATTTTGTGCTGAATTCCTTGGGAGCTTCAGTGGAACTATTTGCATAAGTAAGGAAAAAATTCCTGCCCATACCTTGGACCAGAGCTGATCCCTTGTTTACTTAAAACAATAATGAATTCACTTAAGCAACATGCTGTAATTCAAGTTCCTTTTCTTATGCTGGATCTATAATCACTGTGCAAGACAAGATCTGGTATCTGATGGGTCCTGCCCTAGGATTTCCAAATAAAGCCATTGGCAGGGTAATGCTTCCTTGTTAATGCAGATGATGCTTTGTACTCAAAATTCTACATAATTGTTCAGCATTCTCCATAGGTAATTAAAATTTTTTCCATTCTTCCTAACAGCTAAATGACTTCAATTTGTGACAATGTTTTACTACATTTGCATTTATTTACGTATCTTTCCATAAAGTTCCTGCTTTGAACACCCGCATGCAAGATGTAAAGGCTCTTATAGATGTGCATGTATACTCTAACAGCCTTGACAATTTGGACACGGATATCCAATTCACTTCATTTCTTGTGCAAAACTGAACAACTGGACGTCAGACTGTGAATTAATTTTGGCAAGTGTTGGCAACTGAAATTCAGTAACCAAACCTATAAACATGACCACTAGCACAAAATAATTACCCAGTTAACACAGTGGAAACACTTGTTCACAGTACTGGGACTGTCATGTTCAAACAAATCTTACTCAAACAAACTACTTTTCACCTACTTATTGCAATGCTTGTATATGCCCTAACTGTCATATAAAGCATTTTAGTGTTATACGTTTACATGAGATAAAAAGAATGACAAGAAGTGATATCCAAAATTAAGAAAACTTACATTTTTCACTGGTGTAACAGTAAGCTTTGTTTCTTGTTTTGTTTTTTCTGTAATAGAAGCATTCAAGGGAAAAGTTCTCAATAGTCAAGTTCAAAATCTGCTGCTACCCATTCTGTAA
>JAOXNO010000052.1:37208079-37256888 GCA_028565335.1 Limnodromus scolopaceus | reverse complement strand
AAAGAGTCCCTCTCCGGCTCTTCTGTAGGCTCCTTTCAGATATTGATAGGCTGTTATAAGGTCTCCCCGGAGCCTTCTCTTCTCAAGGCTGAAATATCTAAATGCAGCCTGTTAATGGTGCAAAACCACATGAAACATCTTTGCTTTCACCCACTTCTTTAACTATATTTAATCCTAGTATTCTAAACTTAATTTCCTCCTTATTCTGACACACAACACCCAAAACGCTCTCTTCCAGCAAAGAGGTGAGTTCCAGGAAGACACTGTAAGAAAACAAAATGAAGGGCTTTGCTCATCACCCTTCTCAAATCTTACATTCCAACCCTGGAAAAAAACTCAGCAAAATTCCAGTGCTTCCACAGGCTGCAAATACCAGAGAAGTGTTTCTTCCCCAGAATTACACAGAATAAACCAAAAGAAAGCTGAATTTTCTGTCTGCATTTCAGAACATATTTGATGTCAAAAGTCAGGGGAAAAATTTTATATTATATATTAAAAAAAATTTAAGAAACATCTAATCTTAACTACTCTAGCAACTATTTCTGCTATGTGCATTTTATAAAGCAGATATTTTAACATATAGAAATCTAGTTAAAGCCATTTTTTTTCCCAAGTTCTGGCTACATATCTTGATCAAGCTTTGCTCATGCGATCATAAACTGATTGTTATCCTAGATTTGAATCTTGGTCCTCTAAGTTTACTTCTCCATATATGTAATTAGACCACTAATATTCTATTGCAAGTCATCTTAACTACCAACAAATAGTAATTTTCCCTATAATGACGCTTCATTTAAGACTAGGTGTTGCAATTTTCTACCATTTTAGTGACTTAAGTGTATCATCTATGAATGTTGAATGGCCTGCTCTTAGCAGCAAAGAAGAATTTTCTTGTCAGATGGAATATGAAAGTAATATGAAAAAAACCTTTTTTAAAATTAAAAAAGAAAAAAAAAGAAACTTGAGTCATATTTGTAAATACCATACTGCAAGTGGAATGCAAAAAAAAAAAAAAAATCATTTTCCCAAAACATAAATAGCTGCCAGCTATTCCTCAGACATAAAAATCCTTCTAAACCTAGAAGTAACCAGTATGCCATGTTCTCTGTAAAAAATTGGTCACAACTCAGTTATGCCCTTAACTAATGCCCTATAGCAGTGAATAGGGCAGGCTTACGAGAGCACCATAACTGATGTCTACAATCATTATTAGCCATTTTTCTCTCTCTCCCACCCCTTTCAGTGACAGCATAAGCCAGGTGCTTACAAAACTGCCTCCTAGTCCTTCCTGAAATTTACCTTCACAATTTTAAATCTAATCAGATGTGACGTGCATGCCAGCTATGGGTTCTGTGAGGAAAAACAAAAAGAACAATGTTAAGAGATCACTGCTTGCTATATCCAAAATAGAAACTAAACTACAGGCACACAAAAGAATAGAACAGTTGCATTTATACACTACCATTTCGGTAATAAGATCACTTGCAGTTCAATGAATTTGGTTACAGCTATCAATGTAAACAAAACTGAATTAATAGAACATGTGTGTATAAATGTATACAGATGTATACATGTTTATATATAGATGTGTGTATGGGGAGGCAAAAGCAGAAATTTAAGACTACTATTTAAAGAAATCTCAATTTAGTAGTATTTAGTCTCAAAGTAAGAGTATGTCACTGCAAGTATAAGCTAAAGTAAACTTTGGATGAAATAGCTAGCTAAAGTAGTTAAATCTATTTGGAGCTATAAAACTGAAACTTTAACATTAGAATCATATCATTGATTGCCACATGGTCCAGTGAAGGCAAAAGCAGAATATGGCCAATCACATAGTACTGTTGTGCTACCAATATGTGTATTTGTCCCATCCACCCCAGTGTTGGAAAGATATTTTAGCCAGAAAGCCTGAAACTCAGCTGAGTCTATGGAGGAAGAAGAAGGATCTACAATCCATCAAAAGTCATAAAAAACCTGTCTATTAATCATTAGTAATTAGGACATTTAAGAAGGGGGTTTTGAGGGTAATTATCCAACTATGACAGACCTATATTGATATTCAGGTTTGTCTCTTGCCCTTGGGCCATCCCCTTTGCAGTCCTCCTCGGAAACAGGCTACATCCTGAGAAGGACAGGCAGACAGAAATTTTACAAACTGGAAAAAAAAAAGATAAAGCTAGAAATAGACATACTTGTTTTCAAAACCATAATAACGTGGCCTTGCAACTGTCCTGAGAAAGACATTTTCTGGCGTAACTGCATAAACTTTATCACCCTGGAAATTTTCAGGTTTGGGTGTGAAAACTGAAGTCAAATGCCAAAAGTGTTAAGTCTGAAGGACAGTTTAGGACTTTGTTTTAGACATTTGAGTTCCAGTTTAGTAGCCACATCCTAAACAAAAGCCTCTAAAGAGAAATATATTAATACTTATCAACATTAGTTATATTTGTTCAGCTGTCCCACTAATTAAGTAGTTCATGGTAAGGATTTTTCCTAAACACCTGCACGTTACAGTGCAATAGTAGAACTACAGTCATCAAGATCAGTGCCTTGTAATAGATGATCTTGATTAGGTATGAACTTCATGGTCCATGTTTGCTCAAGCGACAGAACTATATGACTGACACTCTCCTTTACTGCTAGGTAGAAAATAACCAAGTTATAAAGGTGTATGCTTCTTGACATGATACTTGTAGGTAGACAATAGAAAAATCTCACCAAAAATGAAAGAAATACACTAATAAAGTTTAAAAATTAGCTTCCCCCAAATTATTATTGTATATTATTCTCAAAGTTAAAATGAGACATTCCAGATTTAAGTTCTGAAGCATTTTTCTCTCTTTCTTGTAAAGTCATCTTTTGCAGGAATACATTGAAATCACTTTCTTGGCAATTATTTTTTCTATAAACATTTCTGAACAGACATTTTCCCTTAGTTTTCAGAACTTCAAGAGAACTTAAACTTCCAGCCGCTAAGAACATGTATATTTAATCATCACTCTCCATAGTCATAGACAGTAACAACAGTAGGCTAAAAAATATTTCAAGTCACACCTCATCTTAGTGAAAATCAGCAAACTGATTCATCCAAGTAGCATACAAACCAATCAAATATTCAATAAAAAATATTTATAAAATATATAATTTAATTAAATTATCAACTCATCTGCCAAATACATTTTCCCTTTTTTCCTCTAATCCTCGATTTGTATTTATTTCAATTCCTTTGAGGAAGCAGTTCTAAAACCAGCTTTTAATCCAGAATGAGTATTTAATACAATATTTACAGTCTTATGTGTTCTTAATACAAGTGTCTGAACTGTACTAAAAATGGTTACTTATCTCCAAAATTTTATATTAAAAAATAAAAATAAATCTTTATCCATTCTTAGAATACTTAAGTTAAAATTGGTTTTGGAATATCATCAGTTACATCGAATACAGCAATAAGAAGAATAGCAATAAAAAAAAAAGCAAAGACTGGCTTTTAATTTGAAGCCATGATTAAAAGACTAAAAATAAAAGACAGAAGAGTTAGAAATGGTTCATACTGACCTGAGTCCATAAAGGACTGTCCCATCTGGATGCAAACGGATCATTCTGTTCTTCACAGTGACACCATGTACAAATGACTTCTTGTCATTCAGAAAATAGGTATCAGGAACCCACAGCTGATCAGCTACTCTGTTGTCCAGAGTAAGGTTTAGAGGTATTACATTATACGACAGCCTCTTATCCCTCCATGCTTGCTGAAAGTACATTGTCAAGGTATAGTCCTGTGATCATAAAAACAAAACAAAAAAGTTTGCATTGAAACAGACAGCATACATGTGCAATAAAAATAAATAGTGCAAATACACATTTATGCATTGTGACTGTTCTTAAAGGCTAACATTTCTGTTCAGAATTTCCCTAAGTAGATTTATTTTTACAGTACTGCACATCTTGTGTATACTTAATAACAGAAATGAGAATACAGAAAAGATAGGGTATTCACAATTAATGAATGACTTGGGAGTTCTCATTTCAGTATTTAAAAACAAAATGGAAAAATATTTGTAGCTGCTTAACAATCTACAGTTCCTGTAGCACCTTACAAGCCCAGAGTTGTAGGAAACAAGAAAATTCACAGTTCTGTATTTCATCTCATGGTCTCCACTGTATTCAATAGAGCTCTGGATCAGCCCTTGTATCTCTGAAGCTACAGCTACTACCCAACCACTTCTCTAAATTAAAATATCTTCAAAGTCTGTTAACTTTCCCCTGGGCACTGAAATCAATGGGAAGTCTCTGAGGTTTCTATGCTACAGAATCTTAGTCTTCTACTTAATTTAACAGATGAAGTAACTCCAGTTACTTCAATGGAACAATTCAGAGAACACAATTAAGCATGTAGGTAAATACTTGCAGTATTAAGAGATTTGTGCTGTCTTGATGCAGGCCACTAACGTACAGTACTTTGGAGATGTTTCGATCTTTTGATGTTTTAGAGAACAACATAATTACAAAAAATATATTTTTGTAAGACCTGTTATACAGAGGCAGAATACTCACCGTATATTAGCCTACACTAAAAACCCTCAATAAATAATACACAAAGGAGCTGTATATCTGATCGCAGATCACTGGGTCAAGGGTTGCAAAACAATACTGAAGGAATACCAAAAGGAGAAATATTCTAAAACCAGTATTTTCTTTTGCTTCTTCTACCAAAATCATAATTGGACTTCAGACTATCTTGATTTAGAGTTTGTGTTTAACACGGACTTCATTGAATACTCAGAACTATTAGCTTAAAAAAAAAAAATTGTTTTCAACAGAAAGTCAACAAAAGCTGCTGTCATTATCAGCAACCCCAGGATTCAGCGGTGGCAGAGTATGAAAGTGTGTATCTATGCATCAGTCTGAGCACTTCAAAACAAGAAATCCCACTTAATTTAGCAGAAATAATTAGCTATAGTGACTACTTCTCACAAATTTATTTCTAGCACTGCATAATAGAGAAAATCACGCAAGATATGAACATTTTATTGCATAAGTTGCAGTATTAATTCTCGTTAGCTTTATATTTTAAAGGAGGCCACTATTGAAACTGTTTTTATTACAGTTGGCAATGAAGCATTAATCTTCCTGCTGAAATACTTCAAAAGCACCTGCCACAACTGTATTTTACAAGCATTTTAATTTAAAAAAAAAATATATATTTGACCCATGAACACTCCACAGAACTCCTCACAAAATGCAAAAGTAATTTTTTCTTATTTTGCAGTTTCACAGAACTAAACTTTCTTAAAAAACTTTTAAAATGTGCCTGTAGGAAATAGAGTAAAATAAAGAATAAAAATAAAGAAATAAAGAATAAAAAATAAATAAAAAATAAATTTAAAAAATACCTACAAAAACAACCCCAAACAAAAAAAACTAAGTCTTCCATTTCTAGAAATTGTCTTTTCATAGGACAGCCAAGGACTTGATAAACATCAAATCTCACAGAAAGTACATGGAAAAGTCACCTTCCTTGGTGCATGGGAAAACAAACACACTAAATTTCTTTCCTTGTTATGCAGAGAGGTAGGATTCATCCTACTTAACTTCAAGCTCTGGAGATAAATCTCTCTCCACTGATTTTAGAGCATCTAGGGCAATCAGTCCTAATCTACGTGCATCAGTGAAGCACCCAAATCAAGATCAGATATAACTTATTACCAATGTCTGAATATCCTTCCTTTATTAGTGAAACTTTATGCATAAATTAGGTTGGTGTAATTATTCACTTTAAAATGTATGTCATCTGCCCTTAAAAACATGCATAAAAAAGGCCTTGACAACTACAGCACAGTCATCTAAGCATTGCACAGCACCTAGAAACTAATTGATCCTACGTCTTCTACAAAACCGTGTGCACTCAGATGAGTCAGTATAAACTATTTTTCTACAGAAATGTTTATTTCCATGGTGGAAACACTAATTTTTTTAGGTATTTTTCCCTAGAAGAGTCCACATACGTGAGCTTCAAAATGCCTCTTCAGTTTTCACTGAAGCAGAGAGTAATATGTGTTTCTGTTGAGAATAGTTACAATATTTCTTCCTTCTCAACACAAAACCAGAAGGGTAATACTGTCCTTTTAGTCTTTTTCCTATGTGTGATGGTTAAAGGTTAATCATCGTCACTTGCTATGCCTTCAGCCCTATGCCGTGATTGCTAATGGAAGATGTTCAGCCAGCCCATATGCATCAACTGAACACCGCTCAGCCTTGGTAGGGTGTCACAAACATTAACAAAACTGCACTGTTACAAGTAGGTAAACACCAAATAAGGTTTTCCAATTATTCTAATACCAAATATACATACCTGGTAACTATTCTAATGCAATCAATTTTAACAATCTGAAACCTCTTCCCCTCCCACGACTCCAGGATCAGGATGCAAGTCTGCTTTCAAGAACGTTCCACCTACATCTGAAGGATTTTACTGTTCTGCAGTATTTGATTCATAAGTAGACACCAGAAAATGTTCAATAATATATTGACAGTAAGAAAATGCATTAGTCTTCATTACATTAACATATCACAACATAAAGTGGGTGAGCTATGATAATTGCTCCCTTATTATCCTTGGAACGTTGCATTTTACTTCAATTCTAAGGAATAACCTACATATATTAATATATAGCACATATATATAGAACACGCTTCCTTCTTTACACCTCAGTAAAAGAGGAAAAGAAGAGGAGGAAGAAAACTAAACATGCATGGTTCAGTGCATAAAAATGAATTACATAAAACTGTAAATTTGGAGCACTGGTATAGCTGAAAGAAAAGCCAAGTCACCAGGCTGGAGTTCAGAATCAAACACACTGTGTTCCAGAAACAGAGCTCATGTTCCAATTGAAAATTATTTGTCATCTCTTGGCCCTAGTTTTCAGACGTGATTGGAGTTTCTGATTGTCAAAACAAGACACCTTAAATATTTATTTTTTTATTAAAACCTCACAATCTCTAATTTAAGTGTGGTTGTTTTTTTTAAAAAAAAATTATTAAAAATAAATGTGTTCCAAGCTACATATTTCAAAGCATAAGTGCTTAGTTAGGAAAAAAGGAAAACCTGTCACATAAGCTGCAATTCATCCCTTCAGAAAGGAGGGAGGCATCTGTTTCAAAATCCCAAATGAAACAGTAATTCAAAAAGACAACGTGCAGGTACAAATTGTCCCTGAAATATCCCAAGACGCTTTATACTTTGAGATTGTTCACATACATTTAATAAACTTTCCTATTCTGTCCAGATGCAGAAATTTAGGCAACAGAAAGTGATTACTCCTATTCTGATAAAAGAAAAGATCTCTCCTCCTTTCCTCACCAGTTAAAGTTCAATTTCCCAGTTTTCTTCTTTATTTCACACGATGAACAGGAGAGCAGCAAATGTGAAATGTGAGACAAAGTAACTTTAACGCAAATTTTCTCATAGGAATAAAAAATAACGAGCAGTTTTATTAGCATTAGCTTATTTATGAGTAACTTTTATCCTGAATGTTATCTTTGGACAGTGGTTGTCTGCAAACACTTTTAGCTAGAAAATTATATATGCTGGGAGATTCAAACTTAGATAAATAGAATTGTTAGAGACAGCCAAGTTGTCAGTTAATGACCATCAACTTCAAACATCCAAGGGAAGATACTGTGCAGGAAAGCATCAAATCCGAAAGCTTGCACTCTTATTTATATTCTCTCATTTCATTAATACTCAAATAAAAGTTTTCTTACGCCAAAAAAGAAATGCCAGTTTGGGCCTACTACTGTCTTAAAAAGATTAGAACACAGGCCTTAGCTAAACTCAATCATGGGCCAATAACTGTGAGATGTACATTGGTGGTCACCTTCCTACATTGGAAAAAGTATCAAGTCAAAAAAGGAAATAAATTTCATGAACGTTCACAATGACAGTAGGAGACTAATGCAAAAGACTGTGCCAGATGTAAATTTTTTCAAATCATGAGGATAAGGTCCAATGTGAGAAAAACAGCATTTTAAAAAATAGCTCTTTTTTCTATGTTACACAAAACAGGACTGATTCGCAGTGCAGCTTAAAAATGTACACCAACACTTATATTAACAGGGCTATAACACAGATACTGAAACACTCTGGAAGTAATATAATCAGGGAACTTTGGAGGAGAAAAAAAGATAAGTTGAAAGAACATTCTGTATATTATAAATACAATATATATAGCAGCATGGAGCTGAAGAAGCTATTTATCTCTACTCATCAATAATGAATGGAGAACTCATTTGTGGTTTGGCTTAAATCCACTTCTCATCACTTGCCTGGTTATTCCTAATTTGCAAAAATACAAAAAAAAGGCTTCAGTATGGCATTTTTAAAGTTAAATAATTTCCTTGATTGAAGCTTGAATGCTTGAAGCTAAAGATTTTGCCTGAATACTGTAATTATTTACCACGTACATTTAAAGAGCTGTCTATTGATGACATATTTAAAAGCACCATTAATTAAATTATTAAAAGTATACATCTACACTTCAAAGTGTATTTTAAAATATTAAAAGCTATTATATACTTAAGAAGAAAGGAGCAAATGTTAATTTACTTTCTCCTCAGACTCAACTGAAGTTATCGCTGATGCGTGCAGTTTCTACAGTGGGAAGCACACAACATGTTTCACTTCTCAAATGGTATACGAAACATTCCAAAACAAAGCACTTCAAGCTAAAGGATCTTCAGTAGATTTATTTCAAAAGCACAGTCTTTCCCTGAGTGCTGACTGGCAATCCTTTCAACCCTCATTTTGTTTAAAACCAACCACTACAACATGTTCAATTTGTAATTAGCTATCTCACACTCATGTCAAGAAAATTAACATAAAAAGTCTGCTCTATTGACACTGGAAACACCACAAAGTGGCTTACATAAAAGTAGAATGAACTGTTAAAATTATGGGCGATACCAAAGAAGCGTCAAAATAAGTTCTGTCAAATGCCCTTTCAGAAAAGTATTTTTCATGTTCTGTAAATCTTTACTTCAAAAAATGAAAATGACATCAAGACTCTTACATAGAGTTCAAGTTGAACTCTCTCAATCTACCAAATGCCACTTCCCAGGCTGGCTTCAAATCCATGAAACACATCTAGATAATTGTATCTAAAACTTACCAGGTAGTTTTTCTTGACAGGAATTGTATGATCTAGTCTATGATCTTTCCAAAAAGGAAAAGATCTCAACAAGTAAGCTTACCATTTATTTTGCAGCAACTATCCCAGAATTATTCATCAGCAATTCTCATTTCTCAGCTGAACAAATGAGCAGAGATGGGCTGTTCATACCCTACAACGGTTCTCAGAAAAACACAGTATTATTGAATCAAGCAAGAGACTTACGTATGAAAGCCAAACAACTGTCAGCAGAGCTTGACTCCTAGACATAAAATTTCTTACTACTGATTGTACGAAATCCATAATAAGACACTGCTTACCATCTCAGCAACAAGATCATGACTTTGTGTCTCCTTAGCACTACTGACAGTAGCCAATATTTGTACTGTTTCTACAGAGTGATTTATATATTGCACTGCAATGCAGCATCATTATAGCTCATGCACTGAAATGAAATAAAGCAGTTATGGCTGATATGTCTCCTGTGACATCAATTAGTTTAGCAAGGCACTTTGACACTTGATTTTAATTTCTGACAAGTCACCCAGACTGAACCATGATACTGCACTTTTACCAAGCCAGCAATCTGCATGTCATTCCAATCAAAAAGCATCTGCCATATGTCTTTTAGCTCTGTCTGATTTGCCGTCTCTTGATAATGAGAGGAAGATTGATTAAAGGGAACTTGGACTGAAAACTGTAATCTAACTGCTACTTGCTTAAGAGAGTCACATATCTTGATATCTTCAGATTTTTCTCTTTTGAAAGGATCTAGTCCTGTTTATACAGCATTGCAGGATTCTCAGATGAACAATGCAAATGCAAAGTAAGATGAACAAATGCAGACCATATTAACTTTAAATAAAAGTTATGGAAACAGTATTTTTCTACCTCAAAAAATTATGTGCTATTATTATTTACTCATGTCTTTAAGTAGAATAAAATACACACAAGAAATATAAAAAATAATTTCTTCACATTTGAATTTCAAATTTTCATTTACTCATGTATCACAAGCCATTTTCCAGAGAAGGGAGAGTAATTCTGAGTTCACAGATCATTTTCTGTGCAGTTGTGCAGTCCTACAGGTCCTCAGAAAGGTAAATACCTACAACAGAAATGATATTTATATAGCTTTTATTACTAGGCTTCCCTTATTATAGCCTATTATTAATACTATTGCAAAAGTGCAAAAAATATTATTGAAAATACTAAAGAACAAAAAATCCCACCTTCTTAAATTGAGTGGAAGTAAACCAGTGATTAAGAAAAACTGGAGATCCAATTGGAAAGTTTGATGAGAACAGATGGTGGCATAAATTATCGTTTTGCAGAAGAGACTCAAAAGTGAAAAAAACCAAACCAGAAACAGCTACCAGAAACCTGTGTATCTTAACTGATACTTTTAATGAGGAAAAAAAACTGAAATATTTTTCCAAGATAAGAATGTAGTAATGGATAGCGAGATTAAATCTGGCTGAAACATGAGAACTCAGGTTGTACTTAAGTGCAGAATTGAACTGGCCTAACACTGGGAGGAGCGTTCTTCCTGATGCTTTCTAGTTTCCCGAGTTGTTAATATATAAACAAAGCCTTAAGAATACATTTAAAAACTGAAAGAATTGCCAGGTTAACGCTGTTATCATTGTAACTAAATTCTAAACAACTTACAAAATTAATAACAAAACAAATGGTTGTTCATGTAAAGCAAACAATACTTATTTTTACGTAAAGTATTTTGCAATATTTTTCAAGAAGAATATTGAATGAATAAACATTCCCAGAATTTATTTATTTTTAAATATAGCCTTACTTCCTTCAAAGAGAAGTGCCATTAATATGCCTGTTACTACACTAGCTATGGCTGTCTGCCTTTTCACATCTAAAAGGAAGTATCATAATCCCTTAAATTCCCAACTGCAGGCTTTAGTCCAATAGAAACTGAGAGTTAATGACAATAAAACAGTTTGAGATGCACTCAGCATTTTACTGCTGTAACAGGTTGTTTACTTACCTCCTTCACAGTCTGCCAAAAGATGAGGCTGCTAGAGGATTTGGCTGCCCATTACAAAACTTGTTAAACCCTCACAAACAGTGATAGTTCATACCTCCAGCCTGCTGACATTTTAAGGATTCCTGTTTCACCTCACTTTAACCTTGCACACTGGAGCGTTCGTTTTCTTTGAACTACTAATAATTATCAGCAATTCAAAATATTTCAGCCTCAAGAATGAACTTCTGAAGGGCTATAAGCAGAGCAGTCTTAGTACTGGGTCTAAACTTCAAAATGTTACTATACCAGTAATTCCCTAGAGTCCAAACTAAACCACAAGCAAATTCCCAATTTATCTCGCTAAACAGTCACTTCTGCTGCTTCAGTCTTGCAAAGAACCATGTTTACATTTTAGGATGACACAGTGAACTGTTTTGAGCTGTTTTGAGCAATAAATTAAGGGAAACACTCTAAATGCTTATAAAACTACTGAAAACAGCAATAGTAACACTCCCATCATACTTTATCAGTGATGACACAATCCTCCTTTCAGAAATACTAAAAGTTATCTTAATGAAAAAGTATATATTTAATTTTAATATTAGAAAGTTAAGGGACCAAAACTTGATTATTTGAGCTTCAGACAGAATTTGTATTCTTAGTGCTAAAGTGACATGTCCCTTCTGTGATCTCATTTAATTGGGCTGCCTGAGGATGCACTTCTTGAAAAAGAAAAACTACAATATGAATGTTTTATTGGATCACTTTTATAGGCAAAGGAATTTACTTTGCAATATTTAGGCAGTTTTACTAAGCAGATTATTTTCCTAGTATTTCTTTTGAGGTAAAAAGCTAGCTGTCTCTTTTGTTAGCAATGGGGAAGTTTCTACAAAATAACTTACACAACAGACACACTAAAGAAAGCACATATATGTATATTCTTTATTTTCCTAAATATGCTTAAGTAATTTTTCTGTTCTGGCATTTCTGGTACCCTCTGTTTGTCAAATCTACATCCCATTCCCACCATATCATAGAATATGAAAACACTTCAGGTGGCTTTCAGATACATATTCTGGCCTTCAAGATTTCTTTTTTCTCCTACAAATTCTTTTGCAGGCGAGAACACTAATTTTTGCTTTGCCTGCAATGTAATATCTGCAAGATCATGATAAATAAAATCTTATTAACCTATGTTAAAATGCCCTTCAGATTGAGAGAAAGCCAAAGCCAACATCTCAGAAAGCCTTATTGTAATCATAGCAGTTCTTTAAAAAAGAGGTTTAAAAAAGAAGTATGAATATTACTACTAAGGCAGTATTTTCAGCAATCTCAGCATTTATGCAATTACTAACCATCACCTCCATTTTAAAGATAAAAATGCAAAGAAACAGCTGAGAAGGTCAGACTAAAGTATTCAGACAGATTTTTTAGGATGCATCAGGGTGAAATTACTAATTGATCGGGACAACCCTGTACATTTTTCAAAATTTAACATAAATTGTAGGTAGTCAACAGTCAAGAAAACTCTGTTCTAGTAGCATTGGAAAAGTGGAAAAAATCAGAGCACTTTTCTAAATGTTGCACTAAAGAGAGTGTCTGATAATATAATAACAATAACTCATTAATTCATTAAATGATTGCTTTCTTCAGTGCTTCTTAACACTGAACACTGTCACATTTTCTGTTCTGACTTGGAATATCCCTTAGCAAGATACAGATTCAGTTACTATACAGCATGTTCAAGGCAGTTATGATTATCTTATATTTGTAACACTTGTAAAACTGTATCATCAAGGGTATATTTAATAATAAAGTTAATAAATAAATTTTAATAAATTAAAATTTTAAAACAGATTTTAAGATCAGCTCACAAAGCAACGTTTACACTCATTAAACAGCAATCTCAGAGAGAATACTGATGTAAGAAAGTGACAGTGAGAAGAAGAAAGTGAGTTTGAGGAAAAGTTTTATAAAAAAACCCAAAATATTTCCTCTAAGATTTAGATTTTGTCTCAAAACTATAAAAAGAAAAGAATACATAACATTTCTTTTAATAATATACAGCTTAACTGAAATAATGCCAGACTAACTGATTTTATTAGCTTATTACAGTCTCCAAGAGTTGCTGATACTTCAAAAATTTACAGGAGAAAAAACAGCCAGGTATGTGCATGACTGATTTATTTTTGTTCTACTTTTCTTCTAAAAAAAACTCAAGAGGCCTTCTCCTTCTATTTCCATATATGCATTTTCTCACATGCTACTACTAATCATGTTAGATTTCTATGTTGTTGTTCTTGGCATTTTTTTATTTAAAAGAAAAAAAAAAACACACAAAAAGAAACAAAGGTTAGGTGGAAGCCCCAAACACCTCACTTGCTTTTAATCTAATGCACCCACCTTGGGAACATAAATGGAAATGGTTCTAGGCAGCTGTACTCTTCCAGTTACATTTAATGCCATTCTCCACTCGCATACAAAACGCCAGCTGCAGTTCACTTCTGTTAAACACTGTCACAGATCCTGCAACACTTTCTCTCTCCTGCCTGCTCATTCCAAGAAGTTCTCTAAAATGGTCCATTAATCTGTTAGTGACAAACTGATGTCTTGAAAGCAGCAACGTACTCTGGAGAGTACAAATCTCCCACAGATACTTTCCTATAAGCATTTATATATCATGGTCTAATACACCAGAGGCTACACACTGCACTTCAGACTAATGTGTTTCTTCCCTGTTTACATATAAATCTTGTGGGAATAGACCAAACACCTTGATTTAGCTGCTTTTCTCAGACAAAAATCTCTTGAATCCCATAACCTTAGGTACAGATTTTAAGGGGTTTGAACAGTGAAGCGTGTGAGGATGAGAAAAAAGAAATAGCACCATGTCATATAGGCCTTTTCCTGTATTTTAAATGCTCTCCTCCACATAACCCAAGATGTGACAGGCTGCTTCTCTCAAAAATGTCAGGCACTGCAGAGACCTGCCGTCACTGAAGTAAAAGGACAATTTTAAAGAAGTACATATCATTTCTTTCATAGTGATGACAAGCTGGTGGAAACTGATAGAAAGTCCAATTTGCATGACAGCCCAACACTTCAGTAAACAGAATACACTTAGTAGAGACACTTCCAAGGGAGTAAATGATGTATTCAGATGAAAAAGAAATGCATATTATTACGTTCTAGGGAGAAAAATCTGGAAAAAAAATTAGGTGGAAAAATACTGAATCTTTAACAGTCATTGCACCTGCTTTAATTATAGATTGTTCATGGTTCAGCAAAGCCCAAGCCTATTGGAATATCTCACAGGGAAGAATTTCCATTCTGAATGCCTATATTACAAAGGTGTATTTTCTTTGACAGATACAGAATCCTTCATAGCCAAGAACACCTGCAATACCCACAACACCAAAATATCCTTAGTTTTCCACAACTAACCTGCATATTTTAACTACAAGAAATCAACAGGAGATTAATATTGGAAATAATTTCAGGGAAAATGCTGTATTCTTATTTCCTTAGGATCATAGGAATGCTCAGGCTGGAAGAGACCTCAGGAGGTCTTAAGTCCCACCTCCCACTCAAAGCAAGATCAGCTGTGAGGTCAAACCAAGTTGCACAAGGCTTTATCCAACCTGTTCTTGAAGACCTTGAAAAATAGAGATCTTCCTTTCTTTCTATATGGATGAGAACAACATTTTAATAAAAATGAAATTGATATTTGCATTTAGAAAGGAACTTCCTATGCTTCAAAAAGGAAAAAATCAGAGTGGTCACTAGTCACTAATCTAGCAGTGATTGCAAATTAATTTCTGTTTGGTGTAAAATCACTGCTGCCCGGTTTTTAGAGCCATCTCACACTACTGCTTCTGTCTTATGTATAGTGTATTATCATTCCAGTCTTTCTATGTTATTTGCTCAGTAATTCTTTCCACTCCTTAGATTCAAAACTCTTCGAGCCACTTAGAAATCAACAAGATTCATTTACCATTGAGTCTTTGAACGCATATATTTCAGTATTTCCTGTACTTTTCAATTGCCACCAACAACTTTACTTCTCATCAAACTATTCCCTGTTCCTATACAGTGAACATTTGTTGACAAACTTTTTTTTGTTCTCCCTCTCCTTTAATCTTAATCTTCCTGGCTTCCCATTTGTGCCAGAGAACTTTCTATGCATTTAAGTAATTATTTTCTGTTTTCCACAGTAGTTAATAGTTCCTTTGCAAATAATCCTGATTGTACTTTGTCAGACTAAAGCTATATCATGACCTATTAATTTAATGCCATTACACTTATAAATCAATTCTCAGAAACATACTCCAAGAATCAAAAAAAAACCCCTCCAATCTGGCATCCTTCATTATTGAATGGGTTGATTTGTCTGTCTCCTGCGAGATCAAATGTCTCATCACATCAACCTTAAAAATTTGTCTCCTTTCTGGTGGTTCACTATTTCTCCCAGAGCTGAAGTCAGGCTTTTACATCAATGACGAAATGAAAGTAACTGCTTTGACAGCTGGAAACATCAAGAGCAAGACAGAAGCTTGCCTTTTTTCAAGGCACGAAAGGTAAATGGTTAATGAACATGGCATTAAAAGTGTCTCTTACTTGCCATTGACACACATTCAGTACATTTAAAAAAAAATAAAATAAGGATAACAAACCTTTTTCTGTCAGCCTGCTTGTTGTGGAAATGGTAATAAAAGCATTACTGGTCCCAGACTCGTATCCTTTCTGACAAATTCATATATAAGTGCAGCAGGAAATTATTCAGGAAAAACAGATCCCATTTTTAATTAAGCAGCTTCATTATAAAAGTACTTTGAATGTATTTGATTTGGCAAACACTCTTCTGAAAACATAGATGGTTTTTAAGCAATTTTCAGATCTTGCACAGAGTGAACTTTCAATTTAAGCAGAAGCTCTTTCCAACTACTCATACTGGAAGGCATTAACACTTGTTGGGACTCTTGGTTTTTCATTATTTCTTCCATCTGGGCGATCAAACTAGCAGTCTGGATGCAATCTTTTCTGTGTGCTCTCTACTTTACTGACTTGATATTTAATGAAACTTCTGGGAGGCAAAATGTCTAGGAAATCATGAACTTTATGAATACAACAGAAGTAACTCAGGGAGAGTTTTGCTTTTTCTTCACTCCTGAAGGAATGCTAATCCAGAGTTTGCAACAGCAGTAGTCGTTTTGCACAGGTAACAAAGCAATGCATTTGCTTCCTTTTTTGGCATGTGGAACTGCATTATCATTCTCACACCTTTATATATTTGGAAAAGATAAAAATTGACCAAGTAAATGTGTTCTGTTAGAAAGAAGTCTTAAGGACACATTCCCATTTAATCCCTCTCAATTATTGCATTGAGAACTCTTTCAGAAATCTAGTAAAGATGCAGAAAACAAACTAATCCAGGGATCAGAAACAAACACTGAATTTGGAGCAGCAGGCACCATCAAATATTTTTCAAAACTTACACAAAACACGTTTTCATTCAGCAGATTACTTGACAAAAGAGTTTCAAGCCCAAAATTTATGGAAAAAAAAAAAAAGCTGTTATGTACTTTATCTCCCATAGCCAGTAGATGTCAAACATATTTTGCAGTCCTACTGCCGGAAAATTGAAGACAAATGAAAAGTGGTGATTTGAAACTAAGTCTTATAAAGTTCCTTGAGGTTGGGCTGGAAAGTACCAAGGGTCTGCCCACAGATAGCAGTTTTTATGAAAGTTATCATAGACTGATCCACAGAATATTTTGCAATTAAAGACACCAAATACCTTAATCAAGAAAAGATGTATCTTCCCCCAAAAACATAAAATTATTTTTTTTAAAAAGCATTTTTTCCACAAAATGTTTGGATTTCCGCAATAAAGGAAACTTCCTCTTTAACTGTGTTTGTGTCTACCTATACCTTTTCAAAATTTAAAACCAGATAAAAAAAAGCCATAATTGGCTCTAAATCACTAAAGCTCATATGTATGTTCACTGTTCTCCCTTGCCAAATAAACTGCCATTACAGTTTCATAATATATATTGAATTCCATAAGGTTATAATGTATCCACAGTTATACAGTTCCATAACACATACTGTGTGTGTATATATATATCACTATATTTGAATGCATACACATTACTAAGAATATCCATTTTGAATAATGCAAGCATATACATACACACACACAATATAATCAAAAAGTTCTGTGGTGACTCCACTGAGATTGTCCTGAAAACAACTACCCATCTCCTGACACCTTGTTCAGTCTTGATGAATTTGTAATGCTGGATTTCTGAATTAATTTTGCACTTTCACCATAATGATTTTGTTTAAAATTTTAGTCTTAACAAGTTTAAAAAGACATTAGCTGAAGTGTTTTGTTTTTTCTCTCACATAATTAGACTTTCAGCTATGGCAATAAGTGCATGGCTTTAGCAGGTGTTAGACAAACAAAATCTCAAATAGCTCATATATTTCTAGCCACAACCTCATATGCGCGTTATACAGTATTTCTGCTTGAGCGCACTACATGTTAGTCAGCAAGCAGAACACATCGATTTGAAATCTACTAGTTAGTAGCTAGTTAATTCATGCATGAAATGCATTTATACATCAGTTCACTGGCTTGATTTATGACACATCTATTCTTTTAAAATAACAGCATTGTTTCTCCCTCAAGAGTCACAAAAATGCTTTATAACATGCTTATATTGCTAAATACTAGTTAAAATTTAGGTTTGGTTTTTTTTTAAGAAACTCTTCTTTGAGATGCATTCTCAACCATGTCCAAAATATATAGAAGTTTTATAGAATTTTCCATTTAAGAATAGTTTTGTCCAATTAGTAAAAGTGAAATCTTAAGTAATGAACTCGTCAAAAAGGTTGTTTCACTGAAGTATTAGTGATCTCATTCTCTTTCCCATCTTCCTCCTTCCCATTACAAAGAAAGTAACCAAAAAATCCTCAGCATTAATTATACCCAACAAATTTGTTCCCACAGGGCTTTGCTTATCAACCCTATCTTTGAATTCTGATCATCATCTTTTCCAGAAAGTCACAGTGAAAATGAGGAATATTTGTAAGGAAACGCAACAGAACTAGCATTTGATACCAGCACCACTGCAGAGGAGCCCTGTGTTTCATTAAAGAGAGAAGGGTTTTTAATTATTAATATGTTCTCCACCTGGTCCATAACGAACCAGTAAGAAGCTTGATACTTTCCTTGCTATGAAATAATTATGAAGAAAGGAATTAATACCAAGGAGAAATAAAAAGTAAATTCATTCACTGCCCTATTATTGAGAACATACTAGCAATTAGATTATTTAAATTTAAGGTGTAAGTTTAGCTGAAAGTTAGATTGGCAAAGGAGACTTGTATATAGGTATTCTATCTGCAGTTCTCTCATGTTAGAGTGCTTTCCTGGGAGAATCACTATAATTAAAATCATTATAATATATAACACCTACAATATATTAGTTAAAGGTTGCAGACCTTAAGAAAAAAAAGGCATTATGCTGGTGAAAACTACTGTTGTTACCTCCTCTTAATGATACTGCTTCTTTTCAAATGTCTAAAATTCAATTAAATACAGATAGAGGACAGATATGTGTCACATCAGCACAATGACTGAAAATCATTAGCATGGACTAAATAATTTTTTTTATTTGACTTCAAAGCAAAAATATAAGACTGTTTTCAAACACCAATTTAGAATTATAAACATGCAGAGGATTTTGAAAAAACCTATTCAACAGATCTTACTGTTGTGAACATTTATATTGCTTCATGGCATTCATTACTATCCCAGTACCTAAGTCAATCCTAGTACGTTAAACAGAAGTCTTCCAAATAAACAAACAGTAACTATTAATTTCAAACAGCATTTCAGAACCACCACTTATATGTTCTTCCTGGAAATATCTTTATTGATTTTACTCAGAGTGGCCTATTTGTCGCTTACCATTTCGTTGCAGCTTGTTTTGATGTTTTGATTTATAATTCTAACACAAATTCTTTCTTGTTTGTTTCTTGATGTAATATTTTTTTAATACCTGTACCAAAGCTCTGCTCCCCTTTACTACAGTATATTATGGATACTTGGAATATATTGTACCTTTAATGAAAATACTATGCCTGGTTACCTAGGCACAAAGACTCAATACTTCATGAAAGCATCTCTCCTAAGGAAAGCGTTAATTGCTTAAAACTAAACATATCCTTCAGTGCTTTCCAAAGATATTTTGAGCACTTTACCAAATCAACACTGAGAAGGGTCTTAAAAAAAAAGGCAAAATTCACAGTAAATTCACAGGCAAAACCAGAAAAATAGTTCATTTTTGTATTTTTTTTGACAGTCCAGAGGTTTTTAGGCACAAAATTTCACACAGGTCTGGTAATCCTGCACCCACTGAAAAACTGGCCAAACTTCAGAAAAAGGCTTTGAAAAAATTTGAATTCTATAGACTATTTATACAGACAGTCACAAGTCTGAGCAACCCTGAACCAGTGATATGCATGAGCCATTTATAAATGGATTCTTCTTAAGATTCTATTTATATCCTGATTTCTCTAGATCTAGGTGCAAGGAAAGCCTCTACGTATCCTATTCCATTTCTAGTAACTTTATTTCACTTGCATTGTATTTACATTGCTGTCATACTGTGTAAAAAAATAAAACATCAAACAGTTAAACAAACAGTAAATAGCTTTTTTATTCCCTAATATAAGTATATTCTACATCCTTACATGACTCTCATTCCTTTGAGTCAAAAGAACAAAAGGGTGTTAAAAAGAAAAACAAACAAAAAACCCAAGCCACAAAACCCACCAACACTGCCATAAAATTCTCAATATTTTTTTCTTAACAAGAAAAAAATGCGACTCTGCACTCCACTATATCAGGATGCCTAACTGTAAATAGCTATTTGGATAACTTAATCAGATATGTACAACTCCTTGCCACAGACCTCAACTTCTACGATCACATCACATCAATTTAGTTAAGTTCAGTTACCCTCCTCTTCTACCCCAATGAAGTTACAACAAAACAGAAGTACTGAATTACTAAGTATATTCCTTAAGGACACGATGACACTTTAGTACTGCAATGTATGGATTTTCATTGCTTTGGAACATGGCAATACATGAAGTGCCCACTCAGTAAGTTAGAACTAACATGTTACTCAGAACAAATTTTTAATCTGTTATTCAGTCTTAGAGGGTACTCTACATATTCAAGTAGACTGTACATCAACAGTAATTTTAAAATCAGAACTTGATTCCATCCTTATCGTTCAGAAACTATCCCTCTGCATGATAATAGAAATCTGAATAGACCATCAAAAAAGTTCTCTTCCCTCTCCCCGGTGGCCAGTATGTCAGTCAGACTTTTCAAAGTGAAAGAGCCTGAAATCAACCACCATTAAGTAACCTGCTGATAACTTCTAAATACCTTACCTTCTTAACCGCTTTCAGGTGTCAGTCTGGATTTTGTAAGAAAACTTCTTTTCACTCCCATCAATGTCAGATTTTTTTGGGGGTGGAGTAGAGGAGAAGCTAGTATTTATAGTTTATTTTTTAACTCCTGTGTTCAAAAACAGTGCAATCTCACAGGAACTTTCTAGTTGATAAGGAAACCTCAGTGTAATAATTAGTTTGTGCTTATTTGTAGCACAATAGCAACTTTTTACATTCATTTTAGTTCTGTATAGTTAGCCATTCTGGTCAGAACAGAACAGACAATGAAATGAAATGGTAAAATCAGGCAAAAAAGGATTCCGGTTACAACCATTGGATAATTTACACAATGCCAATACATATTATCTATTATTAACACTAAAACTCACACTTTTAAAAATTGGATGTTGAAATCTAATATTCCTGGCTGCTAGCCATGCATAGAAAACAGACAGGCTGATGCTAAAGAAAACAAAATTTTATTCATTTACCTTCTGTGTGAAATGAACTGTGCAGTGAATTATTTAGAAGAGGAAAATTGTAATTGCATGTGTAATAAAGCTGAAAATTAAGGAGAAGCAGACGGAAGACTAAAAGTTCTTTTTTGTAAGTGATAAGAGGATGATTCATAAGTATTTGACATTAGTTAAAATTACTTATGGAACAAATGTTTATGGAAAAGTGTTCTTAGGACAATGTGCCATCACACAACCAGCAGAGAATTATGCCAATTGAGACCCCTAATCAAAAACAGAAGAAGAAAGAAACTAAGAAAGAAGAAAAAGGGAAAAACTTGTTCATGTCTTAATTTCACTGATTCGTGTCTTTGCTTCCTACCTCAATAATTCAGGGCACTATTGGAAATGTCATAGATCACAATAATTCAATTAATCAGTTTTAAGGATACTTTATACTGTCACAAAATGGTAATGCACTTCCTAAAGTCAGCTCAACATAATGTGGGAAAGAATAAGTGGGATGCAAGCACATGATACTGGTGAAGTTACCTCACTTTGTTGTAAGCAGCTCTGAGAAAAGGTTTTTTAAAGTCTCTGTCTACTTCTAGAGGAAAAACTGAAATTAAATCCAGTGATCTTATCCACACTTACATTGTTGTATATTACTTGAAATACATTAAGTGAACGTTTTAATATATAGCTAAATATCTAAAGTATTAAGAATGATTAAAAATACACAGATTAATTTCTTTTCATTGTTTTCCTAATGTCATGTCATGAAAAATGCAGCTGCCTTACAGATGATCCTTCAATGGTTTTTGTTCATAGCAAATAGGGCAGCACTTTCATTATGCAGTGAAGGGTTTTCTTCACTCTAACATTGACAAACATTATTTCCATGCAGTGCAGAAGCCAACCTTGCTGCAGATGGTGCAGAACATGACTTAAATGGTTTGGTATAGTCTTTCAGCAGCAGATGATAGGTACCTTTCCATTCTAGTGTCAATAGCATTCATGATTTAACCCAGATTTTTTGACGCCACAGACAACTTGAGCTTAAGGTATCATTTAACTTGTGCTAGAGATGTGTACATGCAAATGCACATATGTACACTATGTTAATTTGGAGGTAAAATTCAAATTATACCTGGAGCCCAAAATGCAGTAAAGCACATCTTAATCCTTCTATGAAAATTTTAGTTTAAAATATACAGCTAAGTGTTACTGTCTATACATAGCACATACTCTTCTAGGTCATGTTCTGAATCACTCATAGCCATATATTACTATTCATAGGTATTGATTAAATGTTAATCATATCACATATGGAAGGTTTAGCTGAGAATTTGAGTAAGTTAGTCCTTAACCTCTCTTAACTTTTAATAAGCATTTAAAAATATCAGTAAAGACAGTCTGCATATTGGGCTTCCTCTTCCACATTGGCCATTTAAATTTATTAATGATAATACAATAGGACTAATTTGTTCTTCAATATTGTTTGGACACAAAACATAAGTGACAAAGTTATAATGTCTGCCAAATTTTGCTTCAAAATAACTAGCCAATCAAGTTGTACTTTGGGTTAAAAACTAGAAGAGAGAATCCCAGATATATATATATATATTTTTATTTTTTTTTTAAAGTACCTTAATGTTTTCTTCAGTTTTATTATTGAAATTTCACGCTGTTTATACACAAAGCTCTACTACATGAATTAACCTGAACAAGTGACAATAGTAGTCTTATTTTCCCCAAAGAACTTTCTCATTTTATTCTCAAAATGAAGAAAATACACTGGCATAATAATATTATTTCCTTACTCTTAGAATACACTGTTAGACAAGACACGTTATCCTAAGGATTGGACTTCAGTAACTTTTTGTTCAGAAGATTTCAGAAACCACTTTGGTACCTCCGTTTGGCAGGCTGCTTCCAGCCTTTTGCATTTGGATTTCAGTGGCTGTAATACAGACTTGACATCTGATACTCTGCATGTCTACTCCTTTAAGATGTAGTTTTCTTATACCAAGCAAAGTTATCTGCAACTAGCTAAGGATACACCACATCTGGGCAAAATATGAAAGTAGCAGGACATCAACAGTATTAGTTCCAGGAAAGCAAACCACAGATTTGCAAATTCAGAGAAGGACAATGGCAATGAGGCAACTACAGGAATAGAACACCACAAATTGTGGCTTTTGAGAATACAGGTCATGCTACATAGATCTCCAGATAGAAATACAGTTTATCTGTAACTGTATATTGAACAGGCTGAACAATTTATTCCCCGACTTATTTTTAACTTTTTTTTTTAAAGTCTTCTAGATTGTTTTGCACTGACCACTTTGAGTTTGGTGAACGATAGAGACAAATATCAAAAAAATTACTGCAGAAAGTGGCATGCTGGTATCATACAATGTATGGCAGAATCCAGGACCTTGTGTAGTGAGGAACGACACAACGACACCTCCACCGAAAGCCTGACTGTTACCAAGGCTGAAGTCCAAAACCACCCCAAAACACACCAACAAAAAAGGCCAACGAAACCAAACAACCACATATCATAATCTGACTCCAAACAAGTCAAAGTTTAACTTGTGTGGTTTTCTAATTAAATTTTTAATATTTTCCCTCTTAACAGTACCATCAAAAAAATATTGCCCTTCTTCATTTTGTTCAAACCATAAGAAAACCTTAAGTGTTTCCTATGAATAAAACACCTTGAGAACTGTCACTGCTCACAATCCTATCTGAATGAAGGGAAGATGCAGAAGATCAACAGAAATTAGTTGCATGAACTAACGTAAACTATGCATTTACGTTTTTTTTTTCCCTGTGTGGAAGGAAACACTTATGCCTACACAATTTCTTTCTATAATACTGTGTTACTTAATAGATAATGTCAATGAAGTAGTGCATTGTTAGAGGATAATGGTCTCCTGCTGCTATTAAATGCCAAGGCACAGCTAAGCCATTTATTTGCAAAGCAAGAGACATTAATCCTATGATAATATTCTGCTACAAATGACGTTTCTATTATACTGAATAGGGTATGTTGATTCAATCATTTGATCTGATACCTGCTATTGCAACAGAGCAACAGTTGCTCAAACGTGCTGCTCTGAACTTGAACTGACCCCCTACAGAACCCTGCAGCACCAGCAACCTTTAATCCAAGTATATAAACCTCAGCCAAGTCTGAAATAACACTAGATATATATTTTTATGGCCATTTTGTAGACAGAGAACCTAAGACTTGCCCCACCTTACAGTAGAGATTAGCAGAATGACCAGAAGTAGAAATGGAGAAATATTTGCCTTAAAGGAGAGGTACCCTTTTGTACTTGGGTTTGCAACTGTTCACTAGAACATAAAAATTTGGATGCGTTTTATACCACCAGCATGAAGGGTTGGTGCCCTTTCAACCTTCAGAATGAGGTACACTGTATGCCAAGGAAGAGGCATAGAGGGCGTGCAGGCATCATATTTCAAAGATTTAAGGTATCTAAAGAAAGCAGACTACTCTTTTCTTTTGACTCATTGTTCATGCACCACTCCTGCACAGCAAGGACCTCAAAGCAGTAATAACTTAACTCTGAGATTCGTTCAAAGTCTCAGAAGCAGAACTCAACCATGACTTTAAAAATGTTTGTTTTCTCAGCTTCTGCACTGAGATGAACAAACAGCTCCTTGAAAAGGCCCTGCAAACATCCTTCACCTGAGGGAAAAGCAGATAATTTGGACAAAGTTTCACATGTCCATGAACTGGTTATACCTTCAGACATGTTTTCCATTTTATTTAGATGGATGGAGATTTTGGGATGGCCTACGAGGCAGTCTAGTGTAAAAGAAGAGAGAACTATGACAGCAGGGCTTGTTGGCAAGTGCCTTGATGCCTATCCATAGCTCTTACTAAGATCATAAAACAATAGTGAATAGAGCTACTGTAGCCAAAGTGCTAGCTTAGCAACAGCCATACCAAAATGTATAAAGAAGCAAGGAAGTTGTCTTAACTGTTGGATAAAGCTGTTGAAGAAAGAACTGCTTACACAACATTTGAAGACAGTGTAAAGACTTCATATTAAAATGGAAACCCATCAGGGAGCCCAGAGCTATATGGGCTAAGATCCTCGACTCCTGTTGCGCAAATGTCGCTAGCGATGCAGGTCTGTTCAGTGCTATTGGCTGCCTCGTGGCATACAACTAGGAGGACAAAAGCATCTCTCCTGAGACACATGATGGCTTGCACGCTGGTGATGCAGCTGCAGTTGAGAGGCTTTTCAGAATTTCCAGTATCAGAAGATGCACAGAAAGTTTCACATCCTTCAGCTTGCATCGGTTCATCGCCTAGTATTTCAGTGCTGAATAAGCATCTCCAGAAACCAGCCACTGGCTGGTTTCCTTCCTTCACAGCTGGTGAGCTGGTTTTCTAACACAAACTTGACAGAGTGGATAAGCACTGCAGTGCAATGCAAATTCAACCATGATTAGTTTATGCAACAACATAACTGAAAAGCAATTTACTAATTAAAACAAGGATTCCCCTGTGGTCCAGCTGAATATGGTAAAAAATTAAACTTGCCTATAACTCAGACAGCAGGCACTTGAGAACAACAAAGGCCCAACAAAAGAACCATTTCACATTTTAACTACTAAAATTACCTTGAAATTTGGGAGGTTGAAACACATGCATATCCACAGCAAAACACATACACAGATAATCACTGGAAGGAGAAACTCTTCTAACAAAATACACATTAATTTCAGCAACCAATAGAGGACCTCCACAGTAAAAATTTTATGAAAGTGTCTATTTTTATAAGCTTGCTTCCAATATTTTATTTTGCTTAGTGTAACTGTCATCCAGCTACCTCTAATTATCTGTCATAGATTTCATGTTTAAAACTACATGTTAATATATAGCTTATGTGGTTCCTTTTAGAAACTTCAAGCTTTATTCTATCTCACAGAACTCTATTTATTGCATTATTTTTTCTTTCAATTTATATCTGAATTATGAGTAATTGCTCAGGGAGTTTTCTAAATAAATAAAAGCACTGGATCTGTCACAAGTAAAACCACCCATATAAATCAGCAATTCAGAGACAACGTGTCATCAGCACCCACCGAGTTCAGACCAGGAAACCATATGTATGTAAAGCCAACATGACATAAATGCTTAAAAAGTTTCTCTCGAGGAACTCCAAAGCATACAGCCTTGGCCTTTTTTATTTTTCTTTAATTTTTAGTCTGGGAGGGCAGCCTAGAGCCAGGGCATTTTTACCCTCCTCTCTCTTTATGCAGTCTCCCTTCTTCATTTGACAGTCTAGTGATCATCCAGAGATTTGGGCACTAAACCTCAGTTAAGTTCATCTGCCTTCTACAAACCTGCTTTGCAATCAGGAACAAAGCACTTAAGACATTCTGTAAATTAAGCTATATTTTCCTGTTAGGGGAGGTGTCTAAGTGTATTATTAGAAGTCCTGGACATGCCAAAATTTACTACAATGACCAGAAATCTATAGATTTTTAAACTTACCTCTGCAGACACTGTTAATGCTCTGGAGGTAGACTCAAATTGCATGTGCTGCACATTCGTGTTTATGTATGTCTGAATAAAGGATTGTTATTTGCTTTCTTAAATTCCCTGTGGCATAAAGTAATGCAGTAGCTAAAATAAACAGGACCAGACAGACTTAGAAATTGATCCTACGGTTCATTCTACGTTTTCCTAAAGGGCCTTTCATTTGCAACACCGAAAGAGTGAAAGCATAATTTTCCTTATGTAAGGTAGAGCTAATTATCCCACATTAGGGCCTCAGTGACCAATCTATAAAACAGCTGGTAATATCTATTTTTAATTGCAAACCACTGTCTATCTACCTTTTTTGTTTCCAGAAAGCTATGTGCAATTTTTCTTGGCAATCTGTCGGCCTCATAAAAAGCTGACCTGATTATCTTCAGATAAATACTGCCTTACTAATATTAGAGCTTAATAAGATGCTAACGATGTGTAAAATTTCCCTTTCATTTTTGTGAAATCTAAATGATCTTACAAAAAAGGAACAATTTCTATTTCTGCATTAAATTTTGCACATGGTGCAAGCATGAAATTTTATGAACAAGTTTAAGTCATTAGTCATATTTATTCATAATGGACTAGGGCTATCCTGAATAGCCCTAGCATCCTGGATCAGAAGCTTCAGACTTCATTAAAAAAAAAAAAAAAAAAAAAAAAAAAAAACCCCAAAACAATCCCAAACCACAGACAATCCATGCATACAGCAAAAGTGTAACAGTTCTGCAGTAATTTTCTGAAAACATCACACTTGCAGGGAGAGAATTGTATACCTACAATCAATCCACATTCTCATGGACTAAATTAAAACCGTCATAGTTTGTGGACACAATAAAAACCTTAGTGACCTACAAGACAAATGACATTCCTGAAAAACCCTGTTGTCTGACCAGCAACTTACATATACTGTTAATAATCATCACAGGACAAGACAACAATTAATAGAAAAGTTACATTTTAAGGATATCTGCTCTTTTTGATTCCTCAGTATTTAGCAGAGCCGTGTTCTATATAATTATGAGTAACACGTTCATCTTAAGCGATAACCATTACTCAAGTATTTGATTTGAAAACTTCTGACACTTTGTACAACAAACACTGAAAAATATGGGTATTTTTCCATTACACATTGCAAGGTATGCGGCAGCAATAAACCCAACACATCACTATGCTTTTCACAACTATAAGAATTATATTTTTTAAAAAACACAAAAAAACAAATGCGCAGATATCAAATTTTATCATCATGTGATTTACTGTCTACAATCTTGTGTTGCTTTAAGAAAGGTAATAACATAGTTCCTTTTAATTAATGGGTATTATGGTTCTACTGTAAACCAAAAGCATACTTGGTACAGTACAGAGGCATCCACAGCCTACATGTAATGGCATTGTTTTTACAAGCCTGCCTACTATCCTAATAGGTTCTGTGACCTTCGTATTTATGACATCTGGATATTAACGGAATAAACCAGCAGGAATTTATCTAAACAGCTTTTAGTACAGTTCAGTACAATAAAAATCTGTAAGAACTGGGGAGGAAGTAGGGAAAGAGAGGCAATTTCCATTGTGTCTCTCTGCCCTGATGATTCCACTGCTTTGTATTTTTGTTTTATTCTCACCATCAGGTCACCCCAGTTGGCCATCACAAATTGATAAGGTTGTTACAGAACAAACCATTTCAGATGGTTCAGATAATAATCTATGCTTAAAGTGCACTTTTCCTTGCAAGTCTGTCTCTCTCTTTTTTAAAAAAATTCATTGTGCACATAACAGCAAAAGAGATAGAAACCTTCGCTGATATTAAACACATGAATACCACTAAGAGAAGAATAGAAAATTCTTTTGTTCAGAGACCTATCATAATGTTACTACTTGCATCACTGCAACTAAGGCAAAGCTTATTAGAATTACTTTCTTACTCATATATATTGATGAGAAGAGAGCACTGATGAAAAGAGAACTTACTTGTTTTTCCAAAAATGGAACACAACACTTTTTTTTTTTTCACATTTCTGTCTCACACGTTTTAAAAAGTCCAAAGCACTTACGATAAGAACAACTTAAAACCTTTCATTGCTGCAGAAATGTTTAAGTAGTATTACTGGTATATCACAGAAATTCCACAATATTAACAGTATGTAAGAGTCAAGAAAGGTCCAGAGGCAATGACAAGAGTTTAATTTTAAAACATGTTGATATATGTTAATGAGGTATTATCATAAATGCCAAATGTATAAATTAGGGAATTGCCATATAACAAACGGAAAAAAAAAAAAGTCAGAGGACACTTAAAATTAAATTGAAGACCATATTTATGTAGTCATAAATAGGTTCATTTAATCTTTAACTCAATGCCAATGAACTTGCAAGTGTAAAACAGACCAGCATAATGAACCAGAACAGACCCTTAAAAGAAAGAAGTTGCAGTATCACCAATTCAAACATCTTCCTTCTGCTGAAATTGCGCTGAAACCACAGGTATTTCCCACTTTTGTTTTGATCATTTCTGATCATTCCCCCGAACTTCCATTATGATACGGATGTGTTTTTCAGAGTGCAAAAGACTGTTCAGATCAAGACTGAAATTAGTATATAGCATATATACGATAGTTTGGCCACTAACAATCTATGCAGGTGAACAGAGAAGTGCTCTGTGTCCCTAGTAATTCAGAAGATCTGAGAATTATTTCTGTAACATCCTTAAAAGATATCTTTGAAAGTCAATCAATTATCTCTAGAGCAGAGCACAAACCAACCAAATTTCGAGACAACTGTGCTCCTCAATTATTTATAGAAAACCAGTGGTCAAAAGTTATTTTACTTATTAAAGTAACAAGTCTCTCAGTTAATGTTTCCTTCTAACAGAACCCTTGCATGAAGATGTGAATCTCTGAACAACATGCTTTTGTTCTTTCCAAAACCAGATGCTAACACAGATACTGCCTTCAAGCTGAAGGACTCACTGATCACCTAATTTTTACCCTAGTTAACATAACTGTAAATGCACTCTGAAATGAGTCAGTACCAAGCATATAATTAATTAAAAAACAAACAAACAAAAATCTGAATGGAATAAAAGAGATTTTTTCCCCAACCGTAAATATTTCTACTGTAGAGCCTTCTCGAGGATGCCAGTAAAAATCAGTACAAGTTTCTCACCCCGTTGATTGTGTGAGAAAGAGACGGTAATGCAGAAAGGAGGGAAGCAAAAGTGAAAAAGAGCATCTTTATTGTTACTGAGGTGAAAAATTACTTTATCTGATGCTTTGGATTTGTAACTATTGCTATTCGATGCATCTTAATACCTCCAAAAGCACTGAAGCAGCATATTGATTCCTCTAAAATTTGTAACCTAAATGTTCCTCCAGACAAGCAGCAATTTAGTCCATCTGAAGATTTGAAATGAGAGAAGAAAAGGTATTATAGTGAGAAGAATGAAAATAGTTGTACAAAAACGCATTCCATTCTCAGCAAATATGGAAAGACCAGAACTAACACTGCCAGACTCCCCAGCTTTGGGCTAGGCAAAAAAAAAAAAAAAAAAATTACATCCAGAAATCCAAAAAACACCCAACTATAAAACTACCATAGACACTAAGAAAGTGAAAACAAAGGGTAGATAAGATTGTATAAATGTCCCATCACAGATCTCACTTGCGTGACATCATTAAAGTACCAAATCTTTTAACACTAATTTGACTTAGTTGTGTTCTTCCTCTACCCAGGAACCCTGGAAAAATTACAATTCCCTTCCTCCATAATAATTCTTCATCCTTTTTTTGAAAAGACTCCATGAAATGTGTGGGGTTTTTTTTTCTTTTTCAAGTTTGTTTCTCTTCTTTCATTTCATACCTCCTGAAGTGCCTCCCTGTAAAGATCCACTCACTTCCACATCGTCACTGGGAATCTTACAGCAAGGTGATTGCATTTGTTGCCTCATAGCTTCCAGTAATCAAATGCTTCTTTGCATCCTTGCTGCTGTTACGAATGACTGCATTTAAATGTTTCTGTGTAGACTTAAACACCTTAGTATTACACATTAAATTGTGATATGTAGCGATAGCTCTGAAAAAAAAAAAATATCTGCCTGTAATTAACTACTTTATCCATACAGTTACATAGTCATGTCTTTTCCTGAAGACCACTGCCTCAGATTCTTAGTCTGACAGCAATAACTGAACAAAAGTTATTGCCTACAATTAGCACTCAAAAGCTCTGGCAACAAATTAAAGCCCCGATACATGTGACACTGGCCAAAAACTTACCAAAAGAATTGTTTCTGCCTCAAAAAACCTCAGCTGAAGATTACACTGTTCAACTGCTTAGACTTGCCAAAGCTGCATCTTCGCACACTTTCATCTTAACAGAAACACTGTTTTTTTCACTTACAGCTGTCTCTCTCCACTGAACAAAATCATCAGTTCTGGCTGACTCCCCATACATTACTTGTTTGTCCTCTCTCTCTCATGTCCTCTGTTAGGTACTTGTTTGTATTTTCTAAAATAGGTCCTGCTTCCTCATTCAAATTACTTCTTCAAACCGACTTCCTCGGTGCCATTTTGAACTATTCAGCATTGGCCAGATTATTTTCTACTTACCGTAGTGCACCTGAATTGAAATGTAAACTCATAGACAGGAATGTGTGCAATTATGTGTCCAACTGAATGCTCCAGAAATGACTGTTTACCTCAGTAGAAGGAAGAGATATTTTACGTTTTAAAATCAACATCATGCCTTTGTCTCAACATGCAGTTTATGCAACAAGGTTGAGAACATGGCAGGTAAACAACGGAATAACAAAATTCAAACGAAGAAACCTCAACCCTCAAGCTCTGTGTGGTTCTGACACACAGATGCCTACTCATCTGCTTCTGAGAAGAACTGCGCAAATTTGGAAACACACATGCTCAGGAATCCCAACTCTCATTTCCCATCAGAAAATCCTTAACAATTTATCTGCGCAAAGGTGCAAGGGAAGATGCGGGAAAGAAAATAGAAGAACCTGCAAACAGGAGACAGCAGTCATCAGGAAGCAGACCCATACAGAAGGGTGGGGTAGCAAAGGCAGGTGAGCTGCAGAAGAAGCCTAAGTCAGAAGCTTAAAGCAAAAAGCCAACTCCTTGTTTTTCAGAAAGGTTGGTTAAGGGGTCGCAAGAACAAATGGAGAACCAGGATCTTATTTTAGCATATACCCAAATTACACATTCTTCATACTCTACCAAAAAAAGGACTTAATTCCTCCTATGTACCTCACAATTTATAAACAAAACATACGGCCAGAGAGGAAAAGGTGGAATTTTGCAGACAAGGAAGGGCTCCACATTCAACACTTTGAAAAAAATCCTGATCTCCAAAATGTCCAAATAAAACAAAACACAAGAACATAAAGGTAACAGCTGATGTGGTCAGTAAGACCAGTTATTAATAAATAGACCAAATAGATTGTAAACTGAAAACAGATCTGTCTCCTTACTCTTCTCATATCACAAACCAGTTATACATTGCTCACAACAGGAAAGCGATGTTACTAATTTCAGTTTACTTTGTTCAACTTCATTCAATTCTTTTGCTCTTGGTTCACTTGACGTACTGACTGTCATAAAAAGTAAAAGCAGAATTAAGAAACAAAGCACTTTTCTGACTACTAAATGTCAACTAAGTAACACTGAACAATTGACATCAATGATAATGTCTGCTGCTCTAGAAGGAGTATTTTGTAGGCTTGGACTCATCTGTTTTCATTCTTATTTCTTGGAAGATATTTCTGTTGAGATATTATGAAAATGAAGTGTGGAAATAAATACAAGATTTTCTACCCTGAAGACTATGAAATAAGCTCAGTCAACACTGATGCTGAGAAGTGGATTATGGCATGCAGCTGTGGTCTAGAGGAACTGTCCTTTACTAAGAGTCTGCTGTTCTTATACGAGCCACTTGAATTATACAGATTTTTGTGTTTGGTTTGTTATTTTTTGGGGGTTTTTTGTTGTTGTTGTTTTAAAAAAAAACTTAAATCCAGAAGGCAATTATTGAGATACTGAAGCTTTCTTGAACCTCCCTTTTTCATATAATTAAAGTCCTTTTAAATGACAGTGATTTTAATTGCATTGCAAACACTAGTTTGAATTGTATGGCAAAACCTGAGCTTTTCAGGTAAAGCATTTTAATATACTACATGCTTCTGTCTTTCCTCTTTACCCTCAATCTGCAGTTCAGTCCTGAGAGGTGAGAAGTAATTCCCAGGAAGCCCAATTCCCATTATCTCCAGCATGTGCTATAAGGATGCCATACAGCTCTTGGTCCCTGGGAAAACACAGGGCTTAAAACAGATTGACAAAACCAACTCGGTTCCCAGTGAAAATTACAATATCATCAGGAGTACAAATTTGGAATTATCTGACAACTCTAAAGAGCCAGAGGAAGTTTTCACGTTATATATGTTATAATGAGGTTTCCACAGTACAGAAGCCAAACAGTATTTCCTTTAGTTTCAACCATGTGGACTCTGAATGGAAATAGTCTGCTGTCTGTCATCACTTCACTTGTCAGCTGCACATTGCCCTAAACAACAAGCATACCATTAGCTCGTTACTAATTTTAGCTTGCTCTAGTCATTTTAGCTCTTTTTTGGTTTTATTATTTTTTGTAACAGTAGAAAAAAAAAAAGTTTTTCCAAGAGGCTTCTAATTATTGAGGGATGCTTAAAGAATGAGCTATCTTTCTTTGTTAAGTGGAGTACAACTCCATTTATTTCCTGCATTGATTTCTATATATTAAAATATGTGTTCATATGGATATACACACAGCTATGCAATCTTTTTTACATCCCAGCTAGTGAAGATAATTAGTTGGCTAAAAAATATTCAAAGAAACACATTCCTTAGCTCAGTGAAAATACTGTGGATTGTTAATGTGTAAGGCAGGAATAAAGCATATATGCTATACCTTGAAATCAGAATTTGATATAATTTAATTCTGAAAAGAGCCTACTCACATAAGTAGGATTTTATATAAAGCAAGGTACTTCTCAATGTGAGGACAGCTATAGTGCACAACTATAAGCAACATTTTGGAGTTCCGATTTTCTTAACTATGTTCCTGCACATACACTTTCTTCATCATAATGTTATGACTCTAAAGGCCTACTTATGGTGTGCATATATAATTGAAGTGCCCTAAAACCCAAACTGGAATTACTTTAAAAGCACAAGTATATTTTCTATTTGGGGGATAAGACTAAGATAATAGCAATGCACTTTTCAATATACTTATGGAAAAGCAGGTAAGATTCTACTGCAGGCAACTACACTCATTTTACCCATATTCACTTCAATTTTTACAAGTATGTTAACTCTTAGACAACCTCCTAAAAATAACATGGCATTTGCCTAAACTGTACAACTGTAGAATATTGATATCAAGATGCCATGTTTGTCAAATTACTCTTACATGTCCATTATTACTTGTCTGAATTCCCTCATTCACTTCACAGTTCCTCTTTTCATACAATCTAATACACTTAAACATATAATAAAGTACTCCATCAAAGACATAATATGCCTTCTAGACCACTCTGACTTGCCTGCTACTAGCATGAGAATAACCCCAGACTGCACTGAAGAAAAAGCCTATAAGTTACAGGTATAAAGGATTTTAAAATCTCATATTCAGAGCTTTACAAAAGATTTAATAAAAACTCTCTTCTCTGGAGAAATAGCATTCTGACATTAAAGGCACACTATCCTTTATTCCAAGCATCTCTCAAGACATGCTGCTCCCAGTGTAACAAAGGTAGTTGCAATCATACTTTCTGATGCACATTAATAATAAGATCAATGAAATTACCTTAGCCATAGAATAAAGGCACCTGGAAAGCTGCAGAAGGTGAAAATTATGTTCTCATGGCAACTTGAAAGATAAATTAAATCACTGAACAAAAAGCAACAACAAAGACTTTAAGATAATCCTTCAGAAGTAAGGCTCAACAGCTATCCTTAACTTGTACCGTTTTTAAGCAACAACTTAACCATCACTGTTGACCTACATACTCGGTTTGCACTCCAGATGTTCTCACATTCTTTGCTGCTGGATCTGCTTTCTTACAGGCAGTATGAATGTGTACTCTGCTAAAATTCTCAAAGCACTGGGTAGTCACAGAAATACAGAAGTGTTTTTAACATTCTTTCTTCATGCTTTTATCCTACTTTTTTGTCTCTCTGTTTTTGCTCAGTAATAAAGGTTCGGGAAGCATTAAGGAAAAAAAGTTTAAACAAGCTGTTAAGAAAAATGGGTTAACAGTACCTGGAGAAACTGTTAAAAAATAATTATGTATTAGTAGTACTTAGTACATTATCCTGTCTTCTGTGAACACCGACTAAAGAACAGTCATAGTAGCATTTAAACTCAGTATTACTGTCACTACTTTTTAATTAAGAAAACAAGTATTATGTTACTGAATCCCTGTGTGCTATGGACAGCCTAGAGCCAGGACAGAAGTTCAAACTTCGACATTTAAAGTTAACTAGACCACTCATTTAATTTGCCATTCAAGCTACACAGGATTGATAGCAGGAATATGGCTAAAGGAAACTAGGGTTCAGCCACTATATTCAAAAGCTTTTTTTTTTTTCCGGAACTGAGAGGAACCCCATGACAGCGCTGAGATGCTCCAATATGTGGTGCACTAAAGTCACCACAGATTATTTTCTCAGCCCAGAGCATTTCACGCTGTATTCTAGCCATATTTCCTTCTTCTCTAGGCCACAGACTGATGTTCTTCTAAAGAAAAGCTATAAAGATACAAGAGAAAAACTGATAACAAACAGCATGTGTTTTTATAAAACACCAAACTTTATCTACATAGTATAGATAAAAATGTGTGCACTATAAATGTCATAAGTGGAAAAACAGCATTTACCTGGAGCTGGTACTCAATGATATTTTAGAGTGTTTACTTCAAAATATACAAAAGTGCAAGCTCAGTTACCACTGTATGGACGTCATCATCAAGTGATGACTTTTTAAAGGCAGTCACTGTAGAAGTTATTTCAAATGTTTTAAAATAAGTATATAAGACCTTATAAGACAACACACCTAGAAAATCTTAGTGATGGTAAATCAAGAAATACCACTTTTAAATGGCTGCCCTTCTGTGAATACCTTTGTAGGTCTGAATGATGAGAAAGGTTTGATTATGATTTATCACTACAAACACACACATGAAGGCAACAAACCAAAGAAAGGACAGAAAAAATATGACTATAAGAAAAACATTAGCAACATTACAGGTAAGATGGAATACTGGTTATTTTATTTTGCCTATGTCACTTCAAAAGGCTATTTTCATAAAGACAATAATTAAGGAAAGCTGATACTGCTGTTATGCTGGAACAATTGGTTTGCCTGAGTTCCACCTGTTTGCTTTAAACCTCCTTCCCTTGTGCTACTGGTTCACTTTTAGAGAAATCATTACCCTTTTCCTATCAGACAATGCTTTAGGCTGAAAACAGAGGAAGTGAAAAATCTCAGACAAAGGTGAATAATTACTACTCTCTCAAAACCAGGTCTTAAAAAAAACATTGTGAAAGTGCCTACACAGTTGGGTGCCTATGAACAGGAGACAAGCACAACCACTAGCCTCATAAAATCTCTATGCCGTAGCACATTAAGAACTTTGTCTTTACTTAATAGCGTATTTCCTTACAAAGAATTAATTTCATTTTTGCCAAGCTATGCTCACTTATAAAATAAATGACTAATATGATACTTTATTTTCTCTAGACATACTAATGCAGATGGCTTCAGGAACCAGACTGCTGTTGAGTTATATTTAGAAAACATGAGGGAAAACAGCCCAACGTAGCAATCCTTTTCTGCTGGTAAAGACTTCGCTTGAGACAGAAGCAATATGGCAACTGTTCTTACCTTCATGAATAAAGATTTGCTAATTCACACTTGGAATTTAGATAATCAATACTTTTAGAAGAAAAATATTTGTTATTGTTAATTCCTGTAACTTAGGTGTTGGAGGGAGGGAAAATTTTCTGAAGTCAGTAATAATGGTATGCAACAACGAAATTGAAGTCCCATTTATAATGTAGCCACTTGTGTAAAATGTTGTGTCAGAGGTGTACAGAGGCAATACAGTGAACAGCACCATTGTTCCACATCACTTAAAGATATAAGTAGCATCTTGGGAGCAAGGCACAAGAGATAGTGCAGCTCTACCATCAGATAGAAGTCTGCTCTCACGTAAGCTTCTACTATTCAGATGATTAACACAGTTATGTTAAAAGTCTAACAAAGAAGCTAATTCACCCTGCTGTTAAACAGGATTGGTAACAGTTTGGTAGGATTGAGAGGCCTTCCTGAAACCCATGTATTCCCAATATTTTTAAACTTTTTATCATACGTTAAGACAATGATAATTAATTAATTGAAAAGGCAATAGACATAACAGTTAATGCCCATTCACAGTTAATGTAATGACTTAGCTTCATTCTCTCTCCAATTCTTTCTCATAAGTAGATATAAGGATAAAATGAAAGGAAACAAAACCAGCAGTAGAAGGTCACCCGATATTTAGTGTGCCAGACTTTAAATAGATGCATTTGAAACTGGGAAACAACAGATTACTATAACATCAGTCTAACTCAACAAATAGTTCCAAGGTTTAACATCATGCTCAAATTCATGAGGAATGACCTTTGAGGTCTTCAGATTGAAGGAATTAATCAAAACCTTAATTCTCTATCACACCATTGCTTTTCATATCAGTTCATTTAAGTTTCGTGTTCTCTTAATATCAGGAATATAACTACAAAAGCAGAGAGGAAGAAAAATACATCTAACACACTTCAATAAAATTCTGCCCATAAAATTTAGCAACTCCAGCCATTTTGCCTTTGTAAGAACATGCCTAAGTCTATGACTAAGGTTACTAGAAGATAAAAATATTTATCTGAACTCTTGTTGGTTTTGTTTGTTTGCTTTTAAATACAGAAACATAATCCAACTGGGAAAAAACTTGACCCCCCTAGCAGTAGGTGTTTCTACAGTGGATAGCTTGCACTATACTACCACTGGTTCTGGAAACCCTTTGCTCATCAATGAGTTTCAGAAGTAAAGTTTGTCATAAAGCGCTGCACTTAGTGACAGCCACACAATGCTTCTCTTGTTTTCGTAGAAGGTTTTATGCACATTTTAAACGTAATCTTCAGATAGCAGGGGAGCTAGACTATTGGTTACCACTTTGAGACAAAAATTGCAGTTCACCTCCTTTGAGCACAAGATCTTTGCCTGACCGCAATGGGGTCATTACAAGGGCTGGTAGCTGCTACTGACTGTAGCACTACATACCCCACAATTTGGACACTCTTATTATGCCACATGTAAAGAAACACATTATAGTGTCAAGCAAAAATTTAAAAATGAAGTCAACTTCTACATAAATTGAATTAAATCTTAATTCAAATGTAAGCATTCTTTTTGTCTAGATAGTCATGGAGGACTTAACTTCAAATATCTCAAAAACACCCTAGTTCAATCAAAATCCCAACCAAGTTTCCCTGATAGCCAACAAAAAATGGAGATAAGTATTCTGTTTGTCCAGAAAAATATCAAATAACAAATCTAAAACTAGACTGATTTTTGTCTAGAAATGTACAGGAGAGATATGATAGAGCACTTGTTCTACTATTATGTAATATAGTGAATACAAAAAATTTTTCTCCTGTTGCTTTTCATATACTGCCAGTGATTTCCACACGACTGGAACATTTTTTTCCTTTTCTTTAAGACTTATGTTGTGCCACCAAGATCAAGCTCTCACCCCAAAATCAACACCCTTCTCCCTTTTCCCCTGGAAGAAACTGCTTCAAGCTTCACTGACCACTCAAGGAGTAATTTTTTCACCTTGCAGTTCCAAGAGATTACACAGTGTAAATTCAGTAATCTTTAAAATTTTTAGGTTTTGTGCAAATGATAACTTGCAGGACTGCTCGCCTACAGCAGTAGCAGTGACAGATTTCTGGTTTTTGTAGGAACTTCCCATACCAGGACACCACAAAGGCAGTAAATGACAAGGATTGACTAAAACTTCCCATGACAAGTAAATTACATCATAGCTTTCCCTCCTCCCCCCAGAGAAAGTTTGTTTTCCTATATTCCCACTTGGCCTCCAGTATATCTGGCCACTGTTCAATTTAGCACACTCAATTATTTAAAGCACTAGTTATATCTCATTTCACAAATTGCTATGCTGTTATATATTCTAAATGTAATACTTCGCAGGAAGGCAAACTCTCTAAAAATAATACCAACCATATGAAAAAAGTCTATGAAATCTGACGATTACAATCAAAGCTCTAAAACAAATCCTTAACTCAGGAATTGTGAATTTCATGAACATTAATTACTTTATTTCATATTTGCTACTCATGAGTCAGCTTTGATCTGCTAAAATAACATATAAAAGACATTCTTTCCCCTCTCAAGATTTTTATTTCTGCGTTATAAACAAAATGCTTCTTTTGTTAGTATTTAAAAATGACATCAAGATGACACAGCAAAGTGGTGTGGGTGAGAATGTGTGGGAAGCTGATCAGAAGCACAACGAACTTCTTGGATATTCAGAGAACAGCTGATGCCTCAAGGGAAATTTGGAAAAAATATTCTGCATAGAAACAATTCTGCCTATATATCACATTTTATCTTTCTCTCCTAAGATTCTTTATCACTGAGAATATTTGCTGGAAAACAGATTTTCTCTCTTGATAGTTGTCTAATCTGCCACCTGGAACTCAAGATATACTCCTGTTTATGACATTACTATTAGTTACAATAGAAAACTCCCCCACTTCAAGATATATTCAATTCCGCAGACTGAAGCCAGGATGATCGAAAGGACACTGTTCAGCAAAACACAAATTTAACTTCTAGCATGTGCTTATGTCTTAATGGATATGTGTCCTCAGCAAATGAGGATGTGAGGACAGAACACAGAGAATTTCTTTTTTTTTTATCTTGGTAAGCACTTGGTTTGCCATTATTATGCAGTCAGTCTCATCATACAACAGCAGTGCCAGCTAGATTAAGGCCAATGGTCAGACATTTACACACTACAAATTCAACTTCAAATTTTTTGTTTGTGAACATGCTCACACATGCTGAACCATCAATCCTCAACCATTTTACTGTATCAGCCAGAATAAATGTACCAGACCTGGGGAGCTGAATGAGTGGGAACAGTTACACACACATACAAGGGGAAGAGGGAGAAACAAACTCCACAGAGTCAGGCCAAACTGACAGAAATCAACGAACAACAAACAGTTGGAACAAGATGAATCAGTGGAGAAACAGGTCAGCTATGATGAGGGGAGGTTTGCACTTCAGCTGATGTTCGATACAAAGAAGTCCATGAATGCATTTCACCTTTAGTACATGCATTATTTGTATGCCTGTATTACCCAACATTGTTGTGGCCAAACTGCAAGTAAAAATATGACTGGAAAATTCATGCAGGGCATAAAAGTCACAAGGGCTGACGTTACTCCAGGAGACTACCCCTACCTAGATTCATTCTATAATCAGTAAGAAAAAAAGGCTATTTTCAAAATGCAGAATGGGCTCCCAGACATGCTGCCTGCAATAATATGGAGACTGGGCAGGTGGGAAGGAAAAAAATTATGTCATAGTTTACCATCCTACAACAAAAGGATATAGTAGCATATGAAAACAGCCAAGGAGGTGGGAAGCTTACAACTGGACTATTGCACAAGGGGAAAAAAAAAAAATTAAAGCCCACAATTCTCAATTAAATGCATGTATCCATGCAAAACAGGGGCACAATGGAAGAGTAGCGTATACCAATTAAAATACAATCTCGGGTGTACCTTTTTAAGACAAATTGAAATAAGCCCTCCATTATACAGCAGACTTTACAAAGCAAATCAATGTTTCAAATTCAAAACCAACTATATGTTTCATAGATTTGATATTACTGACAACTCAAGAGCCAATTGATGATTCAGTTAAGGGTGCTTTAATGCAAGATGGAAATTGTGAGTAAGAAGTGGTATATTTAAGAAAACCAAAAACCAAACCAGAATCACCTGACTGTAGTATAGACACATGCTGGAAATAGATGTGCTAGACATCTCAAATACATACTAAAAGTAAGGCTAAAATTGTAAGGTATAGTTAACACATTAATAACATATGCAAATCACTAAATGTATGTGGTCTTCCCTAACGTACTGACCACATTGTCTGGTAAAGGTACTAGACCGAAACAACATTCATCCCTCAACAGTTTTAAATACTAATTTTAAAATCAGTTAAACTATGATCTGAAAGAAAAGAGAAGAATCACTTTTAGGAGTAAAATTACTCTCTCCCCCATTCCAGGCCACAGTATAGGTTCTCTATTGTCAAAAAAATTACTCCAATGCTATATCTGGGAATCTGATACAATCACAAACACAGCTAAACACCATTACCTTGATGATGCAGCACATAAAAGTGTAAAGATCTTGAGTCCTTCTAGGTTCATGAATGCAAAAAGTGTTTAAACTGTACAAAATAATTTCTTATGATACATTATTGTATGACTGTACATACCACCATAAATAAATCAAACAATTCAATACACGTAAATACTGCCATTTAACTGCTGAAATTACTTTCACTCTTACTGCTTTCGTACAGCTCACATACCTATCACAACTCTCAGAAATGTAAAATAAAGTTTGTTTTCATAAACTACATGCTGCATAAAACTCCATCCTACTATACTATAGAACCAGACCTACTTCCATATGTACTTATTCCTCTCAGATCCCCTTGTTCAAGATTTTGCCTTTCTGCCTTCTCAAACCAAACTTTCCTCCTTGTCACCCATTTTCTAACTAGGCCTAAAGAAACAAAAACCAGCGATTAAAGAAATGTGATCTTGCTATATGTCTACACAGAGAAAACAAAAGCCAAAACAGACGTTCTTGAGTTTTGGGGTTGTTTGGGTTTCTTTAATGATTACTGTTACTTAAGCTTAACTGTGGTTTTCCTTACCTTAAAGAAAATAAAAAAAGGTAAAGAAAGTTTAAAGGATACCTTTTTGAGGCAGAATGATTTTAGAGGCAAAAATCAAAATTTAAGGTAAATATCCAAGTCATACAAAAATAACTCAATTTGACTAGTCTGTTGATATGTTACATTATTTTCCCAATTTGCCCATCACATACACAGAATTAATTATTTTTCAATTTGTGCAAAACAGTCTGATTTCAAGCTTGAATAAGCAGTTTTTCATTTATCATGCTATTAAACAGCATTAATTTGTGTGTTAACAGTGCGTTAATAGTATTAATCTATAAAAATCTATTTAATATTCAGTTCTCCGTTACCTAATACGGTGCAATGCAGATATTGGCTTACCCCTTTATTTCATAATTAAGGCTACCCAAACACAGTTCCTACCCATTAAAGGCATCATTCAAAATAAATGAAGACTTTTGTTTAAAATGCTAACTGTAATTAAGTTATGTATTTATGATGTATAATCCCTGCTGTGCATTTCTCACTCCTTCCTTTTCTCACGAGGTAGAATCAACTAGGCCTACAACCTTTCCAATGAAATCATAATGGTTCTTTAGGAATAACGTAAATCATCAATTTCAACCCTCCAGTATTTCTACTACTAAAAGCTTTGGCTAATATTTGACCAGAATCTCGATGCTGTGGTTTCATCACATCATTTCTAGTACGACATTCTGCAGTTCTGAACAGTAAATTTCAAAGTGGCAGAGGGAGACACCTTTGGCTCCACACCAGCCAAACAACACAGTGACATGTTTCTTTTGACAGCAAATGCTTCTCAAGCACAGAACTCCAAGAAACAATTTTCAAAAGCCAAATAGCAATTTTACTACGGACTTACAAACAGCCACAAGCATACAGGGATTCACTTCTAAGATGGTGATGTAAGAACATGGCTGTATGTCATTCATCAAGAAAGCACAGCAGAGCATGGACAGAAAGGGAAAAAAGAAAACCCCACAAAAACCACCAAAACATTACTAGCTGTGGTATCTTATCAAATAGAAACTGAGGAAAGTGGAAGAATTACTGTCTCCAACTAAATAATATTTTGATTCCTAACACCTATAAAGATAAAAATGTCATGTATGCTGTAGTCAATATAGTATTTAACTATATATGATAACAAATTGAAATACATCCTTTTTTTTGGCCAATATAATTTGCTAATGGATACCAAAAGGCATAAATGCAAACTATTTAAAATTAAAAAAGAAAAAACGAACAATAGTTTTACCTACCACTAGTATAACATGCTCCATTTGAAAATGTTCTTTGGTATGAATTACTTAACGAGAAAACATATGTACACATTCTTTGTTTTCAAAAAGTTTAGCTCAAGAGATCATTTAAGTTACATATAATATGAAATACTTCTATACAAAAACAACTGTTTCCTCATAAAAGTGATTAAACTAAAACCTTTTCATATACTAGAATAGCAATTTTGACTGAAAGTTCTCATTCTGAATCTTTACTAAATAATTGCTGCCTTCATGTTTTAACAAAACTGTTATCTAGTCAGCATATTATTGTAGCATAGATGTCTACCTCTAAACTGTCAAATGCCATATCAGAAGCTCCTACGTCATTGTGTTCTCAAAAAGTCAATTCAATTATAAAGCTAATCAAAATGCAGTTCTACACTTAAGACTTTTGCATTACCATCTACCTTACCCAAGATGATTTTATGATTCAGAACAAAAACATTCATTTTTATTCATTTAGCTCAAAGTAAAAAAAAGATGCCAAAAAGATACTGATATAAACTGATGTTTTCCATTTATCAACAGGCAAAATTTGGCCCTGGTAGGCACCACATGAGCCTCCTAATGCTGCCTCAGCAATGCATTAAGTTTGGTACAGACTCAAACCCAAGAGTAAAAAAGTATACCCTTCCTGTGATTGGACTCATCCTTGAATCAAAGCTGCCAACAAGGTGTTAGGACTTTCTGGCCAATAAGAACTACCAAGTAGATCCATTCACTTCAAAAGAGCACCAATTGCACAGCAGCAGTCTTGGAGGCTACTACCCTGTCTCCCTTCACACTTAATGTCCGAGACATGTAGGAGCCATCTTGTATTATGTTTCAAGTCATTTAAGTACTCACAAATCTTCTGTGAAAACAGGGCAGAAATAATATCAGTGGAAAAATCAGCATCAGATTTCAAAGACTTCAAAACAAGTCTCATGTGGGACTTGAGCTCATGAGCTCACAAAAACATTCTACAAAGCCTATGCACAAAGGTGGGTACTTTTAACTGCATTTTTTTACTGAAGCCAGTTAAATAGAATTATTATGGATTCCTCTGTAAGTGGTCACTTAGGTCACATAATAGTAGATCAGTGAAAATTGTATTCATTTCTAGGCATTTGCACTAACAAGAATGATTATAATTAAAGCTTTACTGGCATTTCTGTTACAAATCTATTTTTTTAGGGACTTGTACATCAGCTATAATATTTTTCACTGAAACTTGATATGAAACATCTCAGCTATGCTTAACTCAGTAAACATTCCAACACCTTTGAAAAGGCCTCTTTCAAAATTGAAAAAGAGTAATTTTTCGAGTAATTTTTCTATCTACTTAGGATGCTAAGCATTTTATCCTGAGCAACCTAAGGTAACATACGCTACAAGATACAAACGTTGTATCTCTAATTCTATTAGGGAGGAATTCCTAAAAGCATCTCGCATCACAAAATGTCAGTGAAAAAGAGCAACAGGACAGTGTAACCAGATTGAGCATTCACATAATTTTTAGGAAGATTTCAGACTGCTTAAAACATTTCTTTGGTCATTTCTGGACTTCCATGAGACAATGATGCAATTAGTTGCAAAATTCTGTTTTTCATTTGTAAACATGATGCCCATATTTGTTTAATCCTATTTCCTTCTTCCCTGTATGTTATCCAAAAGTATAAATCATTTCATAATAAGGAATAATAAAAAAGTTACACTCCTAAATTATTTAATTTAGAAACTCAGTCTACTGGATCTTCACACTAATTTTGTTTTACTTATATTTTACGACTCCTTCAGTGCACATCTTGTCAAACATGGATTAACATTGTCACCCTGACACCTCTGAGAGAGCCAACAGAGCCTATTGGGTCAGCAGTCCTTGAATGAGGAAAAAAAAAAAAATCCACAATGCTCTACAACTCCTCTAGAGCTGCAGGGTCCGTTAACTCAAAAATATACTTTATAGAAGAAACAAATATGGATTGCACAATGGACCATAACAACTTCTGGACTATACGGTAATAACTGTTATGCAAATGACAACACACATTTACCCTTATGGACCACAAGGAATTAACAATATTTTACTACTTTTACTAAACGGATGCAATTAAGTTTGTATATTTTTTTTTAACAAAATACCTTTTTAAGGCCTATAGAGAGAATAAAAAATTTGAGCACTAATTCTATTCAGTTAAGTAGAAAGGATCTCTGTTCAAAGTATTAAAAAAACAATTTAAACTCCCATTAAAAAGAAAGTATAAAAATTAATCTACAATAAAAATTAGGACCAGATTTTCAAAAAGGCTGTGCATCCATGACATTGAATAGTTTTTCAAAAAGCTTCATTATCCAAATCAGACACTTAATTATTCCATATTTTAATAGATAGTTCTCACCAACAAAAAAAAAAATGTCTTCGGTACCTTGAAGGCAACAGGAACTTCTGGCTACTTCACAGCCATATACAATGGAAGAAGTTGAACAAAAAACACTTCTGAAAATCTAAATCAGAAGAATCACAGTTCTTAGACATCCCAAAATATGAAAATATATGAAAGACCTTCTTCTCATCTCAAATGGCTTTGGCATGACCTTTATCTAATTCTATGCTTTCTACCCCATTTTTCTTCAAGGGTGATATCTGAAAAAACATTTAGGACATTTTTCACATTAGGGCCCGTTGCCCTATGTCAATCGAAAACAACTTTTTCATCTCTGGAAAAGGTTACATTCACAAGCTTCTGTCATTTTGACTATTTACTTCCCAGTTCCCAGAGATCTGTACTGCACTTTTATTCAGGATGGAGCTGTTCCAGGTGAGCAAACAGGTTGTTTCTGCTTAAGCTCATTCAGACGGGTCTACAACTTTTAAAGTAGTAGATAAAGCAGATGCACTTAAGTTATGCCTAACATAACAGCAAGTCATGGCTACTGCAATCCAAAAACCTTTCCAGCTACAGAGGAGAAGGTAAAGAAATGCTGGCAGCCCTTCATAGGTTAATTCATCACATGAAAGACCTCTGTTCCTGGTCCTCTGTAACCTAAATACTTCCATTCACAGGCATCATGGGCTAATAAGCTATCTAGAACAGAAGTTCACTGCACCTACTACGCGGCAAAGAATTCAAAACTCATGACCATGGGAAGGAGACATTCAAGAGCTGCAATCAGGACACCCAACTGTGAGTGAAAATTCTGGTTTTTTTAATCAATTTTCACAGAGTTGCTTAGTTAATGGAAATGCCTATTCATTAAAGAAGAAAAGAAATAAGAAATAGTCCAGAGAGCAAGCACTGGAACAAGGACTTTCCACTTCAAGCAACAGGATTTTTTTTTTTTTTTTAATATGCATTCATTCAGAAAATTTAATATACTACACTCATCCAAGGCCAAACTTTCTGTATTTTTTTTCTTCTACTTGTTCAAAATTTATAGAGCTGTGTCTTTCAGCACAATCAAAATGAATCAGTGGTTTGTCTGTAAGAAAATCAGTGGAAATACTCTGAACTGCCGTATCTAGTACAACAGCACTCACTTGAAATGCAAAACACATCTCTCAGAAAGGTTGGTTTTTTCCCCATATAGCTAAATTATTATTACTTGAAAACTAACAAATTAATCCCTCTCTCAGTATTTATAGAATAAAAAACTAATAGGATTTTACCTTGACGAAGATATGCAAAGAGCAGCTCAAAATAAACAGAAATAGCAGTCTCCTGGTTCTTTAAGTCTGGGAACACGAGAAGAGCTCAGACTTGAAATGCTTTATCTGACCCATGATAACCTATGTTAAATATGATCCACAAATTCTATATTCAGTTGCATACATGTCAACCTCCTGAATACTAAATGTCTTTTCATATTTAGAAGAGAAGTTTTCATTTTGATTGGGGAGTATTTACAAACTTGTTTGCAAAACTCATACAAAAAGGACACATGTAGCAAATGTCTACTAGTAGACAAAATGTCTACTACTTTCCAAGTCTGGGAGAATCTTTGCATTGATTAGTTAATTTGAAAATACTTAGCCTGATAATTTGCATGCAAAGATCTTCATAGGCAAAACCTATAAAGTGAGAGCACACTAAGTGCAGGTAAAACTATAACTGTAAATACGCCTACAATATCGCTATTCCTACAAGGGTTGTGTTATAGTAGCCATTATACATCCATTGTACATAGCACTGCTGTCAAGTAATACGAGCAGGGTGGGAATCCCTGTAAAAGCGTAGTAAAAATAATTACAATAAAGCACAAAGGCTGTTTCTATCTGTTTTCTCTTTTTGTCAACCCACAGTATGCCTACAATTTTAATGTAATTATGCACATTCATTTATTTTTACATTACAGATTGCATCCATCCATGGTAGCCAATTTTTCAGTATTAATAACTTAAGACATTTGACTGTTTGAAAGTTCTTAACTCTAAAAACAAACAAGATGCTATCTTCCATTACTTAAGAGGCATTTCGAAAATTTCCTCATGGATGAGCACCCTCCTCTGAAATGAAGAGGCTGAATCTTGCATATGTAATTCATACAAACACTTACAAAGACCTACAGCATTAACCATGAAAAGTCTACAAGGAATCCAGATTACTTCTAGAAAAATAAAAAAATTGTTACTATTAAAGACTGTACTTCAACATGGTTGAATGCTAAAGGTTCTACTATAAACCTTGCAGAGGGCTGCATGGGGTACGAGGATAAAAAAAGGGAGGGAGGAATAATAAGGATTTAGTCATGGTGCACTGACAGACTTTAGAGTCACTAAGAAGCACAAATACAACCACTGGACCAGCTTAAACTTGTGACAAGTTTGTAGAGCACAACATAAAAATCTTTCATTCTACTACATGGTTCATCTATAAAGATTTTATGTGCTTTTCAATAGAGAAGTTATGAAATAAAACAGCTTATAGTAGGACCTAACAAAGTACACTTCACATTCATTCCCATGCTTTAGCACCAAGACTCTACCCAGAAAACATATTAAAGATAAATATATCTGTTCTTCTATGGCAGGAGCCAAATTACTTAAATATTTATAGGTCAAGGCTTTCTAAAAACAAGAAGACAATAATTATTTAGTTGGACAAATCACCTCCAAGGCAATCTCTTTAAATTACTGACAACCATCCTATGGTCTGCTGAAGTAGGTGATGGCTTTGAAAAAAATCACCGGCCATGAAACAATATTTTCTACTGATTAAAGTTTTGCAACACCGTAGCACACCAGAAGTACCATCCAATTAACAAACCATTTATATTGACCTTCAAAAGAAACAACAAGAATGATGTCATGCTTCTAGATAGATATAATACAGGTACACATAATGTACATAAATATGCATACTACTGCTTCTGAACCAGCTTATGAAAGTAGTTACAAACTCACTACATTCCTGCACATATGACCTAGAGAAATGATTTCATACTGTGGCTACATATATTCTAGCAAAAGCATCATGAAAACTTCAATCCACAGGTAGAGTACTACCACTAGGAATACTCAGTTTGATCCTCAAGAATAAACATTTTACTCGAACACAGTAGCTCTTACTTATTTTTGCATACCTTAAAGCTAAGTAAGCTAATTTCTACCCCTCTACTCTGCACTCGTGAGCCCCCACCTGGAGCACTGTGTCCAGCTTTGGAGTCCTCAACACAGGAAGGACATGGACCTGTTGGAACGGGTCCAGCAGAGGGCCATGAGGATGATCAGAGGGATGGAGCACCTCTCCTATGAAGACAGGCTGAGAGAGCTGGGGTTGTTCAGCCTGGAGAAGA
>JAOXNO010000052.1:37189667-37202651 GCA_028565335.1 Limnodromus scolopaceus | reverse complement strand
TCAGTGGCTGGGGAATGAAGCCTTTAAGGATTCCTTTATCAAGTGAAAACCTCAGGAACAACGGCCAGGAGAAGGGATCTCCCGCCCACCCCAGCCGACCCTCTAGGAGGCGGCGTGCTCCGCCCCGGGGCAGGAGGCCGCGCCGGGTCCCCGCACGCCCGCGGACACCGCTCCGCCTTGGCAGGGGCGGGGGAAGAGACGACCACCTCCTCAGAGAGCAGCCAGCCCCAAACCCTAAATACTCACCATATTGACTTCCGAGACCATATCTATACTGGCAATGTCTATGTTCATGCCAACAGCCACTGGGGGACCTGCAAACCAACAAGATGGTCCGCAATGTGATCTCCAAGAACTTAACTCATTCTTACCAGAGTTAGCAGAACTGAGCGTAGAAACGAAATGACGTTTAAACAAACCCAGAAAGTCAGGAGGAAGGCAGAAAGTGCCCCCCCACGCCTACCCCGTCCCCCCGCCCCGCTCTCTCAAGAGCGAGCCGCAGCAGGCTCCCACCGACCCGCCGGAACGTGCGTTTACGCCGGTTTCACCCCGTGCGCCCCCCGCCCGCTGTAGCGGTGCTTTATGTAACGCGCACACACGTGCTGGCAGCGCGGCGCTCCGCGCACCCGGAGAGAGCGGGGCGGGCGGCGGGGGCTCCCCCGCCCCCCAGGCCAGGATGCGCGGCTCTGGCGCCGGCCTCCGCGACCGCGACCCAACTCGCCACCCTCAGCCCTGCGCTTTGGCGGAAGGGGCAGCCCAGGGGACAGTGGCCAGTGAGCCCCGGGGGGGGGGGAGGTGTGGGTGGTTGATGGAAGGGGGCTAGGGGACACCGACTGCGAACACCTCTGAAATAAACAAACTAGTTCGGAGTAGGAGCACGCAGGGGGTTAAATGACATTTTTGTATCAGTTAACAGCACATCTTGTACTCAAAAATAGTAACTGTGATCACAGGCACATTAGGCTGAGAGGAACAAACGTTGGGTAAACTTAAGAGATTTGCATCTCGATAAAACCAGTTAAACAAGGGTTTAATTACAGGTTAACAAAGTATCAGCACACACACAAAATGAGGGACCGATTACAAATATGCCAGAGATTTAAGTGCTCGAATTAACAGCATCCTGTGCTAAGAAAATTGAGTAACAATGGGCTTAACTTTGGATCAGCTTGAGAAAATGGCAACACACACACCCCAAAGCAACAGCACCCACAGCACGCTCAGAAACCACACACGCCAAAGGTACACAGCCCGGATATGTAATCTCTCTTATTCAAAAGCATTCAAATTACCTCCAAAATCTGGCCTCAAGCGAATGTCATAGCCCTTAAGCAGTCTATCCACGGTCTCTTTTACCAGTGACATATTACTAGGGTCATTGACACTAGAGAAAAAAAAGAATACTATATTATTTCTTATTTCTTAGACCCAAGCTATACATTCCTCTCAGCAGCAGCATGCAGTGCAATCCAAAGTAAAGGAAAACAGATACCTTCATCACTTACCTCTGTGCACACACCGCGGCTATTATTAAAGGGAATGACCAAATCCCAAAGTAACCCTTTTTCCGGACTCTCAGCATCCCTTTAGCTTTTGATATGATTTAGGGTTTCGGTGAAGAGAAGAAGAGATCCAACTTATTCTGGCCAGTGCAGTAATTCTAATGTGAAGCGCATGCGCACGGCGTACCACAACATCAAAAGGAGCAGTGGTTGCTGCTGGAGATGGAGCAAATTTCCTTGCCAAAAAAAAAAAAAAAAAATTAAAGGGGAAGAAGGAAATGCATTATCTTTTTAAAAAAGTCATCCACAGGAGGATCGAGTATATTTTGGTTGTCCTTTTTGTTAGTATAGAATATAAATCACAACAAGGAGAGAAGTTTTAGGAGTTACAGGGTACAGCGGCTTTGCAACCTAGTTTAAAGCGGGGGAGGTGAGGGGGGCGGGGGCTGGACGGCCTCGGATTAGGCGGAGGGGAAATAGGTTAAAAAAGGGAATGCACAGAGTACGTACGGCAGCAGAGGCAGGTGGGGGGAAAAGGGGCAGCCTAACTTTTTGGTCCCTGGAAAGAACCGCCTGAAGCGAGGCAAGGTGCGGGCAAAGGAGTCGGCGCTTGCGACGGGGGCGGGCAGTAGGGGAGGAGGGGAGATGGGCGCCTACAGTATTTCTCATAGAAAAGGAAAAAAAAAAATGATGACGAATAGTTTCTTGTAAGAGGGGATTAGGCTGTATCTTTCCTTACTGTGCTGCCAGGCGCTGTTCCAGGGGAAGAGGCACTGGGGACTGCGGGGGTCGCCGGCTGCCTCCACCGGCTCCCACGGGTCATTTGCTGGTGCTTGAGGGGCGGGCGCGGAGCCCCCGCGGCCCCGCTCCACCCCAGCCGGGCCCGCCAGCGCATTTTCCATATATCGACCGGTGTTTAACCCAGGGGTGCAAGTTCCTCAGGTAGAGCTAAGCCTAGCCACAGGGATGGGGGAGAAAGGGAAGAAAAACACCACCCTGAAAGGCAGTCGAGCTTTTAGTGACCATCCAGACCCGGTGAAGGTTCATAAACCCACTTACCTTCGTGGGCAAAACACCCAAGCTCTTCAAATGCAGCGTGTGATCCAATTAATGCCTCGGAAGAAACAGGAGACGAGTAGAAAGCTGATTTGGGGATGCTTTGAGTGACATTTAAATCCTGAGCAGAAAAAAGAGATAGGAGAGAGAGAAAGAAAAGACCAAACCCCCGAAAAACAACAAACACCGGAGTTAAATTATTCCTCGCAAATCTGGTTTGTGCTCGCAGCCCCTTTTACACCACCTCCTCCTCCTCCTCCTCCTCACGCACATACCCGCTCGGCCCCGCGGATCTGTGCTGCTTCACCGAGCGGATCTGGGCGTGCACACGTCCTCGGCCGGCCCGGGCTGCGCGGGGAAGGGATTGGGAACACTTGGGGCGTCAATTAACAAAAGAAATATTTAACTCGCTGCAGGAGGGTGGAGGAGGGAAAGAAAAAAAAAAAAAAAAAAGACACCACAGGGTGGGGGGAGGAGAGAAAAGGGTGGGGGTGTTGTACAGAGAGCCAAGCGGGCTGAAGAACCTGCTCGCTCCCCGGCAAGCTCAGTCCCGCAAGCACAGGGTTGAGGCGCTCCAGAGCTCTCTGCCCTGCCCCGCCGCCCCCGGGCCGGGCCACCGCCTCCTGCCGCCGCCTGTGCTTCGCAGAAAGCAGAGGTAGCCGCCTCGCACGGGCGCGGGGGGTGACCCGGGTGTGCACGACCCCGAGCCCACACAGAGACGCACCCGGCCCGGGAGTAGGAGCAGCTGGGAAGGGTGCAGGGCCGGGAAGGGGGTGGCGGTTTCCCGGGAAGGGCTGAGGTGGGGGCGGACAGCGAGGTGGAGGGATGAAACCTCACCTGCGGAAGAGGGGTTGGGGGGAGACGTGGCAGGGCTGCTAAAAAAACAAAAAAACATCAACGGCAAACCCATAAAACAGCCGGCAGCCCCGAAAGGCAGGCAGCCATTTAATACGGACCGGTAGCTCCTTTGGCTGGAGCGCTAGAGAGGGGAAGCCCCGCACCAGGCACGGCGGCACCCACCTGCCGCTGAAGCCGGGCCAGGGGAGACCCTCGCCCCGCGGTGAGGAGCGGCTCCCCCCGCCAAACACTGGCGGCATTTCCCGTGGGGGGGAACACATCGTGCCTCCCTCTTCCCCGCTATCAGTGCCTTAAAACACCAGATTGTGCCTTTGAGATCAAGTAAGTATCTGCTTCTAGGAGGGACGACAAAAAAAAAAAAAAAAACAACACAAAAAAACCCCCATGCTTTTGGAGGTCTGGGGGGAATTCACCAAGACATATTTTCACCACCTTCTCCCATTTTTAACAATTGGAATTACACAAAGAGAGAAAATACACTTTTCCAGATGAAGCAGATGAGATTTTGTGTGTGTGATAAATATAAAATGTCTCATTTGGGTATTCAAAAGAAAAAAAGAAAAAAAAAAGAAAAAAAACCGCTAAACCCAAGCAACTAAGTTAAAGAATGTTTAAGCATTTGTTAAAATTACACACCCACCACCACCCCACCCCCATTTTTCAGCTTTCTGTTCCACGGCTGTTGTTACAGAGCCAGTCTCCCAGCTCACCAGTGGAGGTTTCTGTTCTCACACAGCTAGCCTGCCTCAATGCCAAACCTCTTGAAATATAGCCCTGAAAGGAAGATGGTGGATACTCTGTGCAATGAAGCATTTTATTTTAGATGTATAACAGGCACTTTTTTTTTTCTTCTGCAATCACATAAGAACAGGAGGTCTCAAGGTAAAACACTTTAATCCTGCTCTGTGAAACTCACCTGCAAGTGCTAACTTGGGACTACATCTTACACTCCTGATTTCTGAGCTGTTTCTGAGTCTCTGGTATTAATTACCATTGCACCACAAAAAAGTTTCATTCACCGTGTCTGAATATGAACCAGGTATCAACAAGAACGTGAGGCTAAAGGCTGGTAATAGTCAGTCTTGGACTGACAGGAATTTTTGATTTACATATCAACATAAAAAATCAGGGACAGAAAAGTATCATAATTCCATGGGAATGTTAGCACAGTATACCCAAAGAATTCAAGCTATGCCAATGTATCTAGCATTTGTTCTCTGATCTGGTGTATGCAGTAATACTCAGGGAACACTTGTTCTGGGCCCAGAGTACCACTGTGCCACGTGTAGTAAAACTTCCTCTCAGCTGGGCTATTCCAGCAAAAAGGAATGGAACGTATCTCAAATTCAATACGTACGGATATCATGGTGCATTATGCGTGGAAAATTAATGTATATCCTTGGATTTTGGAAGTGTAAAAGCTCTATTGAGCCATGTTTGGGATGATTTGCAAAACTCATTATTTTTGCTAGCTGTAAATGCGCCACTGCCTAAATGGTTCTATACCAGTAACACTGCCTTAACACCAATCCAGACTCTGTGTGCCCAAACAAGCCTATGCAATAGGGGTATCATCATTATTTATTGACATAGAGTACAAAGTCATACAATACTTTTCCTTTTGCAAATGGTTTCATGCTTTGCTATGCACTTTTGCAAGTACCACTTTTCTCAGACCACAGGGTCTGGTCTATCTTTGTCATTGAAAATTTCTCAGCACCTTCAAAATCTTCTATTTATTTTAAGCAACTTGTCAAAGAAATCGTTCCCCTCTTTTTCTCACTTGTGTCTGTGTGTTTGATTGAAAAGCAGAGGAAATAACTGGTGTGAACACCAGTATTGGCAAGATGCAGAACTATTCATGTAACATGGTTAAGGTTTGCTATCTAAGATTTTGCTTGTCTTACAATGGGGAAACAACCTGATTCCCAGCTGGATACAAAGCTTCTAGCTCTAAAAATATCTCAATTAGATTATAAGTACCGTAATCTCACAGAAAAGCCAGCAAAGACAGTCATATCTTAAATGCCAATTGCACATTATTTTGGTTCTTAGCTTTCAAGTTTGAGGAGTGTGAAAGAATACCCCCCAAAATTGCAGTACTCTAAATAAATGACCCACAATCCTTACTGACCAGCATGTGACATTATGCAAGAAATAGGCTATAAGCAACATCATAAATTGCTTGTCTTGTCAACTCTTGACTGTAGCAGTATATTCCTGTCACCACAAGCACTATCCCAGGCCACGTACTGAGAACTCTGAAGTGTTTTTCAAATGGTTTGCTGTAAATATATAGATTATGCTAAATAAGCTTTCAGATGGAGTAAGAATTTCAAGACAGGTTCTCAAGTGATCTGATCACTCAAGTCAATAGAGACACAAGAAATGCTGATTTATGCTAGCCCAAGAACAGTAGCCCTGTATCACAAGTAATATGAGTAACAAGGGCAAAATTCCACTTAAAAAACCCCCAATATTCTTTTCACTGCACCTCAACAGGCAGGTATGAATACACTTCTATGAAGGTGACATTTCCTGAGTTTTTGAGCATTTGGATAAGATGCAATAGTATCAGAAACACTCAGATAAGAGTTGTTTCCACGTATATAAAATCTGATAAGATTTTATTCTCTCATTTGCAAAAGAATGTTAGTAATAGTTTATTTTGATACATGATTTCCATTTCCAACTCCTGTAAAGCTATAAATCCATGTAACATAAAACAAAATATAGTTGACCTTTGTAGAAATTTCCTGAACAAAGTTTCAATATATTTTATCTTGGTTTCACTTGTAATTTCAGGTTTTCAGATCTAGTATGTCCCAGCCTATGCACCACACACCATCCCATTAGCAATCAGCCTGTCAGCATAAAGATACATACACAGGAAAAGTTATTCATGCAGGTGTACCTTGATTCTGCTTTTCATGGGCAATGGAATTCACTCTTGCATAGTGACAATCTTCTGGGATTTACAGGTTCATAATAGCTTCAACTGCTGTATATCTAAAAGAATCCAAAGTAGTAAGCTTGTCAACAAAAGCAATAGTGTATGACCTGCCAATTATACTTCTCTTGGCTGTTAAAAAATATGAAATGATCAATATTGTACAGAAACTGAGTCTGATAAGTTGCTTAGGAAACAACTACCTCTTGATACAGCATGAATTTCACTTAATTGCAAGAAAAAAAGCAAATGGGAGGGGCAAGTAATAGTCTCTTATTGCTTTACAACCTTATGTAGGACTTTATTTGCTGCAGCTCATATTTGTTCATCCTGTGACTCACTGCATGGCATCTCCACAGGGTTAAATACACTATAGGTAAGAATTTACCCCAGATCATGGCCTAGGATATACTTTGAGTCAAAGACCTGCTGTATCTTTTAACAAAAATCTTTTGTGTAGCTTGGGATCAACAGATCTTAGATGTATATTGAGGAAAGTCTTTTAATGTGAAATCGAATTACAGATTTTAAGAAAAAAGGAAGTAAAAGGTTGTGCGAGACATCCATAAGTGCTTTGATTGCAGACAATTGTTAGTAACTCAATGGGGACTGAAGTGAAATACAAGATGTCTAGCACCTTGAATTATGATGGAATGAATTCTACAGCCCTCTTATCAAATCATGAAAGCATCACAAAAAACCCTATTTCCTTCAAAGTGGTGGAATAAATTAGTTTAACAGCTATATAGACAGCAATTTTTGAATTCCTCAATTTTAGCTACCTTGGCACTTAGATAGCTAGGAAATATCTACAGTATGCACATCCTTTGATAGGAGGGCAGGGCAGGGCACAAGGAGTGATTGCATAGGGTAAGGATAGCAAACACTTAAAAGACAGCACAAAACGTATACCAAGATTATGTCACTCTGTCTAAATCTCCTCTGTGCTGTTTGTGTAAGATTCAGCCCTGAAAGCAGATTGCAGAAAACTGTTATTAAATTAATGGAGTGGCATTTGTCTGCATCAATTGATTGCAGGATTTGGTCTTCCTTTCTAAGCTCTCTTGGACAGAGAGTTGGTTTTCTGAATTTTTTTATATTGGGTAATACGTTCCAGAATACTGCTATAAACAATATCTGAGGATTCTAAAACTGTTAGGATGGAAGCTTTTGATGAAAAATGAAAATTGTTTTCTTTTTAAAGCCATTTAGCTTCAAATATCACTGTTGGGTCTGGTATAACTGTATGCAAGTTTTAAGACTAAAATGGAAATCTACATAGTTTTAGCTGGATTTTTCTCAGCTGGAAGGACCTCACCACTTCAGAAAATGCCTCCTCATTATTACCACCACCCTGACCAGGTGAGGGAACAACAGTGGGGAAAAAAGAAGTAGGAACCAAGATAGGAAAATGAAGTAAGTAAATTAACAGGCAATACGAACAAGTAGTGAAGGGAGGAGGAAGAAAAAATAATGGAGGCAAGCGTTAATGCCATGGCACAATGAAATATGAACGGAGGAGAGCCACTTATTTAACAGGGACTCAAAAAAAAATTCCTGCTCATTTAAACTAACATGTGAAACAGTGAACTAATTGTGAAATAGTCCTTCTATCTCAGAAATCAAACGCAGTTCCTACATGAATTCTTTATTCTCTAGACAGAGATTAGTGAAAAGTGATCCCCGGGACTCCTGACCTCCATGATACCAACTACCAAACTTGTTTTGATCCACATGAAATATTTTGAGACTTACGATTTATTTTTTCCTGTAAATAAGGAAACTTCATAGGATACTTTTAATCTAACTTGCCATTTGTAGTTGTAAAATGTATTTTCACATGAAAACTGTCTTAATAAAAGTAAACAAAACTCAAAGAAACCAACGTGACCAGCGTACAACAGCCAAAGCATAATCAGTGGATTCTATTTTAATAATACAAAATATTTTACAATTTTATTTAAAAATACACTAATATTATGCAATGCACTTTCTAACTCAAACAAGCTCCTTATACCTTCTAATAAACAATCATCCAGGTTAAAAACTTAGTAATAGAAAGAGTTTAAGGAGAAGCGCTATCAATGGATATAAAGCACTACTCTAACCACTCTTCAGACTTCTTTCAGTAAGAACTAGGAGAATACGAGCTTGTATCTTACTGTAAAACACATTACAGCTGTCCTTCTATTGGTGTGCTAGAAAGGGAGACGAAACTGCTTTCTGCAAACATATAGCACTATTACTTGAAGCCTCCTTGGAGAACAAATGCAGAACACAAAGTGCTCCTCATCATCTTTAATTTTCTTGCATGCCCACCCTAAATGTGCTTGTGTCAATATTCCTATTCTTTCCTTGCTATCCTAAAACATGAGGAAGAGATATCCCACAGTGCTGCAATAAGCATAAATACATGTTTTGTAGCACATTTTGCCCCTCCTGATGCTTTCTAATTTTATGCATGCAGGCCAAATGTTTCATGGAATCAATACTTACCTTACATGTGATCTGCCTCTATTAACAGATGCAAGAAGGTAGAAATTTCACAGACAGATGTTTCTGTTCAGCAGCAATTACTAAGTCTGAATGGAATAGTTTTGCTGATCTGAAAGTGTTTTTATAGAGCTGCATTACCCTCTAGAGAAAGGGTGTTATTACTTAAATGGTATACCATGGAAATGGCTGAAGGCTAGTGAAGACAGCAAATGAAAAAAAAGTTTCTACTTATCACAGCGAGTACTTGAAGAAGTAACTTACACTTTATGGTTATGTATGCATCAAAGCACATCTAAAGCAGTACAAAATAGGTAAGATAGATGAGTGAATGAACCACAAAAGTGGAATTTGAAAACAGAAGATAAAATTAACTTAGTATGGAATACATAGGTGTCACAAATCATCCCTAGAGGAAATTATAATAAACCTAGGAAAACAATTCAGAATGCCAGGACAGGAAAAAAACCAACAACGAAACAAAACATCCAAGCCAACAACAAAACTAACTGTGGAATAATCCCTCTCAAGAAGCTATATACAGAACAAAACTTAGTAATACTGTCAGCATGTATCATTTTGCATCCAAGGATCTCTCTAAAATACCTCAGTATTTCTGTGGATAGTTATCTTTCATTCTCTCCTCCCACCCCCTTTTGTGCTCACACTTCAGAATTTACAAACAGCTATGATCTGGAAGAGATCTCATTCACGCAAATAAGTAAGTTTCTACAATATTATTATGCCAATTTCACAGATGAGGTAGATGAAGCACACACTGGCTAAACACCCAAGACAATTCTTACTGAAATTAATGGCAAAATCCACATTCAGCTCAGGAACATCAACATCAAGGCCCATCTTACAAAGCACTAAATGGCAGAAAACTGGAAGAGTGCCCACAAGTCATGATTATCCAATAACTTCTTACCAATATGATCTGTACCACATTTCCAGGGAAATTAAAAAGAAATGTTTTGTAATTTTTATCTAATGAAGTACTAGATGGAAATGAAAACATCCTCAGGTTCTTACATTTTTTTTGAAGCTAGAGTTCCCAAAATAGAGGATGTGTCTTATTGTAGAGATGTCAAAGTCGGGTACAGGTATGCTCAGTCCTCAAGCAATGGTAGGAGGGAGCTCAGAGAGTGATTGTAAATTACCATTCCAAATTTGATTTGAGCGACCTCCTCCCTAATATCTAGGGACATATCATATCTATCTCCTGTATGCCAACATAAAGTCACCTTAACAACCAGTATTATTGATCACTGTTTCATACATGGACAGTTCAATGAAATCTTAAACAGGGCAATAAAACTGTCTTCAGAGCTGCTTTGAAGAATTGTGAATTAACCAGCCAGACCAAGAGTCTGTCACTGGAAACAGAAGAACAGCACTGTTCTTTTTAATACTAATCATGGTATTAACTTCATAAATTTATTCTCACAGTTGAAAAAGGCAGCTGAGTAATACCCATATTTGATGTTGTTACACAGCAGAGTCAAAGTACTGCTTTGCATATTATGTCTAAAAATGGCAGTTTTGGACATCTCATGCCAGTTACTCCAATCAGGAGTAACTCTACAAATTTTACAAAAAAAAACCCACCCAGAAGCAGAGTTTAGAGTAAGACCCGATCTGTACAGTAAAATAATTATGCATCTTCACTTAGCTTAACTTTGTGTTATTTAGCTTAACTTTAGAGCATATTTAGTGTATTTAGCTTAACTTTGGTTACACCCAACTGTTTAGCTCACTATGAAAAATTAAGTATGCTTTATGTAACTTTCACAACAAAGCTTGATAATCCTAAGTCTATACATGAATAACTTGTATGTCCATCATGCCTCAGAGTTCAAGTTCAAAAAGAGCTGGACCTATTTTTCAAATATCTTTTAATTTCTCCAGTTACACTCTATAAATATAGATAATTTGCATCACCGTAAGGCATCAACAGCCATTTGAACATATCAAGAAATTAAGAGCTAAACACTTTCTTCTCTAGTTTCTTGAAGTTTAAGTCCTGTTTAATTTTTTTCTGTTTTGAGTTTGGTGAACTTCTTTCCAGCATTGGTCCCTATCATGACATTTTACACTAAGTAAAAAATACAGTTGACATTGTCAGAAATTATTGTTGAGGCTATAGATAAGAGTTCTCTTTTCAGGGCAAGGCTGATGGATATTGCTGTCATTCACTTGCAATTTTTTTTCTAAAACCATCAGTTTTCTGACGATGTTGTATGAGTCCATAGCCCCTCAGGGGAACATGCCATATGCACAGGAGGTTTGTCCATTACCGCAACATATAATTCTGCCTGAATGACCTCTTTTTTCTTAAGGTTATTATAATATCGAAGTTTATTATTATTCTAATTTTTACTGCCTCTACAATCAAAGTGATTCTTTCGCCATTCCTTCACTTCAGACTTTGTTTTGAGGAGAAAAATAAACAACTATCTTTCACTTTCATTTCCTTCTATTTCATCGCCCTCAAACATTCTCATAATAAATTTACTTGCATCAACGAACCTATCTCTTCCAAGGAATGCAAGCACTCCAGTGTAATTGTTTTGAATATCCTCATGAGTAACCCTGCCTTTCTTTTAAGAAAAGGATTTCAAAGTTCTCATTCCTACAGCCTATACCAGAACAGAAAAAATGCTGAATAGTACAGTAAATACTTTTGAAATAAATGCATTAGTACAATAAATAAATAAGTAACAAAATTTGCAAACATGAGAAGATAAATACTTTCAGCCATTGACAAAAGACACAAAAACACATTTATGAAGAAAATCAAGCTCTGTATAAACATTTGGGAATATGTAGTGGATTTACATTCTATATATGCACTTGGACATACATATACCATGTATCCTGAAAAGAAAAATGCAAATTGCTAGTCAAAGGTTGTTTATTAATGTTACCTGTGGCTCTTCTTTGCATTGCCCTGATGATAATAACTCCATTGATGACTACACTCATCCAATCCAGCACTACAATATTTTGAAGGTCACACCAATTTACATTGTCTTTTCACACTGTGCTGAATATGTGATTCGGTATTAATGTGCCATGAGAAATGCATCATGTCTGTCCTTCCCAGCCCAAATCTACTGCCTTTTTTTTCCTCCACTAGATGGGCCCTGGACTGGTACACGTAACTTCTGGTTCTGTGCACTTCAGGGATAACTCTTATTCTAAGATGGTCTTTCTTGGCCCAATTTAGAGAGATTTCTAAGTAAACAATGTTTTATATGTAAGTCATATGTCCGAATCTAGACAGGTCCACACTACAGCATGATCCAGGTTGTAGAATACTCTTACAGTTGAGTGTTTGCTGGTCTTCTCAGAGATTAGGACAATCTGTAACAAAGTCTGTTAGGACAATTACCATACCAAATAAAAATGAGTTGGATGTCACATCACAACATAAATTGGAAAGACAATTTTGAAAGTAATAAAAAATTGCATCACAGAACAGCTCATTCTGAAGCATCTAAGAGAATAGGCTATTCTTGACTTTGCCTTAAGTAACTTTCTGAAATAATCCCTGTAAATAAGTATGATTGAACTGCTAAAGAAAAAGCATAATATAGTTAAATTTGACATGTTTTGTGAGATCAAACTAAGCAGTAGTTTGCAACACTGAAATTCAGGAGCCAGATGCTTTTTAAATAAGTAGACTACAGCAGTTTGAAAGACAATTAAGTAAAAAGAATAGAAAACTAAAATCCATAGAAGCATCCTGTTAGACAGTCAGGGAGAGATCTGAAAACTCTTGTATACCAAAACAACAAAAAAGAAGTGAACAGGGCAGGTACCGAAGTGGTTTAAATATAAAGTTTGCAGGCCTTCAAGCCACTTTTTCTGAACAGAACTCAAATGATGGCAACAAGTAAGGTTCAATATGGTTAGGAGGTTACAATTCCAATATGATTGCCAAAAATAAGAACAAAATATGCTAAAAACAAACTTTGCAAGCCTAGCAGAATGCATGTGGGATGTCAGTAACCCCAGAGATCTTGCAGTGAGACATTCTCATTGGACCTGTTGGAATGGGTCCAGTGGAGGGCCACGAGGATGATCAGAGGGATGGAGCACCTCTCCTATGAAGACAGG
>JAOXNO010000052.1:37169626-37189567 GCA_028565335.1 Limnodromus scolopaceus | reverse complement strand
AAGGCCAGGCTGGATGGGGCTTTGAGCAACCTGCTCTAGTGGGAGGTGTCCCTGCCCATGGCAGGGGGGTTGGGACTCAATGATCTTTAAGGTCCCTTCCAACCTTAACGATTCTATGATTCTATGATTCTTTTTTACTTAGTTCTTTTGCATAGTGAATACAAGATACCTATATACAGAAGTGAAGTAGAAAGCAGCTTTTGAGGCATTCTCAAAGACAGAGATATTAAAAAAGTATAAGAGCAGTGGCTGAAATAAGAGAACAAATTGAATTGTTATAAGAATTATTTGACTTTATCCAAGAGTTTTGAAAGAACTGATGAACACAGTAACAAACACTATTCGGCAATCTATGAAACTCAGAGTTAATACCTTCATGATGTGTACACACCAGACTAGATTGTGAAACAACTGTATTTCTCTAACTCCTCAGAGTTCTTCGGAAAACTGGTAGATAATATCTTGTACAACTCCTCAAATAGTATGAAATTTCTTTCAGGATAAATCTGAACTGAGACATACATGGTCTACTATACATCTTCTAACTAAGGACTCCAAAGTATACTAACATTATAGTAAAATCCTATGCCAAGATGAATAAGATAAATAAAAAAATAATATATATTACCACTTCAAAGTATATCCATCAGTCAATTGAAGCATCTGTGAAAGGCTGAGACTTTCTCAAGAATAACTAACTAGTCAAAAGTAGGAAGGGTAATACCTACTGCCCTCTTTGATATGAATTCTGGACTGCAATTCACATACAATCATAGGATAAGACTTCCAAATTAGTTGCATCATGTGATTTCACACCTTCCTTTTAAGTTCTGTTGTTGACCATTGAAGTGGACAGACTACTATTACAAGTTAGAAATAGAATATATACGATAAAACCATTGGTTTGGGTTGTTCATGTCTAGATGCAGTATGCAGAGTACTCATGCTGGCTTTAGTTCCTGCTGACTTTGGAGTCAGTCCACGGCTTACTCTTCCTCATGATGTATAATTCAGGACAGATTTCTGTTGAATAATAGGGAAACTAAAACATTTACAGTGAACTACAAAATGGTCTGTTACTCCTATCGCACTGAATTTAAGAAAGACTGAAGCAGTGCATTGCCTCTGAATTTGTACCTGACAAAAAAACACATCTACACTACTGTATCTTTGGAGGGGCTTCCTGGGGAACTATATTTAGCCTAGGTATCAGGAGCTCAGCTATAGCAGCATGAAACTCAGCATGCACTAATTAGTCAGGCTCCTCAGAAAGCACTTGCAGGCCGTACTGAGGTCTGTGATGCTGCAGCTTACTGCTTGTATTTGAAATACATGCTAGCCTAAAAGTTAGCTTAGTCTTGTTGTAACTGCAGTATAGAAACCCCTTCAAAAAGATGCATTTTGCCCTTGATTCCAGGTGTCAGTGTGCTTGAAAACAAGATGTCAGGCAGTTGAGGATGAATATAGGATATACACATATACTATATTATGTCATATCTTAACTATATCTTCTCTATATATGTATATAGAGAGCATATATACCTATATCATGTATACTATTATATACTTCTGGTTTTTTCTTTGCTTTGCTTCAGCTGAAAGTTTTATGTTATGCACAAAACAACTAAATCATGAATAACAAACGCATGTTATTTAATTCTCTTAGTGGAGACCAGCAATTATTATATACTGACTGCTCAAGGATGTTATTTTTGTAAACAAGAAAGAAACTAAATGAGCATAGAATTCATCATTAGGAAATGGTCTCTTATTCAATTAATACACATTCAAGAGAGTCCCATATGCATGTGCTCTAGTCAGTGAAGTACTGCAGAAAAATAGGAAGAGATCTCCCAGGGTGTAGCACAACCTGCTTTCTCTACCATATGCCTTCTAAATATGTTCCTCCTTTTCACTATACTCACAAGACAACTTGCTGATTCTTGGCAAATTGGTTCTGATACATTAAAAACATATGATTCCAAAGGAATAGGCTTCGCTTATTAAAACCCCCAAGAACAACTATTAAAAAAAAAATATTAAAAAACCCAAACCAAAGAAAAACACCTTTACAGAAGTGACCAGTGAATTCTGGCAACAGATATATACTTTCAAAATTGTGGTGCTCTCCTTTACTTTCTGGAGTAAATCCATCTAATGCCCCATTCCTTGCCAAGCTATGTCCTCAACCAAGTGCTAAAAACGAAAGCTTAAAAACCTCAAGAGATACTCCATGTTGCATGAAACATAATAGTATTTATTTGGACAAGGTACTACAGACAAGAGTTACTATAAATTTAAAGAGAGCATGACATAGATTCAGGGAAACCATAAACAGTTTTGAGATTAGCCGAAATATGGATTTAAAAAAAAACTAGTGAATTTTCAAGACGAAAACTGCGATATATTGCCTTTTAATTGTTTTGTTTAATGCTAGAGGAATACTCAAGAGTTCAAATAATTAATAAGCTGCTGGTTACTCACAGATTTTAAATAATACACTAAAATTGACATTTATAGTGTAAGTCTTCAATGCAGCTCTATAAAGTTGTGCAAGAATTGTGTAGGAAGTTTTATTCCTAAAAAAGAGATTTTTAAAGGCCCTCCAAATAGCCACAGAACAAGGAACTGTTAATTAAGAGGAGAATGGGAGGTAGAGGATAGGGGAAATAGAAATAAGTGATTTATATACAATTCAAAGTATATTAACACATTTTAAGGCATATGTGTGTACTTAAAAAGAATAAACATGAACTGAGGTGAAGTAAGGTTGAATAAAGGTAAAAGTAGCAATAAATCAGCATCTACAGTTGATAACTGTGATTAGAAATTCAAGAGTTGAAACATTAGCAATTACTGTTCGAAACTTTGATAACTGAAGAGGTATCAGTTGATTGGAAAACAGTGATTTGTTTCAGTACTTAGCACAGCTTTCTTAAAATTATTTAAAATAGATACACATCTGCAAGTTCTGCATATCTTTACTGTGGGCTTTAGAAACACAAAATTCAGTTCATGTGTTGTCTATTTTCTTCCTAAACTTAAAATTAGTAGGAATGCTTTTCCCAGCAACTTGGGGAACCTGAATTTCTAACTGCACAGCCCATGGATCTCTTAAGAACTGCTTGGATTTGGAGAAAACAAAATGTTCTAGTGCTTAGTATTGCTTTGCCCAGCTGTGAATCCCAGAATAATTTATTTTGTTTTATCTGAACTTTCGCAGTCAGTGACATCTTAATTACTAACTGTCCTGAAAAGTACACTTAAAACCAGTTCTATGAATCGGCAAGTTTCATTAAGTCCAATGCACAGAAATAATAAATTAAATGGGGAAAAAAAAGTGTGTATAAATGTTCTGTATTATTCAAGAAACAGACTTGGAAATAGACACACTCATATGACTGCATATTATGTGATATAACAAATAATATTTTTTGCAATATGAAACAATTTTTAATACAGAACCTTTTTTCAAATGGCTGTTTCAAAATATGAACAGAAAAGTCCATCTACAAATAAGATAGATAAATCAGGGAACTGGTGAATATTCACTGAGTAGATACGATTTATTTTCACTGTGCTCAACAGAATCCATCAAAATCCATCACATACAATGTAGAAAAGATGAGATCTATGTTAAGAAGATTTTAGTGTTTAGAAGGCTCAGTATAAATCTTTTTGCAAAGTAAAGCAAAAGCCAAGACATTGTATGTTATGGTAAAAGGACTCTAAGGAAAATTTAAGCTGAATCTTTACAGTGATTCCTGCCATAATATCATAAGTCTTAGAAATTCACCATGTCCATTTTAAGAAATTCAGCCATGTTATAAATCACAGATAAATGGAAATGTCTTATTGTGGATTCATAACACCTCACATAATATGCAATGCATTTTATTTATCTTGACTTCAATTCTAAAAAACAAGGCTTCAGTTGTTCTAAAATAACATGTAGTAACAAAATATGCAGTGACCACTGATAGCATCAGCAATATAATGTGTTCCTGGAGAGTCTGGGGTGGTTTTTTTTTTTCCATCTTTGAGAAGTAGCTTTCTCTTCCTCAGAAAAATAAGCAACTGGACATTTAAATCTGAGGGTTTTATTGTACATATAGAGATAAATATCCTGAATATTACACTCCTTTCAGTAAGTCTTCACCTACACTCAGGGTCTGAAGATACATCAACATTGCATTTTTGCCACATATATTTACTGATATGCTAAGATCCCATTAGTATGTTACCAACATTGTGTTTTAACTTGCTGTCTTTAATATCAGTGTGTCCCTAGCCTTAAGGGTGGTCCCTTCTTCAATACTCAAAATTTCCTAAGTAACAAAAACTCTCATTCAAACATTTTAAGGAAGTTATCAATTTTAACAATAGGCTGTACCATAAAAGAATTCCTGTTAGTGTTCAAATAGATTTGTATTTAAAGATATTTTTTAGATTAAAAAATGCTGTTTTATGTGCAAGCTATTTGCACACTCAAAATTGCATTCCAGTTATTCCATGACAACGCTAACACTTTGCATCTAATTTTTTCATCCTCAAACTTTCGCTCAATTTCATCTGTGCAGATCTCTTTCTGGCTATTCACATTTAAAGATCCTTTTGAGACCATTTTGAAAATGCAGCCACTAATGAGAGGGATGATTAAGAGGCCTAGCAGTTTGCTATTAGCATATGGAAAAATGAAACAGTTTCCATCTGCATACCTATTTTTATCTCTCTGTTTCTTCTCCTGCCCTTAAAGTAGAACTATAACATTAGGTAATCTGCCTTGTTAGGGCATTGGAAAAGCAATCCAAAGTGGGAAGCCTTCTATGATTGCTGAGTGAACCAGTCTAGAGAAGCAGTGGCTTTTCTGCCCATTATTATCTTTGTACTATAGTCTATCATAGAATGGGTACTACAGTTGTGTTAATCGACACCTTTGAATTTAAATTAGTAATTTTTTTTGGTCAAATTCTTTGAGGATATTTCAATACTTCATGTAAATAAAAAAACATACAAAGATGCCAAATAACAGCAAGTCCATCAACTGATAAGTGTTCTATGTTAAAAATCTTTTCATACATTTCATACATTCATACAAACTCATACATTTAACTTTTGGCTTTGATCCTATCACAAATAAAACGCATTTGACAATTACTTGTGGATAATCAATACAGGTTTAATCTCCAGCACCCAAGGTTAAATCTGCTAACAGTTTTTATTAAGCACAAGACAAAAAAAAGTTATCAAATACATCTTCCATTAGAACTCTGCACTTCAATATATTTTTTTTATGACAGACTACCCAATGCTTAGGCGAAAGAACAGATTCAGGAGTAGTGATAATCTAAAATTTCAAATAGGGTTAACAGTGGGTTCAGCTTAGAGAAGACATTAATTATTTTTCAACACAGTAGCAAAATGACAACCATTTCCACATTAAAATAATAGGCATTCCACAAAACCCAAACTTAGTCAAATTTTGAAGTATTTGCTCTGAATTTCTTGTCTTTAGGTTGTCACCAGCAAAAAGTCAGTGTCAAATCTAGATGGTCAAGTTAGCTTTTGCTTTAGACAAAGCTGTATTAGCCAGAACATATAGAAGATTTAGTAGGCAAATGAGAGAACTTTTGGCAGGAAATTTCATTTAACTTATAAAGGGGGGAAGGAATTCAAATTTGAAAAACTGGTCATTGCATGCCCTCAATTCTGTGTTGACTACTTCCTAAAAGGGCAGAAAAGTACCAAGGTATGATACAGTATCCGCAGATGGGATCTTTCAGTGAGCTCCAGCAACATGCATCAATGGACTGAAGGAAGTTTCTGAATTCCTCCACCGTGTACTGCTTGATCATGCCTGATTCACACAAACACATCCTCAAACCACACCTCAGCACCCAGCATCAGAGCAATTTCAGTCAGTATAGCCATAAAAACTTAGAGAAGTTTGAATTGTGTCGCCTTTCTACAAAATAATGCCAGCTCATTTCTGTAAGTTATGAGTTTCAAATTAAAATATCTAATGACATTTCTTAAGTACAAGTAGTTTTATGAATTTTAAGCCACTGTAGATTATTACTAATCTGAGTATAACTTTGGAAAGGAAAAGGGGGAATGGCAGGTAACTTGTGTCCATTCTATTGACAGGTGTATGCATTTATTTTAAAAGATTCTAATAACATATTCAAGCAATATTTACACAATTTTAATCAAATATGCTTCTGAATATCAATCTAGCAATCAAGTGTATGTGTTTTCAGGGAGATGAAAAGCCACAAAATAACAACAACCAAAAAACAACCCCCTCCACAACAACCTGACCAATATTGCTCACCTGGGAGCATGAATAATATTCATTAGACAAAACAGTGCCAAACAGAAAACTACTTGTAGAAAGTCCAGAGGGCTGGATTTTTCTTATATTGCAAACATAATACTCTGTCCAAAATAATACATATAGCAAAGATACAATAAAATGAAAGCAGGCTTCAGAGTTGCTTACTTACCAGAAAGGTAAGAAATGAGTAGCAAACACCTACGGTACTATTTCAGTATCTGAAATATATTTTAGTTAGTATGACGCAGTAAACGAACTTGCCTAATTTCAGGTAAAGAAGAGAGAAAACCCTGCTCATCTCAGAATCCCCATAGACAAGGAATAGTATTTTCAATTTGATTCACCTGTTTTCTCTTGAAAAAATATTGCTATATGAAGTCAGTCACCATATATTTGCATTCTAACAATCCCTATCATCAAGTTTGGACTACAAGAAGCAACCCTGCTCTTTCTTACATAAATCCAGTCAGGCAAAGATTTAGTTTCATTGAATTGAGCTTGTAAGCAGTACAAACACAATGAAAACATTGATACACATTCATTGGTTTGAGAGTGGGTTTTTTTGTTTGTTTTGGTTTCTTTTTTTGTTGTTGTTGGGTTTTGTAACCATCACCAGCTGTTACAGCTGCTCTGTATCTACCAGTTCATCACAGTGATTTTTCCTTGGATGCAAATATGAACTGATGCAAATATGATCAGGCTGAGAATTTCACAGCTCACTTAATGGGGAGCTGACAATTGAAGTCAGATATTACCTGCCAGTTAGCACTATTCCTAAGTCAGCTCATTTTTGCAAACTGGTGAGATGTCACAGAGACAATTTCCCAGCGTAACTGTATATTCAAAACACCATCTATTAGGAATTGTTGCATCCTCATTGCTTCACACATAGCCCTAGGGACTTCTTGTTACAAGCAGCACCTGGGGAACTACAGGCTGGTCAGTCTCAGCTCTGTGTCCAGCAAGATCATGGAGCAGATACTCCTGGAAAGGCACATGGAAAATAAGGAGGTGATTGGTGACAGCCAACATGGCTTCACAAAGGGTAAATCGTACCTGACAAATTTGGTGGCCTTCTATGATGGCATTAGAGCATTTGTGGATAAGGGAAGAGCAACTGGCATAATTTACCTGGACTTGTGCAAAGCGTTTGATACTGTCCCACATGACATCCTTGTCTTTAAATTGGATTTGATGGAAGGACCACTCAGTGAATAAGGAACTGGCTGGATGGCTGCACTCAAAGAGTTGTGGTCAACAGCTCAATGTCCAAGTGGCACCCAGTGATGAATGGTGTTCCTCAGGGGTCAGTACTGGGACCAGCACTGTTAAATAACTTTGTTGGTGACACAGACGGTGGGACAGAGGGCACTCTGAGCAAGTTTCCTGACAACATCAAGCTGTGTGGTGCAGTCAACACACTGGAGGGAAGGGATGCCATCCAGAGGGACCTGGACATGCTTGAAAGGTGGGCCAAACCTCATGCAGTTCAGCAAGGCCAAGAGCAAGGTTCTGTACATGAGTCATGGCAATCCCAAGCACAAATACAGGCTGGATGGAGAATGGATTGAGAGCTGCCCTGAGGAGAAGGACTTGGGGGTATTCATTGATGAGAAGCTCAGCATGACCCAGCAATGTGTGTTTGCAGCCCAGAAAGCCAACTACATCCTAGGCTACATCAAAAGTAGTGTGGCCAGCAGGTCAAGGGAGGTGATGCTGCCCCTATACTCTGCTTTGGTAAGACCCCACCTGGAGTACTGTGTACAGCTTTGTAGTCCTCAACACGGGGAGGACGCGGACCCATTGGAGTTAGTCCAGAGGAGGGCCATGAAGAGGGCTGGAGCACCTCTCCTGTGAAGACAGGCTGAGAGAGTTGGGGTTGTTCAGCCTGGAGAAGAGAAGGCTCTGGGGAGACCTTATAGCAGTCTTCCAGTACCTAAAGGGGGCCTGCAGGAAAGGTGAGGAGGGACTCTTTATCAGGGAGTGTAGTGACAGGATGAAGAGTAATGGTTTTAAGCTTAGGTTTTAAAGAGGGTAGATTTAGATTAGATATTAGGAAGAAAGTCTTGACTGTGAGGGTGGTGAGACACTGGCATAGGTTGCCCAGGGAAGCTGTGGATGCCACATCCCTGGAGGTGTTTAGGGACAGGTTGGACAGGGCCTTGAGCAACCTGGTGTAGTGGGAGATGTCTCTGTTCATGGCAGGGGGGTTGGAACCAGATGACCTTTAAGGTCCCTTCCAACTCAAACCATTCTATGATTCTAATATCTTGTGGAATCATTTGGTAAACAATCATGTTGTTTCAAAGCTGCATAGCACTGCAGCTTTTTATCTGGAGTATATGTTTGAGTACCTCCTAAATCTCTAGCACTTAACCTTCACAAGTAAATCTTTGAGGTATGAATAAGGTACTGAAACAAAGGAAAAGTGATTTTAACTATATTTAGGCATACAACTGTTTTTAAAAGACTTCCTGATGTCAAATTACATTGATTGCAAAATGAGTTAAGAGCCTGAACAACTTTACAAATTGGCCCCAAGTGAGTTGCCACAGAATATAAATCAGGCTGTTCAGCTACAGAATGCCCAGTCCTGTCTGGAACAGGGGCTCAGTTAGTGCCACCACAAAATCTTAGAAACCAAGAACAACAGGAATAACATTTTATGGGGAAAAGCTGAAGCAAGAGGGAAAAAGTCAGTGGAGAAGGCAAGTCTAGAGAGTGTCCAGGGGACAGGAAACAATATGAATGGAACAACTTGGTGCAAACAAACCAGGCAGCAGCAGCTCCTGCCATAATGCAGTATGCTAAGATTTCCTTTCAAACTAATGACACCTGACGGTGCTACTCTGTGTCAGAATCTGACTTTAAACATTTAACATTTAAACATTAAACAAGTATGTATTGGAGAAAGCACTAAACAACATTCCAGGTCCTTGAGATACCATTAGGGAGATACCACAAGCATCAGGACTTCATCAAATTAGAAATTCAGAAAACTAAGGTTATAAAGGTAATTGTTCAAATCAAGTGAATTAAATTTAGTAAATTGAACAAATATTTAACATATAGGAAGACTATTTCCAGGCAGCTCTTAAGAGGGTCCGTCTGAATAGAAGACTAGAAAGCCATCAGTAAAGTATTATGTAACATAACAGTAACTGAGATACTAAGGTATCAAATGTAAATAAAGTGAAATATAAAACAAGTGAAAGAATGTTTCATTTGTTTATATGTCCACAGTAAAGACTGGGTAACAAGAAAGATAAATTGGAAATTCTCACTGATGAGAAACAAAGACATAATGATTGATATTATTGATGCTGGTAGTTACTGGAATTGAAATCACTGGTTATAATCCACTTAAATTGGTAAATAGATGAAAATTCATCACTTGTTTCAGAGGTCTAAGAACATCAAACTCATAGTTATAAATGTGTATTTCATGCTCTAGCAATCCCAGAAAGGCTTATCCCTGAATCAGCCTACAGAACAGGAAGAAGCATTTCTTCACCGTACATCTGGAATGTATGGGCTCAGCAGTGTGTTAGAACTTCAATATGAAGGACTGGACAATGATCTCATGCAGCCAGAGTAATAAAATGTTATTTAGTTTTCAAAACACAGAAAACACTGCAACTGATGCTATTCTAGATTTTGGTGGTCTTCTAAGTCAGGATTAATCATCCTGACTAATTTCTTTCAACATGAACAAACAGGCAGCACTCCCCATCTCCAGTGTTTAGGAAGGGTCTCTTTCCTTTAAAACAATAAATCTACTGACTGGCAAGAAAAGAATTAGAAAAATAAGATTTTGAAAAATCAAAGGTTTCTAAAGGCCAGAATATTAAAAGTTCCAAATTTAGAGACAACTTCATCTCAGTGATCAGGTGAAGGTAGAAATTGGATTAATAAAATTAAAAAAAAAAAGAAAGCCAAGAAGATATTAAATAATATAAATTAAAAGTTATGAAGCATGGAAAATTGATCAGATAGAGTAGAAATAGTGTCTATAGCCCAGCAAATCTGGAGATATTTGACCATTTTCTTATTTTTCAACTTTGATTTTGAGATTAGGGGTTCAGGAAACCCTTAATAAGTTCTGTTCTTCATGTATCAATAAAAAAATACAGCTATCTCAATCCATTTTGTCTGAATTTGAATTTAGGATCCTCTCCCAGACAGCTGGACTGCTAAGATTAGGTCAATTCTGTTATTTTTACAGTGGAATAAATTGAGGAGCTTTTTTCCTCCTAGGTAGAATTGGCCTTAGTATGCTGCTCTAAATAATTTAGTGTAATTTTACAGAAAGTAAATACTCCATATAAAGGAGAAAAAAAAATAGCTGTAGTATATATACAATAACAAATTATACAATTCATAGCATTTCATAGCATAATAATTAGGAATGCAATTTAAAAAAAGTACAAACAGCAATGCTTTATATGGGGAAAAAAAAAAAGCAAAAAAACCCAAAAAACCCAAAACTCAGGATAAGTCGTTGCAGAGGAAGATGACAGAATAATTTGTTGTCATTGAGTTATACAGAAGGATGCTAAGAAAAGCTCACCAAGGAAAAACATAAAAATCAAAAAAACTAGGAAAAAACCCAAACAAAACCACAAAGAAACAAATACCCCCAAAGAGCAGTAAAGGAAAGAAGGCAGAAGGAAATATCTTGTCTGCTAGTGTTAATATTCTAATAAATCATGGAAAACGGGAGAAATTCCAGAAGATTAGAAGAGAGCCAGTGTTGTGACTATACTAAAAATGCCAAGAGGGATGAATCAGGTAACCACAGGCCAGATGCCCAACTTCAGTTCTTGGCAAAATAACAGAAAGCTGCTGCAACAGTCTAACAGATTAAAGTATAGAAAAATACTTAATTCCCAGCTACGTGACTTTAGAAACAATTGGTCTGGACAAAAATCTTGATTTTATGCTTTCAAAAGATTACAGATTTGGTTGATAAAGGTAATTACCTACGTGTAATAAACAATTTTTACAGGGCATCAAGAATGAGTACGATTCAGTATTGTACTCCATTTGTGCAGAAAAAGATAACTGATTGCTCTGAAGAGTTAGCTCTTGAAATTCCTGGGGTTTCCTGCTTTGAAAGAATGAGTGATACAGCTGCAGCATAGCTGAGAGATTGGAGCAGCCCTGCAGATACCTGTGTCTGGCTGTCTATGCTTAACATCCAACTGTCTAACTGGTGAGCAAAATCGTAAGAAATAGGACAGGAGTTTGCTTTGGATCCCTTTTCCACAAAATAGATAATAATTTTTAAAAGTGCATAGAAAATTATTTGATCAGAATCTTCCAGATTCAGAGCACTGCTCTGAATATTTTTTACCACCTTGAAACAGGAAGGAAGAGGAGATTTCTGCAGGCACCACCGAAAATTCTGAAAGGGGAATTGTGCATCCAGCTTCAATATGTGAATTACAAAAAAGTTTAAATATTTTTGCCCTATCCTCTCCAGGGCAAAATGGAGCAAATTACTTATAAGGTAGACAAATTAAGTGTCTGACTAGCTGCTTGTCTTGAAATAGGCTGAGAGGTATCTTGCTTGTTTCATTTAAGTATTCACTCACAATGACAGAGGCACTAAGTACGGAAGAATTCTTTAACAAGACAAGAAGTAATGGAAACCGATATCTAAAAGCTACAGCCAGATAAACACTAACTGGAAATAAGACACAGTTATTGTGGAGATGGTTCATAGCATAGGATAATTCAGGCTGGAAGATACCTCAGAGGTCATTTAGCCCAATCTGCTGCTAAAAGCAGGATCAGCTCTGATGTCTGAGAGGATCACCCAGAGCTTTATCCAGTCACATCTTGAAAACTTGCGAAGGCAGAAACTGCAAAACCTCCTTGGGAAACCTGTTCTATTACTATTAATTACTATCAGGGTTGAGCGTAGAGGTGAACGTGTACTTTGGCTATCCATTATTTTCTGAATTGAAAAAATGTCTGCAACTATGAAAAAAGTATTGGAATAATTAAAAAATGAAAATTAAATGCTAAGAAAGGAGCAGCTGAAAAATAAAGATGGTAAGTATATCGCTAAATGGTATAGTAATTTTGCTTTACACTCATTCTTTCCTCCTAATACAATCATATGAGCATCCTAGAGTGATCTGGGACATGAATTCTTCGCAATATGATATGAACTTTTCACTAATATCAGATATTCAACTTTTTTGGCAGACAATGATGGCCAAGTAACATTAGATATTGAAGACAACACTGAAGTATAGGGGAACTACATTATCATCCTTGACCGTCTAAAAAATTTCTTGAGACAATGTTTTTTGCTTTATGCAATTTGCCTTTTCAAAAGTAACTGAGATTTTGACATAAGGAGGCATTAGTCACTAGTGGAGTTTTGGTTGAAAACAAAAAATGTGTTCCTCTACTGTTGAAAAAATGGAAGCAAAGCACAATCAAAGATATTGAATTCATCACTCTGTAGCTTATTAATATTCTTGAAGTCAGCAATGTGAGTGGGACAAGCTATTAAATAATTCTGATGTAAATTCTTAAGGCAAAAAAAAGGGGACAAATATGAGCAGCTCAAAGGATACGAACTGCTCCTATTCCTCTGACAATAAAAAAAATGTAAGATTATATTTTATAACAGTAAATAAGTTCCTACAAAGAACTGTCCTGTTTTCACCACGTGGTTTTGGTATTTGGAGTTTTGTTTTGTTTTGGGTTTTTTTTGTTTGTTTTTTTGTTTATTTGGTTGGTTGGTTGGTTTTTAGGGTTTTGTGGGGTTCTTTTGCTCATCCTTCTTAGTTCCAGAAGCATATCCCATAGCACATATCACCAGGGGGAAAAAAAAAATAAAAAAAATCAAGGAATAGCTCTAGACGTGAAATTCAGAGTTAAAAGCGCTGATGGGGGGAGAAAAAGAAAAGCCAAAAACCACCATAGCTGTTTTAGCTGGTATAGCTATGGATGAGATTTTTCAATCCATTACTCATTCCAATCAAACTTTCAAGGCACTACAGATGTACTGCTCCATGTGGCTTATTTCAAAATAAAAGAATCTTAAACTGTGAATCATTTAGTGCTACTCACTTTGTGCAACCTATGAGGTGTCTGCCACTTGAAACTGCCCACGACTTTAATAATCAATTGGAGAATGCAGCCAATCAAATTTCACCCCATGATAGTTTCCAAGGTAACCAACAAAGATACTGACATGGACTGCACGCAGTGGAAAGAAATGCACAAAAAATGCTGCTGCATTTCCACTTTTTTCAATACTTTGGATTTAATATTATAAAATGCTACAAAACCTAAATCAGTATTGACAAAACCAGTAGCAAAAAACAATGCAGAATTAAAAGACAGTGATGAAGCACTTTTGTCTTCAGTGACACAGAAAGGCTACAGAGCTCTCTTGAAGCTCTGCTTCTCATAAACTACAGCATGGACCCCTCCCTTCACTACTGAACCATGGAAAATGAGAGCGACAGCTCATTATCACAATTAGGACACCTTCTCTGTTTTGTCCCTGTAAATGCTTTATTAAACTGATATTTGTTTATCAGTGATCCATGCAGAAGTGAACCGCCTTCATCATGATGCAGCATAAGACACTGATTTTTTACAGAGATTTATGCTAGAACTTTAAGTTGTCAGCCAAAAGAACCCCAAAACCACCCAAACAAAAAAGATCATTATTACTTGAGTATAAAGGAGGAGTTGTCAAATTACTCATTAGAAAAGCCTTCCCTCCTCTCTATTTTCTCATCCCTTCCTGTCATTCAAAGCATGATGTGCAGGGGAAAAAAAGTTGGGGGTTTTTCTGGGGAGTACTTTTTTTTCCCTTCATATTGACACCAGAATTTATTGTCCTAGTTTCTTTTAATCAAAATATCTTAGAAAATCATGATCTTGGCAAAATTAATCTCTGAGAGGCAAACTGAGCTTCTATTACTTAAAGACTTAAAATTGGGATTTAGCAATACCTAAGTTCTGTGACAATAGCACTGAGCATCGTGCATGCATATATTGGGTCCTTTTTAAATGGTTATTATTAAGAATAAAGTGCTTATACCCAATAATGGGCTCTGATACATGAAGGTTTTCCTGAAAAGCATCTTAACACAGCTTCTCTAATTTAGTTTTCCTGATCAGAGATTGTCAGTCATTTTTCTTAGTACAAAGCCACATAGTGGATTGACATCACATTCCCCAGAATCTAATATGATCCTGAGGCTTGGTTTTTCTTGTGAATTCATCAAAAAATGAATCTTTGATCTCCAGAAGAGCATAGTGCTTTCTGCATCAAGTAAAAGCTGCTTTGTTTACGAGGCTGCTTTCTACAAAAAAATCCAACCAATCAAACAAATAAACCCCCCCCACCCAAACAACAACAACAAAAAACAGAAAAAAACAATACACACACAGACAGATTCTGGTCACTGGAACTATTTCTCTCTGCCCTCTGTTTATCATATATTACAGGGCTATTCTTTGGAGGTAGAAAGGAGTATTTCTTGTTCATGAAAACAAATCCTTCAGGAAGTCATTTAATTATCTTTTATTTTTTAAAGTGCTGAATCACACAAGCTGTTTTGTGATGCTTGTGAAACTGACTCTTCAAGCTCACAGATTAGTCTGAGTGGTTTGACATGTACTGCAAACTCAAATGATTTTTAATGATTTTAGCCAAACTGGTTAGGTTATTAAATTTAACAACTGTGCAGTAGTTGCTAAATATTTTTAAATGCAATAATACTTTTCAATTATTGAAAAATTTAACGCTAGCACTCACTAAGATAACCAAATATATAAGCATTAGAGTAGATCAGAAGTTGGCAATCAAGTTCTAATTTTAATTACATGTACTTCATATTAAATTCTACTGTAAAATAAAATGGTTTCAGAACATAACCCTAATTCATTTATATTCTACAACCCTTGTGCAAAAGAGGTACGGTGGAATCATTTTCCTACATTATTAAATAAACAGTTCTGTAAATAAAATGAAAGCCAAATTTTGAAAGTAAGGTGGAGACAATGAGACTGCAATAACCTTTGTTTGCACATGCAGACAGGATAACTACATGCTTAGCCATCTGTCTGCAGAAATATCAGCTTTTATTCTTTGACTCAGAAAATACAGTTTTGAAATTGTACCCTGAAACTTCATAGAATACAATAAAAAGTAAGATTTATTTTTATAGTCCTCATACAATATAGTAGTAAACAATAACATTTCTTGGAAACATAAAGAGGCAATTCTTCTAGCTTGCCCATTTGCTTTACATTTTGCCATCTATTCAGACGGCATGGGGGGTGAGGGGGAAGAATGTGTTTATTAAGAATTTGTATGAGAACAGATTGACCCAAATGTCTGTTACCAAAATAGATTACATTAGCTAGAATGGAGTGTGTTGCTTCCATGCAATCAGCAACAGCCTTATGAAAATGTCAACTCATATATAAATTCTGATGCAGGATAAGTCAAATTCTTTCCCAAGCCTGTAAGATAAATACCTTAGATATACCATGCTTTGTACTATGAGCGCAGAATATAACTCTCCTAGAAATACTACTCTTGCAAATGGTTTCTTTCAACGCTTGAGTTATATTTATCACTCTTGGTAGACTACCAAAATAAACCAACTAGTTTCAGACAGTCCTCTCAAGTCATTAATCCTTAAGATTAGCAGTCAGACAGTTGCTATGATCAATAGTGTCCTCTGACAGACCAGTGTAGAGCTCCTTGTGTCTGGCCAAATCACCACTGAGCATAAGAATACAGCAGCTCATTCTTGTAGATTTAGGATAATACATAGTTGTGATGTAGGTTGTGAAGGATAGGACAAGTCTTTTGCTCTGAAAAACATTGCAGTGCTTACATTTTATCTTGCATATCAGAAGGAACCCCTGGGTACCAAAGATGACAAAACATTGAAGTCTATGAAGACAGTGAACCTGAAAAGTGTTGCAATCTGCTCTAACAAAGGTGGTACAACTTGTATTCCACTTCAATTTTTTTCTTAACTGTTTTTCATTAAGGTTTTAATTTAAATGTATCTATCTCTGTAAGGACACATAGGGGAGAAAAAGGACTATTTTAATCTCAATAAATTACAGCTATTTCACTTTTATCCACAGTCTTCTAATACTTATCTAACGCAAGAGCAGCAAAGCTGTAAGATGTGGGTTAGATAAAAAGTTACTGTAGAGTTGAGAGTTATGTTATTAATAATGATCTCCAGAACGTTTTGTAGTGTAATAGAATCATTTGGTGAACCAGTAAATGGTCATTCAAGTCATGTTAGGAAAACATAGCAGACGAAGAAATAAAATAAATAAAAAGAGAACCTCTTTTGGGCAAAGCATCCAATAGCAGCTTACAGAGTTAATAAGGTCACTCATTATTTCTGTGTTTCATCCGCAAGCTATTTCTTTTGTTAGACTATCCACATTTTTGTTTTCAACTGGTAAACAACTTGCAAGTCTATGATATTAAGTGACCAATATATTGTTATTCACTTCTAATTAAAAGTTGTGACTGGCAAAAAGATTTTAATTCTTTTGTTTTATATATTTGTAAGCAAAAAAAAAACAACTATTGGCTCACTTATGAATCGCTAAGTGCTGGTGCTTTATGAGCTCACCCTTTACACCTTTTAGTTAATGTAGCTACATCACTTAAGTTACCTGATATTTATTTCATTACCTGAATAGCTTATCCCAAAATCTACTGGGAAGCATCCAAGTATTTACTGGGCATGCTCATTTGCTTGCAAATTTGTGCACTACCCTTTCATTAATAATCTCGCAAACAGCATTTCCTTACTAAAATACAAGTACCAACAACCCATGGATAACTTGCAGCAATGTTCTGTGTTTTATATGAAATCACATTATCAGACACCCTTAAGGATTGATAATAAAAAAACCCTCTCTAGCCTGAAAACTCAACATTAAAGTATGAATATGTTTTTGTAGGCTATAAGCTTTTGGTTTTCATATTAATTGATTCATTATAAGAATAGGTGTTTAAAAAAAGAATAGTATTGGCCTGACATCATATTAGCACTCTCACTAATCTTATCCTTCAGTCATATCTAGCTTTTTTAGAGTGAAGATTTATATTTATTATGAAGACATGCGTATTTTGCACACAGATTCAACATATTATATGATACATTTGGAACCCTCTTCCATGCATTTGGTCAGATAATATCAAGAAAAACAAATGGTAATATCAATTGAGACTAGACAAGAAAAACAATGCCCATTGTCTCCTTCTGTGTTCTGGCATGGCATCCTAACAGGCGGTTGTATATGAAGATATGTTTCCCATTGTGGTGATTATACGAGTCATCTGTTAAATAAGCCCACCAAAGGATTTGGAAACTTATTTTAGACAATACATCGTCAGTGGTGTCTTTACTCATCCCTAGTCCATACTACTGTGTAAGATTAAAAAATTAGAAAAGCTGGGTATAAATATTTCAAAACAAACAAACAAACTAAAAACAACAAAAAACCCCAAAACCAAACAAAAACAAAACAAAAAAACCCAAACCAAACCAAACCAAAAACCCAAACCAAAAAACAACAAGAAGCACTGGAATTTGCGTCTTCCATTCTGTAGGAACTTGTCATTTAGAAATTAACAAAATTCTGTTCCTACAAGGAAACAGCTATACTTACTTTGATTTATGATTTGTTAATTTCACAAAATACTAGAATTGGTACTCAGCCAGGAATGTTTAATAGTTTAATCTCTGAATGAGAAGAAAAAGAAAGGAAAAAAAGGAAAGCTGATGAAAGTGCTGCAGTTGTGATTACATTTCTTAGAAAATTAATTATGCTAGTGAAAAGTAATATGTACAGATGGTTCTAACAGGTCACACTGACTAAATGCCACAAACAATTTTAATATTCCCATTGAACAACAGTCTCCAAGGTTGAAACTCTTATTAATTTGAAGACGAGCCTTAAAAACGTGATCCTTTTCCAGTAGTAGAAACTAGAATTCTGCCCATAGTTTTAACAGTTTTCAGCTATTCAACTGCCTTTGGGCCAGATATTTAAAGTGCCTAAAGATGTAGAAGGTACATATGGGATTTACAGAAGTGACTAAGTGAAATTCAGTGGGAAGTAGATATTGCATTCTAAATTGCCTTTAAATAATTCTGTTAAACATCTGACTGTATCGTCAAAGCACCTAAATAGATCTTCCCTTACTAAATCCAACTCTTAGTCTTCAGCATTACTGGACAATGCATCTAGTTGTTATAGATCTTTTCTTGTCCTCTAGCAGTCACACCAGCTTTGAGATCTTAAGAAGCAGTGGGTCGTTTGTAAACTTCATTTGAAGTAACTGAAATGTACAGAGTGTCTTGCAACCTGGAAGTCACATTCCATCAAAGTCTCTCAAGTTCAAAACCAGAATGTTTTCAAATTTTGAATATAAAGCCTGCATTGTACAAAATGAAGTCTTCATTTAGTTTCACTACTTTCAAAATAACATATATTTATAATTATTTGATTGCATTCATTTCATCATCACTGTCTTGTGATCATGTTACACCAAATGATGTCCCAGGTGGTGGGGTGAAAGAAGAAGTGAGACTATTGTAATACACATATCTGAGAGGTCAATTTACTTCTGAATTTCTTGAATTGAATTCAGATTCAATTTACAATCTGATAAGAAACTTAATTTGCTATTATTGTAGTTGGTTTCTTGAGTGAAAAATATGTATTAAGTTAATATGTATCTTTCTCATCAGGCTCAGCCCTGGAAGCACTGGCTGGTGGAACACGTGCAAGGAGAATGGCTTTTGCTTCTGCATTCCTCCCTCCCTGACGCAAGGGCTAGATACCCATCACTCACCTCTTTACTTCCCACTTCAAAGTCTCCTTCAAGATCAGAAAATGATATCGTAAAATGTGAAACAAGTAAGGGCATGTATCAAATCTGTCTGATAGGAGCACAACAGAAAGGACTTTATTTTCCGTATTAACAGTACCCTCTCCCTTGTGTTACATGACTCAGCTGTGGCCAATTACATTGGGACTTTCTGTCTCCAGCCACTGAAAACTTGCTTGAGAGCTCGAGATCTAAAGCTAGGAAAAATGCTGCTAAGACAGCATCAGCTTGTACGTGGTCACTCAGAGTCAACACTTCATACTAAAATGGTGTAAAAAAAAAAATAAATAATCAAGTGTGTTACTCAGGAAGAAGGACTACTTGCAAGTAGTGCCATTACTCTCTGGGTGGAGAATGGCTAAAAAGCAGCCCTGAGGAGAAGGACTTGGGAGTGCTTGTGGATGAGAAGCTCAACATGAGCCGGCATGTGCACTGGCAGCCCAGAAAGCCAACCGCATCCTGGGCTGCATCAAGAGAAGTGTGGCCAGCAGGGTGAGGGAGGTGATTCTGCCCCTCTACTTTGCGCTCGTGAGACCCCACCTGGAGCACTGTGTCCAGCTTTGGAGTCCTCAACACGGGAAGGACATGGACCTGTTGGAACGGGCCCAGCAGAGGGCCACGAGGATGATCAGAGGGATGGAGCACCTCTCCTATGAAGACAGGCTGAGAGAGCTGGGGTTGT
>JAOXNO010000052.1:37103850-37167283 GCA_028565335.1 Limnodromus scolopaceus | reverse complement strand
GCTCTAGTGGGAGGTGTCCCTGCTCAGGGCAGGGGGGTTGGAACTCAATGATCTTTAAGGTCCCTTCCAACCCTAACGATTCTATGATTCTGCACCAGAGTACTGAGAAATCTCCACATATTCAAATTTCATGACCTATCTACTGATGTAGATAAACAGTCTTGTTATTTATCTTAAATATCTCGTGATGACATAATTGCAAGAATTAAGGCTCATCTTGAGCCCATTAATGAGTTTTGTTAGTAACATGGCACCTTTAGCAGCTTACACATGTACTCCATTCTGCTCATGCCAGGGAGAAAAGTAACATTTGGAATTGGACACTGTCGAGCTACCACACACTGGGAAAGGAAGGATGACAATGCATCATCAATCCAGTTGATTGATACAAGAATTGGAATTGTAGTTCTGGAACCCTGGAATTTCACATTTTTCTTTTAACATTCAAAGTCATAAATATAATGGCAGGATAACTATGTGCACAAAGCATCTGCAGCTTAATTTTTTTTATTACTAAAGTAAGAAAATAGACCTGTAGGGGAAGCATTACCCCATTTTTTCTAATCAACAAATTTAGAGGTTTTTGTAATGATTAGGGGAATCGAACTGGTATCTTGAATAAGACCTTTTTAAGATGATAGAGTTGAGAATTATAATTTAATTACTGTAAGGGTAGTTTTCCCTTGAGTTAGGATTTATGGAACTTATCCCATGTTAGCAAATGCTTAGTAATTTTAATTGGGGTAAAAAATCATAAACAAGAAAAAATATTTTCTTTTTTAAGGCCTAAGTATTTGACAGCACTCAATGTGAATAAATGGTTAACTGGCATCTAAGAGGTGGGTGGTATTTCATTTTAATCTCCACATCCAAATGCCCTTAAACATTTAGAAACAGGTATTAAGGCACTCAAAATATTGCTTAGTCTTCAGGATACCTAAAGGTACAACAGTGTTCTAGTTTTAAGAGTGAAAGACTCCCGTGTTCAGGAGAGTGTATCTTACATATAAAATATTTGAATTCTTCCTTTAATGTAGTAACATTATGTATGCAATTTGCAGGGCAAATCCATGAATTATTAAAACCTGGATACATAAATAACTTTATGTACATATTTACTTAAATTCCCAGTTCACTAGGCTGTAACTCAGGGACTTAAGCTCAACAAAGCTGTTTAGTTTTGTCTAGGAACAAAGCAAAAGGATTTAAGCTTGCAGTAAAAGGAAATGGGAGTTTTGGGGATTGACTTCCATATGATATATTAAGGGTGGATCCATATTCTCAAAAGGGAAACATTTCAGTAGGCTTCAAATCAGGCCATAAATTACTGAACTTTCTAACAACCTTATTTCCTGGAAAATTATTTGTATTACTGTGCTTATAAGTTCGCAAATGAGTTCCTCTACTACACTCTGTTGGAGATGAGAACATGGAGAAAAGGAGAATTTTTTCTCTAAGCCTAAACAATTAATATTTTTCCAGTAATTAATTTCTTTGTGATGCATTATGGAAATAACGCATCCTCCTTTTTCCCTCCCTACCCTTAATAATTTGGGATTAAACTCTCTATATAGCAGTAAACAATAAAGATTTACCTTACCACCTTCTACATTAATTCTAAAAGAAAAGTGAGTATCAGATCACATATCAGATCCTACATAATTCCTTATTAAGCAGAATTATAGTCTATTATATGGATTTTGATGTGCCAGTTACCCTTTCTAAAATGCAAAATCCAAAATTTCATACACTTTTCTTCCAACCTTTTCTTCTTGCTTTCCCTTGAGTAAGTCATATTAAAGAATTCATTATTTGAGAAATATTTCTTAATAGTTTATAAGTTTGTTCATAACCACAGAAAAGCTGTAGACAGATTTTCAAGAATAGTTACCTTTCAACCATGTTAGAAAAAAAATCAGGAGTACTGGACTTGTGTACACCATCCTCTTGAAGTTACTTGCTTCATGTTATGACTGAGTTTCTGAAGATACTGAGTTAAGATAGAACACTTTCAGGAAAGCAAATGAATGTTCTCTAAAAAAACCCACACCATTTTAGCTTTCAGTTTGGACATTTCAAAGCAGAAGACAACTTTTGGTAATTCTGGTGATTATATTATTGAGTTCCAAAATAAAAGCAATGCTAACATCCAATGCTCGCTTTCTTACCCTAATGAGTTCTCTCGTAGGTGGGATAGTCATTGTTTTAGGAATGAGAAAAAGAGATTTGTTTGAAGAGTTTACATATGTTGCAAAGGCTCCTGAATTCTAAGTATTCTCACATAATGGAGGTGTTCTTTAAATAAGGAAAAGTTAATCTGAATGTTTAAGTCTCCTTTTGTCCCATTAGCATTTTTAGGAGTTAAAAATCATTCTCATTTCCCTCAAGAACAAAATTTCAGTCCCTAAACTGTATTTTCTGACAAAGCTGACAAATTTATCACTTACAAGAACCAAGAAAATATTCTAAGCCTGAGATACTGAAGCTGAGAAAAAACAGTTAACTCAAATACATACAAGTATGTTTGCCTATTGAACATAAATGTATCAAGTGTTCTGAAAGAAATAACCTTCTTGATAGGGACCAAAGTACATATGTTGCATAGGTGTAACTAAATACAACAACTATTAAAGATATACCAAAAAGGTCATACAGTTTTCTTCTAGTCCATTTGCAGTGGATTGTAGTTGTAATCATAATTTTATGCATTATCAGATCTATTCAAAAACATTTTATTTTCTTCCTCAGTCATCATTGTAATTATTCAAGAAATTTAGGTATTTTATGCCCTGATCATTATCTGAATAACTGGAAAGATTAAGGTAAAACAAACAAAACATACACCACTCCCAAATTCTTTTGGTAGATTTGTACTGAAGACGACAAGTTACTTCCTAAAAGCACTCCACAGATTCAAAATTAAATAATTATCATATCTCTAGTGTAGACAGCTAATGATGTTACTGAACTCTATGTTTAATGTTTCATTAAATTGGATGATTTATTTGTGTTATGATCCTGGACAAATTTTAAAGACACATTTCTTACCAGAAAAATTAAAGATGGTAATAAGATTTAGGAGAAGCAGAAATATCAGAAAAGCTTACTAAAACCATTTTTATTAGATTATTTAAATGTTGATAGCAAGGTGATCACAGAATTGGGGCTTTGCTTGCCAAATAACATTACAGGATTTTAGGAATTACGCAGACAGTTTGAGGTTTAGATGGGGCAAGTCTTGCAGAGGGAGAAAATTGCCATACCTGCAGTATATACTGAACAGCTCCTAGAAATGGGGAATATACAACAGATTTTTAGTAGGATTCTCTTTCCAGACTTCTACATCAAGACCGGTATCTGCTAAAAATAAAACTACTTTCCTCAGTGTATACAACTCAGCTATGTACATAGATGCTGCTGTTTACTGACCCAGTCAGAAGTTCAAGCTGTAAACAATTTCAAGTAGGATTTTGAACATAACATGCACTCTGCAAAACTAAAAATCAGTCTATAAAAAGTACCTCAGAGAACAGCAGTACTACATAGGTGACATCCTTTCATACTTTGCTGATTTGCATAGGGTTCAGATCTCAAGAGGGTTATCATAAAATTTGTAAATAATATATAATTTATATAACAGAGATAATAACTAGACTTCAAAACACAGTTTGTGCTTTGCATTAAAGAAGGGATTGGCTGTCCTTCATATAGAAAGAAATCATCCATCATTCCTTTCAAAGGAAACTCTCATTTTTAAGGCTCCTGCTCAGTTGGTAGACACGTAATTCTTAAATTTAAAGGCATGGATAACTTAGGAAAAGTTATTCTGTGCCTCAGAGAGCAAAATCTACTAACTTCATAGCACTTCCATACATAGCCATATTTTTGTCTCTGTCTAGGGCCAGCTGAGGTAAGTTGTAATAATTGGTATGAGTTCTTAAAATACAATAGAATTCTAAACTCAGTTTTGATGCACATGGAATTTTCTGGCCTTGAAACCAAGGCTCCATTGCCAAGTGTGTCAAGAAACGCATATACATTAAGACAATTTGCATTTCAGTTGGTTATATAACATCCATCTTACTTGATTGTTATAATAAAAATAAACTGCAAATATAGCACAAGACGATTAGAGATCAGTATAATTTTCTTCATATCATAACCATCTTTATATCATTGGTACTGACTTTGGATCACATTTTCTACATAATGCACATCAAAACTTCAGTTTGATGATAGTTCAGATAGAAGAAAACACATAAGTAGTAGCCTACTAATCTTCTTGAAATAAATAGTAAAATTTTCAGACTCTGTTCCAATTTAAAAAAAGAAAAAAATCAGGATCAAACTCCCAATGAAAAAGAGTTACTCACATAACCATGTTCAGATAAAAGTAAAAATAAGCTGGGAAGTTTAAGCAAGAGTTGAGTCAGATAACTGGTTGGATTCACATGCTGATGAATGAATCTCCGTATACATAGTTTTTAGTCATATAAGAACATATTAGTAAAATACAGCAGAGTAAAGACTGGGCATAAAGATATTCTTCTTGAATAGTATTCTGCGCTTAGTCAAATTAGGCTTCTGGTATACCACAAAAAAAGCAAACTTCAAGATCAGCAGCTTCCCTGCTAGGAATTTCTAGTGCCTCCAGAGCACGTGATCAGCAATAATAATGCAGAATAGTCATGTAAATCTCAATTGGTCTTATGAGCTAAAGATGAGCTAAAGAAACCCTACTTTCTTCTTTACTTGCAAAAAAATGAATTCAGCACATTGTGGATAAAGAAATGAGAGGATATGACCAAAATTTCCACAGCTGTGGAAATAGATAATGGCCATAAAAGGTGAAGTAACTTCAATATGGGTATGGAAAATAATACACATTTTATTAAGGTAATTTTAAAGCACTAATGCCTCTACTTCTAGAGAATTTACTAGTGGAATTCCACAAGATTTACTGCTATAGTCATAACTGAACTGTTAACCTTTGCAGACTGCTACTATAATACATTAAATATTTTTGTAAATGCTTTAATAAGTCCAAATTACTGCTAATACAATTAATTAGTGCTATGAACCAAAATCAACGATGCCTTAATGATGCCTCAATACTCATGATCAATATATTTCATTTCTATTACTACTCTCTGCAACCTTGTATCTATGAATTATAGGGCAGAGGAAGCTGAAAATAGGATTACTAACAATATTTAAAAAAAAAAAAAGATCTGATTCTCATGCATATTATCTTAATAGGTTATTGCAGTCATTTAATATGATGCATAACATAAAAATTTAGCTGAGTACTAAAGTAGTCTTAAAGTCTAGGTAACCACAAACGTCACTGCAGGCAATTGTGTAATATAGCCTCCTCCCAGTAGATGGAGGTAGGAAAACAAACGAAATTGATGTATAGCAATCAACTTGTGTTCAACTTTTGTTGAACTTTCATTGGTTTTTTAGGTATCTGCATTTGTCAAAACCACTGCAAAACCTATCTAGATCAGTGTTATCTTTTATTAATGCTGTTTCTAAGAATACTTTCTTTCCCTCTGGTACTTAAAGCACATTCAATAGGAATACTTTTGAAACTGCGTTGTGATAGAGCACTGTGGGCTAAAGAAGGCTCATTGCTACTCTGTCATTATTACACATCATTCCCCTCCTTCTCTATTTTCACCTACAATTTCACATTCTCTTTTATACTCCTTGACATAGACTATTATTATTTCCTGTTGTACACAAACAGTGCCAAATGCTTATTAAGTAGTTGTATTGCTTTCTGGCATTTCAGACTGTCAGCAGCAGTATGAGTAAGGTAGATCAGAGAGGGTAGGGAGCAAGGTTAAGTTTCAAACACAATAAGAGTTTCACTCATGACAGGACTAACTTTTGATGCAGTACAGGAACATTGAACTCAAATCACACCTTTCCTCCTAGATAGGTTTGTGGTATACATTGAAAAGATTTGTATTGTTTCTTTACTTTCTGGTAAACATTATTAATACACTAATATAGAATCATAGAATGGTTTGGGTTAGAAGGGACCTTAGAGATCATCTAGTTCCAACCCCCCTGCCATGGGCGGGGATTCCTCCCACTAGAGCAGGTTGCTCAAAGCCTCATCCAGCCTGGCCTTGAACACCTTCAGGGATGGGGCATCCACGACTTCCCTGGGCAACCTGTTGAAGAAAATAGAGAACAAATACAAACTGCAAGAATGGAAATTCCAGCTAGATAAACATAAATAAGAATTCATTGGAAGATGAGTCAAACATCAGAAAAGACTAGCCATTAAGGCTGTGAAACTCCTTCAAAACACTCAAAACTGAGATGGATTTGACCTTAAGCAAATTGATTTGACTTTGGAGCTGGATCCAACCTTTGAGCAGGGGCCTAGAACAGATGACCTCCAGAGGTCTCTTCCAACTTAAATTATTTCATGATTTTATGAAAGCATATTGCTCCTTTTTAAATCTGAGATATACCAAAAGAAAAGGTAATAATATCATGACATTAGCAAAAGCAAAAAGTAAAGTGACTTCGTATTTTTTTAAATATTTTTTAGGACATAATACGAAATAATCAGAACAAAGAAGACCGAGGTCTGAAGATATTTCACTTTGGAAGAAAAGTTAGTAAAACTAATATTTTTGTCTGTTGGTAAAATGCTACTTGTCAGACAATGATACATAGAATTATCTGGTTGTCTTTGGTTGCTGAAACTGACAGACATTCAACAATACTCCCACAGAAAGAATTTTTGACTGGAATTTAGCTGTTAAATCTGCCATTGATTTAAAAAATACATTGTTGAGGAAAGCTGGCTATTCCCATGAGGTACTTGATTAATAATTTTCAAAGCTTCAGTAGATAAATGTTACCCACCAATAAAGGCTGTCATGCAGTAGCACCACAAGATCCAATTGTACTAGGCACTGTAGAAACTAAGAATATCGACAGACATCTGCAAGCTAAACAATCTAAATCAGTAAGGCAGACACATAAGAGAAAGGAAGGATGAGGAAGGCAGTATCATCATTTGCCTTTACCTAGTCAAGGGTAAGTTTTTTTTGCAATGAATTCTGACATTTGAATTTATGATGGACAGTAAAATCCAAAAACATGGATATTCTCTGCAAAACTTCCACTTCATTGCAGCATTCCAAGAGGGCTTTCCTGATCTGTGGATAATGGGAGCCTGGATAGTAAGACATGGCAAGTGGCCATTCCCTCCAGAGTTGCTGTTGGAAGGACAGAAGCCCAGAGGCTCAGATCATGCTACTCTACGTAGCAGATGGCGTGCCTGCTGAGGACCTAGGTCAGAAAAGCTTCAAAATCCTATAGATGTTCCTCACAGGAGAAAGCCCAAGGTTCTGTGCAGATAAGACAAAACCTAAGAGTTCCCTCAAAGTATTTCTTTTTTACAAACAGATTTCAATATGAAATCTTATTATTGTCAGAATTTTTCCATCTGGCTATTGCTATAATTTGTCCTTCAGCACAAGTGTGGACTTTTATAGAAAGTTGTACACAGAAACAAACGTTAGTAAGACCTGGGCCTTTATGAGACTATCCCGTCTTGTTGTCAGCTATAGCCTCATGAGGCAAGATATATATACGTTAGCACTCTCTCATTTATCAGTATTCTTGCATTTATTTGAGCTTAAACTTAAGTACTTGTAGGTTCACACTCAAAAAATATTAGAATACTACACACAAGTAAGGACATTACTAATAATTTCAGATTTCAGGGTAGCTAAGCTAAATCAGAAGTAGCTGAGGCTTCAAAGACGTAAAATGATGAGTCTGCAGAGAGACACTACGTTTTGCTGGCATATAAAAGTGGACAGAACTCATTGGACACAATGAAAGCCAGCAAAAGTTAACAGAGTTAGGTAATCTAAAATTATTGCTGTAGCATTTTCAAACACTACTTTTAAAGCAAAGGCTACCTGGAAAAAAGTTTATAAAGTTTGGTGACAGAGAATTCTATTCACTTAAACTTTGGGTAACAATTATGCAAAAAAGAAGCACAGTAGTACACTGTATAGACAGTGGAATTTCTTTCTCTGATGAAAATGTATTGGGTAGAAGGTATTCTTTATCCAGTCTAGCTCCCATACATGTCATGTAGCAAACACAGTACTATAATCTCATCAGTTCAGAAATTATACATGACAGCTTTCATCCACTGATCATCAGTTTCATCCATTGATATCAAGGCATTTCAAAGAGAATCAGTACCCTTCTCACCATATACTCAGGCACTCAGACTTAAGAAAGCTGAATTTATGTTAGGATCTTAAGGCTGCTATGACCCAATACACTGACTAAACTGAGAGGAATAGAGTCTGTATCTTATTATCTACAACTGTAACTTAGAGAAATCGTGTTTACTATTCAATTAGAAATACCAATTCTGTCAGAAAGAAAGGGATGACATGTCTGAATGGAAATTATGTGCTTACGAAACAATAAGCATTAAGCAAGATTTTTTAAAAAGCTATGAAAGCTTTTGTGAAAAATAGAGAAAGGGTAGCTATAAAAATTGGGAAAACAAATTAGAAGGGATATGTTACAGAAAAGGGAAAAAAATTTAGTATATTCACAGAAGCCTGCATGCAGAAAGGAGGACACCGAACCAGAAATAATTATACTGGGAAATAGGATAAAGAGGATAAAAATAGCTGCCATTAAACTGTTATTTTTTCCTCCAGTTGTCCTATAACATAATGGGTTTTGTCCACCGCCTAAACTATTTTGTCTCTCACATATTACATGTATAAAAAGATGGCAGAGCTGATTAAGATTATATATTTATATGGATATATAAATTACACATTTATATGGATTATATATAAAAATATATCACCTGCCATATACAAAAGCTAATAAACACAAAGTTGCCAAAATAGCAGAGGAAATGGAAACCTTTTAGGTGAAAAAAATATACACTTTCAGATGGATTTAATTTTAAATTGATGGGTTATTTCACTATTATCAAGTTTAAATGAGGCTATGGACAGTAAAACTACCAATGGTGAGGTGGAAGGAGATGAAAGTACTGGGAACAGACAGGTATCATCCCATGGAACTGTAGGTTTGACAGCAAGCATTCTAATAAGTCTTCCAAACTATAGCCTCACTTGATTGGTAAATACAAATACAATGACCATGTTTATGCTACAACTACTCCCTATACAAATTAACACTGTGCAGTCTGTGGATAAAAGCACATGGGGTTTTTTTGTTGGTGGTGCAAGTAGACATACCCATTATATTTGTCTTACTGTATGTGACATAATGCAACTTCTGACTTAGACTTTCTCCAAGTTTCAAAGCAAAGTAGCAATCCAACTCTTTCAGTCACTGTGTACCTGAAATCTAAAGCTTTTCCGCATAGAAGAGTTCACTGCCATCTCTTCATGTCATTCAGGAAAACCAAGAATTCTGTATTACGTCTCCCCCTCCACGAGTCTATACATAATGACCAATGTATAGGATCAGATTTCATAATCCTTGTCCATGTTTCTTTATTTGCAAGAGTTCTGATGATTACAGTAGAAGATGTGATAATTCAATGAGTAATATGAACAATGCTGGAGTATTTGCCTGGAATATCATCTACATATAAAGAACTATCAAAAATTCACTTCATTCCAGCTATTGACACTGTGTTTATTTATGTATCTTTCTATTTCAAGACTGAAAGGAACAATTTTTCATTAAGGTAGAAGTGCTAGCAACTTGAGAAGCCTCTGGATATTATATCTATTATAATAAAATTATTCTAGAATATATTTCATTCTTTCACCATATATCATGACAAAGAACATCTAGCAAGTACTTGAAGCAAACGATTTCTCTATTTTCCCTCTTTTTCTCTGTGTCTTTCATTTCAGCCCTTGCCAGATCCCCTTTCTAGTAAAGGCTATAAATATCTAGAAAGCACTTATTCTAATTAGTGTTTCTATATTTTATAACTAGTGACAAATTACTGATTCCAAGATGCTCCTCTGAGAAATATCATTTTATCTACTGTAAAAATAGTAGTAAAGAGTAGTATACACAGTACCATAAATCTTCAAAGATAGAAAAAAATCTGCAAAAAATTACAATTTTGAATGCTGTTGTAAAAGAGGAGCAGATGATTCAAAATTCCTAAGAACTGTGAGACTGTTAAACAACAAATTATTAAAATATTAACAGTTTATATGGCTTTTCTGTGAAAGGCATCATAAATTATTTTAAGTTAAATATGTAGCAAATGCATGAGCTACCTAATAACATTTTTGATTCACATAATTTTCTATATAAATAATTCTGCATGAAATTTTTGAAATAAACCTGCATCTTTAAATTATCTTCTTATTCAGGATTTAACTGGAAAAGGTACTTATATTTGCTGAAAATAATTTACATGTTTCTTTTGTGTCATGGTGGGTGGGTTTTTTTCTCCACAACTCACACTATTGTTCTGGTTTCACTGAATTTTTTACTGAATTTTTAGAGTTGGAAGGGACCATAGAGATCATCTAGTCCAACTCCCAACAACTGGTTGTTTCTTTAAATATTTACATGTAAATAAAGCTTACTTTTTATGCTAGGAGAGGGTCCAAAAATAGATACTAATTTGTCTTCTAAAACTTTATTATATTAGGTTTCATTTGAAATCTTAAATACATGTATTAATTCACTGAGATAGCTAGCTCCTCTTTATAGTAAGGCATTTAGGGACAATCATTACAGAAGTATACAGCAAAGTAACTAAAAGTTTTATGTTGTCTAAGAGGCCTAACAACATTTGTTAGAAAAGAAATGAATGCAGCACCTTGAATGTAAACATATAGTGATCTAGCTGCAATATAAGAAAGGGCATACAGATATTTGCAGTATGAGCAATTAATAGTTTAGTGCATTCATTTGATAGTGTGAAATGCTTGCAAATAGGTAAACAAAATATTTGAGTACAAAATACATCAGAAAGAGATTTACAAAGACAGGTTACATTTTTCAAGACATTTGGAAGGTTAATCTTTCACAGTAACGTAACTTTGATGATGGTCCAATATAAGATTGTTGTAAAATAACAAGTACATTTCAATACTATTAAGATTAATATGCGGGTTAGCTGAATACAAAGGCTGAGAGAGAAAAACAGCTGCTAGTTCCACAGGTTAAAATCTGTGAAAACTGTCATCTGTATTGTTCTTAATACATCAGGAAAGTTAATAATAAACTATTTTTCTTATTCTTTTTACTAATACAGGGCATTAAACATACATCTTGCTTGTTTCTATAATGCAACCATATAATCTTTCCTAATAACTTGAAGAAACTGTTAAGAATGAACCTAATTAACGAACACTTAACCAGCTTATCTCTATCTAAGCAGCCAACAAGAGGGAAAGTTTCACATGTCAGAAGGGGTCTTCTATGCAAGCATAAAAAAATAATCTCCACCATGGGAGGTAAAAAAATTTCAATATTGTGAAACAAAGGAAAATCAGGAGAAACCTTTAAGGACCATGAAGATTCTGTGATTCTGTAAATCTTACTTCTTCCCCCCAATACATGAAAATTATTTGCAACACTAAAAGGGACAATCAACAATTTTCATTTTATATATTTATTTTAACAGATTTCTTATAAATGATGCTCTATAGTATGCAATATTTAAAAGATAGTTTGACTTGTTACTGCCAAACAACTTACATGAGGTTCTTGCTTTCTGTTTAACTGAGTATGTGGCTAATAGCACATTCTTAAATGTACAAAAATACAAGCGCATGACTTTGAATTCATGCATTTAAATTATGTATTTGTATTATATAACTGTTTCTGAGAGAATATATAAACCAGAGACAAATATAGATGAATTAATTTTACTAAAGTGCTTAGGTGAGTATCTACAGGGAAGTGACATAAATCCAATCTCTGATCACAGTCAGGGACTGTGAGCTAGAGGGAATAATACTGGCTATCAACGTATTCCACAGTTACTCCAGAGTGAAGTATTAATATGTTTAGTATAATAAAATATATACTTAAGGCATTCTGGATCTAACATGTATTCATGTTATTCAGAGCTACTGCGACACATAAACACTTCTACACTCGTTTGTTAGCTAACATACAACCCAAAACCCAGTGAACTGTAGGATTCTGAGAGAAAAATACAGATTTTCTAGACACATAAAAAGTCATCAAGGCAACGCAGTGAATTAAGTGACTCTGAGTAAGAGTAAACAAGCGTTCTCTCTCTCCCCTTTCGTTGTACTTCACTCTTATATAAAAGCAAACAAACACCATCCGTTCTCCTCCCTTTCCTCCGCTCCCCACCCCCCCACCAAGATTAAATAAAAAGTTCATTATTTCACCTTCCTTCAGGTCTAAAATGAGTTGAAGGTTTTGACTCATACTTTGGGAATAAAAATCAAGTATAGAAATATCCATCTCCAAGAAGGAAGTTTATAAGAAAATTACATTTATCCAAAAATGATGTGAAAACAAATTCAATTAAATTTAACCCTAAGTCTCTACAATAAAATAAACATCATCAGGTAATAGTTGGTAAAGACTTAATAAATACACATCTGAAAGGCGGGTTTGTTCCTTTAGGTTGATTTCTAAATGTGTACTCCTAAGGAATTGTGCTCAAGGAGAGAATATTAACAAGCATATTACAATCTCTTGAATCACATGTCTAACTTTTGTCTCTTGTGCAGTCTTACATATTTTTATCCAGGCAGTTTTATCTTTATATAAAAGACAAGGATACTGAATGTGACTACACTCTGTCTGTAAATCCTTGATATCCTACCATCTACATGACTGAATAGAAAACCATTTATCTACTACCACACAACTAATAAAAGGCCAACACAGATTTACTGGGCTTTTTTCACAGTGCATTTGGGTTTAGCATTCTCTCTAGACAATATAGAAAAGGACTGACCTTCAGAAAAGCAGAAATCTTGAGACTTACGAATCTGTGTTCAATGATTCTTGAAATGTGAAGAAGAAAGCAAGGCTAGAAACCACGTCTCTCTTGTCAAAATGTTCCTGTAAGGAAAGAATTGCTACCATCATTACTATTATATGATCACATGGATTACTATTAGTTAACACTGCTGAATTCACTAAGCTTCACACCAATTCAGGTGCAGCGAACTTGCAGTTGCCAGGGCCCCCTACCCCAGGTGCTGCTGCTGGAGAAGGGTTTCCTCACCTGGAGCTTGCACCTTACACCTGTGCTAGAAACATACCAAATCAATCATAGGACCAATGTGTGCTGGGTTGGCAGTCACATACAGAGAACTTGTTGCTTCTAGATTAGGACTGGGGCATTTTGCAATGCAGTCAAGATGGCAAAGTTTATGCAAGATTCAGAAAGACAGAGAATATACAGTAGAACCTGTTTGTCCTCTACTATAACTGTCTGTCCTGAGACAAAGGATACCATTTCTGCCTGAAAAATTAATGCTAAGCCTCATTTTTTAGTTTTGAATGGCTCTGTAAAGATTACCTATATTGAAATAACACTGGACAATTAAAACCAAGTACAGTTAACATAACCTAGTGAATCTGATTTTTGCTTTCTGTATAGTATATCTCTGAGGTAGGAGAGAACATCCTCTTTTATAACAGGTCTGGCCTTCAAACACACACTACTGAAATAGCATAAGAAAATTGGGAACCTGACTATATAGATGACATCATCTGGAGAATCAGATAGGTTTCAAAAGGTAAAGCATTCTTTCCCTTATTCACTTACAGAATGATCACTTAGCCATCAGCTCTACTCTTGGTGATGGTGCTTAAAAAAAGGTGACTGAAACACATAGAAACACAGGACAACACAGACTGTTAATATTGCTATCACTCCTTGACTCCTTTCCCTCTGCAACTGAGAATAGGAAAGAGTTGCTGCCATTAACTAAGAGCCCTCTTGTCATTTGATATTGAAAGGTGGCTGGTATGGAAGATGGCAAAAATGCTAACGAGAGAAAAGGTCTTTCAAGGACTGAAGCAAGGCAGAGTTACACAGTTTACTCCTATGTTGTTCCTACCATGTCTGTTTTGCAGTGTTTCACCTCTGTACAGCAGGGAAGGAACCTACAGACTTCAGTTTGGTTTAGGTTATTTGTGGATGGCATGTATATGAGGCATCTAGAGAGCCATCAGCTTCCATAGAAAGATTCATGGATGCTTCGCATTTCCCAGAAAGCTTCAATAATTACTATGACTGATAGAAATCACCAAGAAAAACAAGAAACCACACAATGTTAATAACGATTTATTAACTACACAGTCAGTTCCATTTGAAATGTCATTTATATACCTGCATGGCAGGTGGAACAAGTACTAACAACTCAACAGCAGTCTGTTCCATATCCTTCAAAAACATTTAATGAAGAATATGTTTAATTTGCTGCCCAGTAGGTCTGCCAAAAGCAGGCTTTCTTCCTTTACTGAAGTGTTTATGGCTAGACTGCACATTGAATAATGTCTAAGAATCAGCCTGAGAGTTGGAATGTTATGGTTTCTGTCTGTTTGGACCGTCGATTTTCATGGTCTTAAAAGCAAACTCAAGTTCAATCTCCTATGCATACAGGCTCAAATATTTAAGCATTTAATACGTAAAAATAAGAATGCATTTTTGTATATGTGTTTGCAGGTGCGTATCAATTAGAAAACAATTTTTCACTGCGGTCAAGCATTGTACAGGACAAGAATGAGCAGGATAAAGGCACCTTTACCATAGTGTGCTCCTTCTGTTCTGAGAGCTGTTCTGTCCTGTGCCAGCTCCCCGTGTTGCAAGGTACCAATAAGGCAATCTGTGAGCAGATGACTCATCCGCACTCAGTATTATCAGTGGCAGGGTGGGGTGAGCAGCATAGGAAGGAATACATGAATAAATTCTCCCTGAAGATTTTTGAAGGCAGAGGAAATATATTGAAAGTGTAAACAAAGTAAACACTGTCCTGTGACAGAAAGATGACGATGAAGGAATAGCAATCTGGCATGCATCTTATTTACACAGAATTCTACCAAGATAAAACTATTATACCTATAACTCCACTGTATGTCATCTGCAAAATATTTTTTTTTCACTGGGAAATAAACAGAGCTAGTAAAAAAACCAAACAAACCAAAAAACCCCACCAAAACTTGAAATCCAAATTTTTTCAACAAAGGGCACTTTTAAAAAAAGTTTCACTATTTCCTTTCTATTAATTTAGTAATCACATCCACATCATAAAAGCTTATTTCCTTTTATTTAGTATGTAGATGCTGAGGAAAAAGAAATGGAGGGGGACATATATCTCTGTCGGGGCCGAACAGTTAGCACGTATCAGATTATCTGCAAATACCAGACACTTAACAACAGTCTTCTAGCATTTGTGCGAAATTTGTCATATTTTAACTCGCTAGTTGCCACAGAAACTTCTGACAGAATATCTATTTTCATTTCAAAATGCCTCAGTTTCAACAAGAAAACAAACACCTTTCTCAAGAGGTTTTCAGCTGTTGCAAAACTCATCTGATTTTTAGCAATAGTATTTCCAAATGAATCAGAAATACCATCTTTCATCACATTGCTAATGATATCCTACAAGGATAAAATCAGCAGCTGGAAAGTGTAATCTTGCCACCACACTTCTCAATTTGCCATTCACTTCTAAGCTGTTGTCCAGTTCATGCCATTTTCTCAACAAATTTCCAAATTGTTTGCTTAAATGACAAAAGCATATGCTGCTGACAAGCCTTTTATAAGATAAACACTTCCATTATTCTCCCGAGACCTTTGTCTCCCAAGAAACTTCTTTTGTCTCCATGATCAAACTTTATAAAGCTTGATCAGATTACTTATAAAATTATGATTTCCAAATAATTTTCTCAGCTATGTTTGTTCTCAAATGGGCCTGATAACCACAGTCTCATTAAAATAAGCTGGTGGTTCGATCTTCTCTGATAAACAAATTTGTGTGTTTGACAGTGTGAGCATTTTTCTTCATAATTAGAAAACAAATACTAGAGTACACAACCTCTTGGTTCAAAGAATTTCAAAACTGCTGAGAAAGGGAATATATCTGTTTCACTCCTGAAAATTCCAAATCCACAAAACGAAAATGTTAACTGAAAGTTCAAGATAAATTAGACTAAAAAATCTGTGCAAAGCCTATTTCAGCTCATGAAACCTCTTAGCTCCCAACTTGCACTGTTTTATTTACAGCATTCATTAATGAATTTCAATGGTAGTGTAACAGCAGAGCAAAGCTCAGTGCTACACTGAAAAGGGAATAGCTGTGTAGCACAGAATCCCAAGTTAATTTACTTTGTTACTCCTGTAAATGATCCTTTTCAGCAGGGCAGGCTGGCATGAAGAGGTGTGCACTATGCTCCTTAATGTAGCAAAACTAAGCTTGGATAACCGAATACATGATGCTAAACCTCCCTTAACTGTTGGCTGGGGTTCAACACAACCGTCCTGTTTGAGGACAAGTGTCATGATCTGTATTTTTAGTTTGAAGGCAAATATTGAATTGCTTATCTGTCCAAATCATCCCTTTAGCTTGCCTTATCTTAAGTGAAAAGGATAAACAGAGCACCGTGAACTCCTAAAACACTTAAATTCATACGGTGTTTCTGTACTGTGTTTTCTCCACAAAGCACTTATTTTTTCTGTCTAAATAAGTTACAAAGTAGGCTTCCATGGATGGGCATATGTGTAACCCCAAATTTCTTAAATCCTGCACTTACATAGATGCTTTATCTATAAGACCACCACAGATGTCCCGGAACAGCTGCTGCGCTGTAGGTCTAACATGGTCCAAAAAGTAAATGTAATTATCTCCCCCAATTTACAGGGGAAAACCACAAATATTCTCTGACTCCCATCCTAGTCTACTCTTAGTGAATGAGACAGACTGTTTGCCTTTTTACACAGAACAAGTCTAATTTGGAACAGGGCACTATCGAACAAACGCATTTTTAAATTGTATGATTAACAGACAATGTGTTCTTTTTTAATTCACAACAAAGCAAAATGAAGTAAAGGCAATAAGGAGGGGTTGGTGGCCCAATGTAGCACTGGGCTTTTAAAGCACAGGAGATACTTATTAAAAGAGGTTGCTAAAATAAACCTTTTAAAAGAAAACAAATTGGATGTGTGCAACTAAGTTGGGGGGTGCTGATTGGCCAACGCACGTGCTTAATTTTAAAAAGTTTGCTCCTCTTGCACATTTTGTGAATGAAATTAGAACACTCTTACTAATATTTTGCCATGACTTCTTTTTCCTTTCATTTGAAAAGGAGAAGGACATTATTCCACAAGGAGTCATAAGGTAAGCCATAGAACATAGATGGCTTAGCAGTGAATACAGTGATCCAAAGAAGCCAGAAAAGGAAAAAAAACAAATTTAAAAATGTGTTTACATATTGAATACTAATGAAAGCGTACTTGCAAAAAATGAGTATTAGTGGTGTTTATATGCTAAATGCACTTTTAATGTTCTGAGAAGAGCAGTGCACACAAAAGCCTCAAACATGTCAGTAAGATCAGACATGGGGTAAAGTGTCAAACGGTAGGTTTTAAATCACCACCAGAAAGAAGAACATAACCCCCAGAAGGTTCTGATTTGCTGATTTCCCTTTTCTACTTTTCCCCTTTCTGCCTAGTAGTTCATACAAGCCTTTGATTTTTCATAGATTCAGCGCTATTATCTGTCAATAATTTCATGCTGATAGATGGTTCCGAGTACCAACAAAAATACTGAGCTACACTAGCTCATTACGAATTCACAGAGATCACATCTTTGGTGTATTCATAGAACACCAAAGCCCCTCAGGAATTTGAGTTCACAACCATTTAATGGCAGAGGCAGAGTTCTGGCTGTGTGCAACCAGCCCACCTATGTGGATTATATGACACTACTGCCTGCTACAACAGGGAAAGGTTTTCAGTGACAGAAGATATCCTATATTTTTAATCAAATTTTTATATTCTCTTGGTTCTGTAGTGTTACCGTCCTTAAACACAAAATTTGGGCACAAAACCCCAGTGTTGGACTTCCTCTAGTCTTACTGCTGAATAAATACATGGTTCTTAGTTTCATGCAAATACTTTCCATTGCTTGATAATTGTGTTTGCTTAAAAACTCGCAAAGCAAATGTGGTTTATGCAACAAAATTTTATGAAAATAATTAATTGTTTGCTTTGGTCTAGTTATTAGTTCTTCTGTATTACCATTGTTTACAGTGTAGCTAAATGACATAGGTGCTACATCATTCATTGACTTTACAAGTAATAAACTCACAGAAAAGGCTGGAGCAGCCTGAACTTATTTTCCTTTAGGGCTGACTTACTGAAGGAGTGGACAGTAATGATTCAGTCAGTACTTATCAGGACAAAATTAGTAATGATATACAATCCCAGTGGTTTAAAAGTAAGGAGCTCCAATTCTAACAAAAGTCCTAGTAATGCCCTGGTTTAAAGCCCGAGTGAAATCTGTGTATGTAACTCTCCTAAACAGCTTAGTATTAAAAAAAAAAATAAAAACAAAAAATCCAAAAACCTGAACCAGAACCAACTTTTATCATTCAATATTCCGATATTAATATGTTTAGATATTCATGCCTTCTGCACGGCTCTGAAGGATTGACCATCAGGAAATCTGTTGAGAAAGGGCAAAAAAAATCAGTAAATTGGAAACTGTAGGGTGGTGGGGGTTGGTTTTGTTTTTTTTTTTCCCCAAAGTTCTAATGATGCAGAAGCTGAATAATAATCTCTGTGAGCCATAAACATAATAAAAGCTGAGGCCATTTCTAACATAATCTCTATCAGCAAGATGCCAGCGCTTTTCCAGATTTCCTAACGGGTCCCTGCTAATTCCATGCCAAAACTAGCAGTGGATTTCTTCCTTTTAATCTCCCCTAATGCCTTATTCGATTATTGTCACTGCTCTCCGACCGCGCACCGTCCCTTCAAACCCTAATTCCCCCCTGGAACAGTCAGATGAGCTTGAACGGCGGTGGCGAATCCGAAGGACACGCACGGCCACAGACACCCTCCGCCTCCCCACCTGGGGCAGAGGGCGGCCGAGGACCAAGGGGAAGGGAGTGAGCTCGCCGGACTCTCCCATATCGTCACCCAGCGGGGCCCCGGGCCGAGAGAGGAAGGAAGTATGAGAACTGGCGTTCGTTCCAGTTGACGGGTCTGAGGGCACCTGAGCGTCCTCACACATACCTGAGGCATGGCTCTGCTCATCGCCTGGGTATGCATTGCTGTGAGGTAAGTGAGCTCTCCCCGCCACAGCCCCGGCCCCACCGACCCCCAGAGGCTCTCTCAAGCTCCGCCGCAGCCCTGAGGAGCGGGCGAGGGGGAACTGGGCCCTCTCCCCTCCGCTGTTCATCCCCCGGGGGCCGGTTTCTCCTCAGGCGCCAGTTTGGCGGGAAGTCTGAGGCGAAGGGACGGCGGCGCGAGGCCGGCGAGAGGGGGGCTGAGGCGCGGGGACGGCGGCGCGAGGGGGTTGTGGTGAGGGGACACCGGCGCGAGGGGGCTGAGGCGAGTGGGCTGATGGCGGGACTCGCCTCTCCTCGCAGCATTGAGAAGGCGCTGGGGGGCCCGGGCGACGGGGCGGACCTCTTTTCAGAAAACATCACTCGGATCCTCGACAAGCTGTTGGACGGCTATGACAACAGGCTCCGGCCGGGATTTGGAGGTAGAGGAAAACTCCCGTCCCCTCGGGGGGCCCGAGAGCGCACGGCTCGGTGGGGGAGGGCGAGCGGGAGCTCTCCGGCTGCCGGTGGAGGGGGGAGGGTGGCCCGAGGGGCGCGGGGAGGAGGGCCCCGTCCCGGACCCGGCAGGAGAGAGGTGGTGAAACCGCGAGAGGCGGGCGGCAAAGGAGAGTTCCCCATGCCCCGCCAGCCCGCCGCCTCTTGCGGGGCGACCCCGGTGCTGAGCTCGCACCGCGGCCCCGAGCCTGCTCCGCACCCAGCTCGTCTCCCCGTTCCGCAGGCGCCGTGACAGAAGTCAAAACGGACATCTACGTGACCAGCTTTGGGCCGGTGTCCGACGTGGAGATGGTAAGGGCCCCACTTGCCGCCCCTGCTCTCCTTTCCCGGGATTCATTACGGTGGCATCTGAGTTGACTGTCATTAAAGCAGATTACGGGGCTTAATCTTCTTGACAATCTGTAGGGCCCAGCAGAGCAGTTTGGCTGGAGCTGCATATAGCTATTTCCCCAGCAGAGTCAGCCAGGGTAGCCTGTGGCCCAGGCCTGAGGCTGGGCACAGAGGGCAATGCTAGCCTCCCATGGGGGCACGGATGAGAGGTTAAAGATCCCTCTTTAACCTCGTTAAGAAGATTGTAAGCATCTGTGGCCCCACACATAGCAGGAAGGCTATGGTAGGCAACATGATGAACAGTTCCGGGGGAATGGTGCCTTTTCTGAAACAGCCGCCCCTTGTCATGCTGGGTGCCCCCAAATTCAGGGAGCTGCGGACTTGTGTGAAGTCCGCCAATTACAGCAGGAAAATGTTAAGCCATTGCAGTGAGGATGGTGTTGCTGTTCTCGTTCTGGAAATTTACTGTGATTGCTATTTTTGCCCTTGTACACTTCCTTTAATACCTGCTCACCTGAGCCTGCAGTCCACTTTGCCGACAAGGAACTGTGGACCCCAGACAGAACCAAAAGTTTTTTCCACCTCTCTTCATCAGTCAATCTAAGAGAAGGTATAACCTTGCCTTCTTTCACATTTGTCTCCAACCAAGGTCTAGCTCCATTTCCTGAACAACTTCTGTAGAGAACTCCTTTCTGAAGGCTTGTGAGAATATTCCTAAGAATCCTTAAGAAAAATAACTTCGATTAGTTAATGTGACACCATAATCCTACTGTGATGTGACTCACTCACATCAATCCTTTCTTTATGAATATCCAAAGTGAGCTGCAGAAGAGGCACTGAGCATGTCTTTTTGTTCCTGGCAATTAAACATCGATAGTTTGGTTTTGGACTTCGAAAGGATACTAAATTAGACATTTGTGTTTCCTTAGACCTCAGTCACTTCGACTTAAATTATTATCTCTGAAAGGACAATGAGGTTTTTTCCTTACTCATATCAAATTATCTGTTCATTGATAAATTGTAACTATTCTTTAAATAATAAGAAAATGGGATTTTTTTTCAGACACTACTGTGGTTGTTTTTAGTAACTACTTAATGGTAATAGGATTAAGTGTTTAAGCAGTAAATAAAATGCTATCGACATGGGTGTTAGGTTCTTTCATGGACCTACTGCATATACAGCAACTTGGGACTGCTGGTCCCCAAACATAAGTCACCTACCTATTTATTTTTCCATAGGAATACACAATGGATGTCTTCTTTCGGCAGACATGGACTGATGAGAGGTTGAAGTTTAGTGGGCCAACTGAAATTTTGAGATTGAACAATTTAATGGTCAGTAAAATTTGGACACCAGACACATTTTTTAGAAATGGGAAGAAATCAATTGCTCATAATATGACAACTCCTAACAAACTTTTCAGAATTATGCAGAATGGAACTATTCTTTACACAATGAGGTGAGAGCCTGTTCTTCTCTTTTTGGTTGACCTTTATTTTTGATTCTTTCAGCAGTGTTCCTGTATACCATTTTTTTTCATTGTCATCTACTATAATGTATTCTAGACTAACGATTAATGCTGATTGTCCTATGCGGTTGGTGAACTTCCCAATGGATGGACATGCTTGTCCATTGAAGTTTGGAAGCTGTAAGTTTTTCTGTATCTTTCTGGTTTTCATAGTAATACATTTGGTCTACATATATGGGAGAAGATAGAAGTGAGATCCTAGGACACTACTTAATTACATAGCTGAAATGTTTTATTAGATTTTTTACAAGAATCTTACTTTCTCCTCTGAGGCTCACACCATTCAAGCACATGGATTTATTCACTGGAGGGTGACTGTTGAACCGTATTTCATTGTTTCTTATTCTTACGCATCTAGTCAAAGTGGGTCCTTCAGCAAGGCATAAAATCTGTGGTACATTTATTGTATTAGTTCTAGTTTTGCAAAATGAAAGTATTTAGTCAATCTGTGGTAATCAATTTATGTGTTTTATAGCAAATTAAGAGACAAAAGCTAGTGCCTATCAGGTCCCAACTCAACCATTCTCTTATTGTTGCTTCTTTTTGCATTTTGTGATTAATGAGGTTAGGAACTTCCTGGAGCAGGACACATGTTTCTATGGGTATTTGAGCCACAAAAGGGATCATGCCACTTATTTTTTCAATTGTTTATAAATTACATAATTAGTAATAGTAATTTTTCCCTTTTTAACTCAGATGCTTATCCAAAAAGTGAAATAATTTATACATGGAAAAAAGGACCCCTGCATTCAGTAGAAGTTCCACAAGAGTCTTCCAGTCTCCTCCAGTATGACCTCATAGGACAAACTGTATCTAGTGAAACAATTAAATCTAACACAGGTAAGATATGGCCATGTGGGAACTACTGACTTTATAAAACACATCTTGAAAATAAATTACTGGGTTTTTTCCATATATAATCAAATTAGTTTAATTATCTTTTGCCATTTAGAAAACTAAATTCCTTGGAAATAATCTAGCTGTTGTCTCTTAAATGATAGCTTGTTAATACTGTCACTTTAAGCATACAATTATACATGCAATTCTTAAGAATTCCCCCTGCCTCCCTGCCCCCATAAAAACAATACATAAAATGAATATTATTCTCTTCTGTTTCCATAACGTCACTTAACCTTTTTTAATCAGCTTATTTTTACTGTGCACTGGGAGGCCTGTAAGTACTTTCCTCAGAACATAGTATGTTGGGTTTAAGCCAATAATTTTTACTCATGTGTTGCCAAAATAATGCTGACATACTTGTCTCTTAACAGGTGAATATGTAATCATGACAGTTTATTTCCACTTGCAAAGGAAGATGGGATACTTCATGATACAGATATATACTCCATGCATTATGACAGTCATTCTTTCTCAGGTGTCTTTCTGGATTAACAAGGAGTCTGTTCCAGCCAGAACAGTTTTTGGTATGCTGCATTAAGGTCACTGAACACCTCAGCATCACATATACCCTTCATTCATTACTTTCATTGCTTGTTTGTTTTAGGCGAATATTCACTTCAGCTGCTTTATTTCCATCTTCAAAGGAAAATAGGCTACTATCTCATTCAGACATACATTCCATGCATCATGACTGTAGTCCTGTCTCAAGTTGTGTTTTGGATCAACAAAGAATCTGTTCCAGCAAGAACCGTGGCTGGTATTCTTGTTTTGTTCTTTTGTCATTCACTTCATTCACTGTATTGAATCCATTCTATCAAACAGCTACTGTAATCCAGTGGGAATTGGGAAAGACAGCTAGTAGGTTTCAGTGAACAAAAGTAAATACTAAAATTAAACTAAATAATATTTAATGTTCCCATGAAGGTCAAAGTACTTTACTTAGAATGTTTGGTTAACCAGAGTTGTTTGTGATGTTTTGCTTCCCCTCAATATTTCTTCATATGCAGGAATAGATAATTTCAGAGTAAATGTCAACCTCTCCAGTTTTTTAAAGAAAAATTTTTCTATTGATTTATTCTCTTGTAAAGACAATCTGAGTTAAAGGTTTAAAAAAAAAATCACATGGAATGGAATTAATCTCATCCGACATAAGGTCTCATCTAGCCTTATCTAGCACTCATTCTGAAGTGCTCTCTTCCCCTAGCCTACAAAAGTATCTAAACAACTGGCAGGAACTTTAGGTGGACGAAGTTAGGTGAGATGAATCCTGTCTCTATCACAGGTTGGAGTCATAACATTAAAGGTGTGTCCATATGGCACGGCAAGGTCCTTTTTTCTTTCCAATAGTTTGAATTAATGCTCCCAAAGCTGTGGGTTTTGATAGGCTCTGGAACTGCACTCATTGTTAAGGGGTAAACTTTTCACTAACGGAATTGTTGTTTCTAGAAGACCATAAAAATACTAGCAAAAATAATAAAACTTGTCAAAAACTTCATGAATCCACTACCCATATGTACACATTTTGCACCCTTACCTATTTTCTCTTAACCCAGTACTTCTATACAAAAAATTCTCTTTGTGAGACTTGTCTTCAGTACAAAAAGGCAGCTATATGTTTCCTAAGCGTAAATGATGCAAGTATCATAATTCAAAATAAGTCTATAATTGTAGGTAGCAGGCTACAGAATTTGTATAATTTGATTTCAGTCAATTGGCATTTCCTACCTGCATGGAATGGCATTCATAAAAGCATTGCAAACTTTTAGGAATGCTAAGTGAATGCAACTTCCTCAGGCACGTCTGAAGAAAGATCAACAGTTTTGTTCTTAAAATCCCCGACTGGGAGTTGGGATGCAGTTCGGCATCCTTAAACACTTACAAGTATTATTTTCTGGCAATTGGGATTTCTTTAAGTGCGTAAAAATATTAAAATATCCGGCAATAGATTTTCAAGGCTGTTTATTGCAATTGAAGCAAAAAATAAATACAGGAAGTTTATACACCAAATATGTACCTGATTTGGCTTTGTTTTGCATTCCTTACTTTATGTGGAGCTATGTATGTAGCTATGTATGTACATATATATGTGTATATGTGTGAAGTTTTATGAAGCAAGGCATTATCAGAAATTACTTAAGAGTAAGAAACATTTTTATGAGACTTTATCTAATCTTTTTTATTCCTGGCAAAAGGTTCACCTGTTATTTTGCAGAAAGATAGTAGTCAGCTTCTACCTTCCTAGCAGGTCACCCTGGGAATTTTAAATTAATATATAGTCATTAAACTTTAGTTATAATACAGACACAGGCAGCGAAAGGTTTGGGTTGTTTTGTTGTTTCATTTTAACTAAGAAAAGATAACATATTTCAGTATTTGCATTATGTAACAGATTTTTCAAAACTTACTAAGAACCGTTCAAAGTGGAAAGACAGGGGTAAACAATCATCAGTTACACAGTTTACCAACTGTAATTTGGTATTCAGTTTGATAAAGTACTTTTCCACAGTGCAGAGCATTTAATCAATATTCAGTCCACATTGAGAGAAGTCTTATCTATATCTATAATAGAATAGGAGTCCTATTCCTAAGTTTAAATTTCTGCTGCAGTAAGTTTTTATTCAGACACAGAATATATCATTTTTATTACTAACTAGCACATGGACAGATTCTAATCTAATCACACATCATATTGAAAAGTTCATTCTGGACCTTTGAAATTGAAATATATCTCAGCATACTTGTATTCATATTATAAAATGAGTCTGGCAGATTTGGGGGAAGTAGAGATCCTACATATTTTTATACCATCTCCTATTTGCATTTCATTAAAACATGTTGAGCAATGACATTGAGATGTAGTTAACCTTAGACAGCTGGCGAGTTACATCATGTGAAAGAGTTGCAAAAAGCCTGAAAATAATCAAGTCACCCTGTCTTGATGCTGCAGTATGCTATGACACTGCATCCTTTCCACTGAGCATCATTCATAGCATATTGATTCATCATCACAACATGACATAACATCTTTTACTTTCCCACCTACTCTTTCCCAGCTGCAGAAAAGAGCAGAAGAGGGTATTCTCCAACTTACTGTTTTTAAATACCTGCAGTTTTCACATTATAGCAGGCATAATTACAAGTAAACGTGAGTCACAGAGGCTTATATGTTAATGAATGAGTTTGCTCTTGCACTTTTGGCTTGGATCAGGCAGCAGTGGGAAGTAAGTATATTTCCTACATTATTAATGCTGCACACTCAAAAACAGAAAGAATAAATTCATGAGTTCACATGAAACACTGGCCTATGAGCTACATCACCAGATTTGTTGTGTGAAAATAGGTAAGCAGCTCTAAAGAAGTAGCATTTCTGTCCTTCCATATTTGTAACTATGTTAGTGAATCTTAAAGAATATATTCAATGATTAGACAACTGCACAAAGGACACCAAACTCTTATTACTAGAAATATTTGGATCATAGCCCACCAGCGATTTTAACAAATAATTCAATTGATTCAGTGAGGGTTCTGGAAGCCATGTTCTGTCTTGTGCAACACCAGGAGAAAGAGAGGATCACTGCTGTGAAATGACAGTATGTTAACCTAGATTTCTGCCAAACATTCTGCTCACTAACCCCTTACGTAAAGCATCTTTCATAGTTTGAGCCTGAATTTTGTTATACCCATGTTGATCACAATTCTAAGAAGCTGCACCATGTAGTTATCTTCACTTTCACTCTCCTCAAAGTATTAAGGAAGTTTGTTCAGAGCTTTTAGATGCTGAAGCCAGTATACGTGAATTACTTAAGAATACAAAATACTTAGCAGTCTTGTTGGTTAGCCGGTACACAGCTAAAACCAAAAAGGAGTTGTCTGGGGTTTTTTAATACATATGAACTTAAGAGTAGCAGGGTTGAAGCAAAATTCTAATGCCCTCATTTTCTTTCTCTTATTTTCAAGGAATCACTACAGTTCTAACAATGACCACTTTAAGCATCAGCGCACGCCATTCTTTGCCCAAGGTGTCCTATGCTACTGCCATGGATTGGTTCATAGCTGTGTGCTTTGCCTTTGTCTTCTCTGCACTTATTGAGTTTGCAGCTGTCAACTACTTTACCAATCTTCAGACTCAGAGAGCAATGAGGAAGGCAGCCAGGGCAGCAGCACTGGCAGCAGCACTATCAGCAGCAACTGTACCGGCAGAGGACGAGATTGTCTCGGTAATTGCTTGCTTTTCTGATAATAAGCATCATATAGGAAGAGGCAGCTGAAGTAGTGAATGCAAAACAATATTAAAGTGATCTTGACCTGAAACAGATTATGTAAGCAGATCATGTCTATTTATCAAAGACATTGCTATTATTTCAGAAAATGAAAAGACTTCATTTATTCATACTGTTCATTTAAATTTGAGATACAATTTACTAGATATATGTTTATTTGGTAAGATATTTAAGGAAAGCCATTAGATTGTAATCCATAATACTTCTCTTGAGCAATGCTGTGGTCAGGCAGCTGTGGTTCTCTCAGGAAGTCTGCAGAATTTGTAGGGCACTGTACAATGGAATGAACATGTGCATTGGCCAGATGATTATGGGATCACTGTAGTACACTGGTACATTCCATAAGTGGGTCATCTGGAAAAAGAGAAATTAGCCTTTACATAAACTTGGCATCTGTTACTTTCATAAAAATCTTTGTTGGTGGAAGCTTGAGGAGAAAACATAAATGTAAAGATTAAGGATAGATTCTAGTACATGTGAAAGACAGGAAGGCTTTCTAGTATCAAAAAGTATGTCAGAATTGCTTGTAAATACTATTCTTTACATCCTGGGCTAAGTAATGAATGCTGTCTCACAACTTCTGTTAATCTATTTACCACTATAGCCCTCCTGTTTTCAAAATCAGTTTTACTACCACCACATTTCCCATTTTGAGAGGAATAACAGAATTTGAATGACCTTCTGCAAAACCTTTGAGTGTGTAGTTGAATTAAGAAGTCAATCTAAAAGCTATTAAATATCAGGGCAACATCTTACCCACCATATACTAATTTTTATACATTTGCTTATAGAGAGCAGTTAAATTTATAACATCCAGGCACATTCAAATTGTTACATTCATAATTGATAAGTTCCATAAAATAGCAAAACCAAAGCGCCACAGCATCTCACTACTGGTCCTCACTGGAGCTAATCAACAAATGTTCTTCACTTTAACTGAGAAGCATTGTGCTTGTAAGCCATGCTGTATTTTGCTTACATTTTCATTAATATTGAAAGACATTGTAAGATATAATAAAAGAAAGAATTGCATTTTATTTTCACTAAATATATAGTGAAAAAAAATAGAAAAATTTCATGGAATCGCAGAATTGTTAGAGTTGGAAGGCACCTCTAAGAGATCATCTAGTCCAACTCCCCTGCTAAAGCAGGATTTCCTAGAGCACATTACTCAGGACTGCAAAAATGTAAAAATGCAAAAAGAAGAAAATCTTTATATGTTTTAACTCAGAACCACAGCTTTTTTGTTTGTTTTTTAAACCACAGTGATATAAAGAAAATACCCAAAAAAGTCCAAAAAATATAAAAGGAGCTTGGAAGCAAATGTTTACTGAATCTGATTTTAAAGTGATAATAGAAAGACTGATTTAGATTTGGCAATATTTGCAATGCTCATATGTACATTTATTTTAACTAGTAAATTTTATAATTATACTTAAACCTTACAGAAAAGAGACTACGCATTTGCCAATATGTAGGACATACTTCTCCCCTCCCCAGTATCATGATACTTGACTGAGAAATACTGTGGACTGAATGAGCAGAACACTGCAACAGTAAAATAGTGTAAAATAAGAAAAATACTGTTAAGACTGAAGGAACTTTAAAATGCACTGAAGCTTCATTTTCATTCTTTTGTTGACTTTTTTGAGGGCAAACTATCACAAAAAAAGGTAAAGCGATCACTTGGCTTTATGTAGCATGAGGAAAATATTGATAGCTTCTACATAATGAAGAGGAACAACAGCTCTCATCTTTCCTACACACACTTCCTTATTCAAGTTTGATTTAATCATAGGGAGGTTTCCAAAAAGGAAAATTAAAAAACAGCTACTAATTTTAATTGAAGTTCCTGCTGAGTGATATGAAAACAGTTTGGCCTACTCTGCACATGCTTCTGCTGGTGAATTCACAGCAGATGCTACAAAGCCACTGCCACCCCCAATCTCAAGAAGACAACAGATTCAAAAAATAACTCTCTGCATATGCCCAGATATACTAGAACATATCCTGATGCTTGTGGGTTCTCCACTACTTGTGGGTGAGTTTTACATGGTCGTTTTATCATTGCAGACCAAGCTCAGCACGAACTATGAAATTGTTTTTGAACTATTTAATAAAAGAAAAAGAAATTAAGAGGACTTCAAGTTTCTTATCAATGGCTTCAGCTACAAACAAGCACAGAGCCAAACTAAAGACACACCTTCTTCATTTTGTAAATATTCACTTAGCTTTTCTAATTAAAAAAAAAAAAAGCAAAAAAATAAGCACCTGGGAATAAAATAGGCAGGAAGCGCAGTGCCACCATTTCCTCAAGAAAGCTATTTACAACTAATTAATAACATGCAGATTTAGAAAAGTAGTAAACCCCATAACATCAAGGTCCCAAAGTAAACTCAGTCTCTAAAACAGCCTGCAGTGTCCACAAAATTCTATAGTCCTGATCTTGCTCAAAGCTCATATTCTCTAAGACAGTAATTTTCAAACCCTGTAAGTCCACCACTTTTTTCTCACAGGACCAGTTCTCTTTGAGAACCCATATCTACAGTAATAGAAAAGCAAAATCAATGAGATCATGAAAATGAAAGGTACTTACAATTGAATGAAAGATGATGTAGTCAAAATGGCTTCTAGAAGCATTAACAGATGGATTTAAAAGGTCCCAGTCCAGAAAGGCATGCTGGGAAAAAAGCAATTACAGAATAACAGATTTCAAGAAGCTTTTTGCTTTTTTCTTTTCTTTTTTTTGTGTAGCGAAGGTAAGGGGCAAAGAACTTTTGTATTTGTCATATAGATGGATGTACTGCAGTCAGTGATCTAATTTCAGCTGAAGCAGACCTGAACTAGCTAATTCGAATGCCAACAGTGTAGTTAGCACAGGCTGATTGCATGAGTATATGTCCATTTCCTCAGGATTATCATCCTCTACTCAGCTTTGTACTTCTATAGCTACATTACTGGTCTTAAGACAGTTATGTTTAAATAAGGCACACAGCTTAATACACAGTTTCTTTCTTATTGTAGCTTGAGGAGCTGTTTCTGTGTACCTGATTTTTCCTTTCTTGCCCCTTGCCCCCCAATTTGTTCCTTTTGTTTGCCTCTAAATTCTCTCACTACTTTTCCTTCCAGATTTTTCTTGTTTTGGTTGCTAAAATGCACAATTCTTATTCTTTACCCCTTGCATAATTTATCTTGCCTCTCTTGCTCTTCTTTTTGCCTTTTCTCCCCACTTACTCTGCCTGTCTTCTTAAAATGCTATTTTCTAATTCACTGGGAAAAAAATATATTAGAATCCTTGACTTATATGTTAAATCTTTCCCTTCTGTCATACCCTGGGCTTTGGTACCTTGTCTTTTCTAATCTTTGATATTTTTTTAATTCCTTTTTGCTCTTTTAGATAGGCTAGTAAAATTTTTCATCCACTTGTGATGCTAGTATGTTTATTTGTGTTTTTGAAGAGCATGAACGTCATCAGAATTTTAACTATATGAAAGGGCAGGTATAGGATGAAGAGTAGTGAACAGTGTGTTAAAAGTGCTTACTGTCTTCTGCATTTATAGAAATCAGATTGTATTTTTACATTGAGAAAATTTCTGAAGATTGTGAAGGTTTACTTAGTTTTGTAAGAACAGAAGTGAAAAAGTGAGATGTACTTATTTGAAGATGTTCATGGCTATACAACTGCCAATGGTACTCTGCTACCAGTAGCAACATCAAGAGTAACAACACAGACTATATGTTTTTAAGAATCTATTACCTTAAATTGACTGAAAAGTGACTAAAGAACATTGTGATGGGAATAAGCTTAGGCTGCCTGAACTAGTACTTTCTGTATGACCAGAGACCCATTCTCCTACTTTGTGTAAGAGAAGCCCAGTGAGACAGTTTTAGTATAAATAAAAATTCAAAGGAGTTTAAAACAGCCAGTTAGAAGCTTTTGCTGCTATCAAGATAAACGTATTTACAGAATATATTAAGTTGTTTTTATTTCCAAATTAACTATGTTTCCTGGAAAAAAAAAGAAGTTTTTCAAAATACTATCTCCCTTCAGTCTAGTTAATTTTAGTTAAAATCCTTCTTTATTCAAATGAACAAAACTTTTTCCCACAAGTTTTTATATTATAGCCAAAAAACCTGTACACTCAGAAAAGAAAGATGGCAGAAGACCAAATTCTGCTCTGCTGTACTAAAGAAAGTAGGAGAAACTCTGCTCAAGTCATTGGACTATGCTGGTTTCAGTAAGAGAGACAATGGTCTGACTGTGTGCTCAGTTAACTGGTGACAGCCCAGCAGGCCTGTTCTGGTTCCAGGAAAGACACTCTTATTTACCTCGGTTAACTGAGAGGAGAATTTGGCTTGCTCTCTCTGTCAGCTGCAGGCAATCCCTGTGTGAAATACAAAACTATGGGTGTTCCACTCCAAAATACAATGGCAACAAGCTGAGTAGTCATCTGGCCTCTGACAGAAACCTGTGTTTATTCATGCGGTGACCAAGCTTGTTCTAGCATGTCAAAACCAAACGTTATATATATACATTTATATAAAAAACATTTTGGCATTTAGCTTTTTAACCCATTTCAAATGTGTATTTTCTATATTATTTGTATTTTTTCATCACTGTGGTTTCCTTAATCCAGGAATATCCCAATACTGGAAGTTGTAGGGGAAGGGGAATCGGTGATGCTGTCTGGTATGCACCATTTGAAGTAATGCTATGCGAGATGGTCAGGGAGTACACACCATGGATCATCCTGTCCGTATGAGAGACTACATGTAAAAGACAAAAGATTGTGACAGGGTGGTAGCTTGATTACAGCTATATTCTCAAAGAACTGTTGTTCTAATGGAAAACGGCACAGAGCAGTGAAATACTGCTGGGAGAGCTTCCTTCTCCTGACAAATAGCCCTGTCCCTGTGTTTCAGAATAACATGGCTTGGGCAGAAAAGGATTCTCATTCTCTCTAACAACCCTGCCCAACTGCAGAGCAGCCGTATGGCACTTTGGTATAGAGGATTTAGTTTTCCATAATTATGTCAGAATATATTGAGTATGTTTAATGAGTATCCTAGTGTAACTGAAAGGAGAGCATTTCTATTTGGATTATCAACAGCCCTTTACGAGATCATCCTAGAAACAGCTATACACATTAAAGTCATTATATAAAAACACCCAAACAAACCTCTCTAGTGCTGTTTGTGTAGTTTAGTTTAAGTGTGTTGTGTAGTTGTGTAGTTTAAGTGTCTCACTTAAACCCTCAAAGAAGTAGTTTCTATATGCTGCAGAAATTTAGCAAAGCAAATATAGAGACAGGGATTGTTCAGGACTGACACTGATAAGTTTAAGAGCCAAACACAACTTTGAACATTTGAATCCATTTAACATAAACATGTTTTGACAGAGGCTCTGCACTAATTATATTATTTTTCTGATATGCTACATATAAATGTTAGGAGGAGACTCCACCACAGTACATTCACATTGGAAAAAGAATGACTAGGGTTCCAGTTTCTGTTCTTCTTAGTGCTTACTTGTTTTATATGACAACAATTTCAATACAATGGGCATGGTATATTGTTCAAAGGTATGCTTTCTGCCTCTAATGGCTCTTCAGATTTTCCATGCAAAGTAAAACAGCTTTGAAGTAATAAGGCAACAACCTCTCACTCTAATGACCTTCACCTGATGGTTAGGCTATATTTTGAAGAGTGAATTTCAATCTCTGAGAGTTAAGAAAGAATTTGAACGTGGCTTTCCTATGCTGCAAGTGAATAATTTAACCTAAGTGACTTAACCCTTTTACTAGGATAAAGCCTGAAGAAAACAAATTTGCATGCTATTCCTCATAATACTTCTAGGAAAGTAAATTTAGAATTCCTAAAGAGAGGCCTAAAGCTAGGACTATTGATTTCTAAGCTATGTTCAGCTTTTAATTATGCAGAACACTGTTTATAGATGTTTGCAATACACATTTTTTGAATCAGATGCCACATATGAGATATAGAAAGAAATGTCTAAATTATAGGTTATAATGAATCTCTGGCATGAGGTGGATACTTAAACTGCACAGGACCATAAAGATTGAGGTATCTTAGTGCATGCCCAAAAAGGAGATCTTACAAAATGTGGTGAACTTTCCTCCTGCAAGGTGCCGCGTATGGACTGTACAGTAGCTAAGCAGAGTTTTTACAGATCACACTCTTAAATGTACAGGCTAAACTATGCTTAACTCCCTGTTTGGGAGCTAAGCCACTAGCATGTGATTTTATGTGTACAATATGAATGATTGAAATTACTCAAACTGTATTTACTAACGAGATAGGGAAACAGAATGTTACATATTTAATTTAGTATTCTGCCTTGTACAGACAAGTTTGGTACTAGGCTTTTTGTTTATTTGTTGGGGGGGGCGGTGTTTTGTGATGTCAGCAAAGTTCAATATCCTTAATCCAATAATTTATAAAGAAAAGAAGGAATAACACATCTTTTGTCTAAACTTTTAGAGTTTATTCTCACAAACCTCTTTTTACTGCATTGTCCGCAGGAAAAAGAAAAAAGTGAGTAAAAGATAAATAAGTAAGGACATACAGATACTAATTTCTTTAAAGTTAGCCAGTCTCTGAGTGCATACATAAGATTCTTATGTTATTGCTACGTCATAAACTAAACTGATAGTGAGAAAATGTATTTGCAGTATAAAGGAACAGAGAATAGTACAGAATTTTACAAATAAGAATTACAGAAATCTCTTGAGGAAAAGAAACATACGAACAAAGTGCATTCATAAATCACTGTTAACATCCATATAACAATCAGAAAAAGCAAAGAATTCTGTTTACTGCAATGTTATATATGCTGTATTTTTTTGGAAGCCAAGCAATTTGCTGAGAGCCTCCTGAAGTATTCTAAGCATAAGCAAATTCTAGGAATATTGATGAGAGCTGCGAGAGAGCAGCACATTTGCAGACAAGATGAGACTGCTTTGTGAGCTTTCTGGGGGATCAGACAGCTGAGCTGCAAGAGCTTAATAGAAGCCAGACTATACCTTACCAGGCCATATACTTACCAGTCTTTGTCTTGTCCAGTTTTACGGTATCTCACGTTAAACAGTGATCTTGCAATCTGTTCTGTATCACTGGGTAGTCATATGTCGTGACAAGTTTAATTGCCTGATGGGACTAAATTCCACATGAGCGTAAGAGTATTCCTCTGAATCAGGATTCAGTAACTTAACAAAATTCATTCCTTCATTATGACACAGTGTGCCATATTGCTCTTGCTACTTGTGAAATAGACCTTACTAATTGAGTGATATGCAAAATAGGCTATTCATTCCTGTTTTCTCTTTGTGTCATGCTAAAGTTTCATTATGTCATTGTAGGTAATCTGGTGAAAGGAAAAGTTAAATCTAAATATAGTAGACAAATTACTGTAGCTGCTGTTCAGAACTCAACTGTAATGGTTTCCTCTTGCCGCCGCCGCCTCCTCCTCTTGCTTTAGCAATGAATTCCAATTAAAAATATGAGTTGTGGTTCTGAGGCAGCAAGTCTGGTCTACAGTTAGCTACCACACTGAGAAACATCATCATTACACATTTCAGATAAATTTGGACTTAAATTCTGTATCCTGGGTAGTGGTATACAAGAAAATAGACTTGACCTTGACTTGCTGGATGGATACATGAGGGTGATAAACATAGTATAAAGAACTACTCAGGAACTTTGTGAAAAATTTGTATCAACTCCAAACTACATCCTCAGCATGTGAAGAGCATGACAAAAAACTGTGGCTTTACTGAGACAGTAAAATGCACTGGTCCTTCCTGGATATTTGAATAGGCTATTTTAGGTAATGAGAAATTACTAATATTACTCCATTGATAGAAATGGACCTAAACTGGCCTCAAAGTGGGAGTATAATCTGGTTAGTTACTGCACTTCCCAAGTTCTGAGGATACATGCTGACTCCAGATCTTCCTATCTCCAACTTGAGATGAAATCACATAATCCTGCTTCTATAGCAATCCTCCTTGTAAAGGGATGAGCTTTAATAAGTATTATAAATAAAATAATGACCAGGGTTACACTTTTCCAAGTGCCTATTCAGATGACCACAATTATTTACTTCCTCTAAGTTCTAAATGTGTTCAGTATGGAACATCATCCAGAGACCACATGCTACATCTGTTCTGCCTACTATTACCTCTGTCACCTCAGTACAATAAGTCCCAATTCATACTTGAATGATCCAGAGCAGAATTTGACCCACCTTATACTAGAATACTGCACATAAGATTCACCTTAGCACTTATATTTTCAGGAACCACTTATTCTGCACAAAAAGCCAAGCGACCTGCAGTATAGTGAAAAACAAGTTACCTTATGACTTCTACAATTCAGTTCAAAGCAGGGCACACAAACAGAACGGAATGGCAACTTGAATGAAAGCAGTAGCCCAGGCTCTGTCAGTCAGTCTGTTTATAGAGTGGGATTATTATTATGATTAGTGCAAGTGGACATGGGTAACCCTCTTTCTGAGAAACATCTGTAGATCATCCTCCATTTAAATCTGTCTGTTGCTTGCTATGTTACTAGAAAACGCAAAACATCTGCGTTCCAGATAGGCACAACCCCAGAATATGAATGCCATTTAATTTCCATTCAAAACATGATACTAATCATTTAATGTGTAAATAGCAAAGTGGAAGAAGGAAGGATACGGCAAGTTGGAAGTGTTGATGGGGTGTTGGGGAAGAAAAAGTTAATAAATGAAAATGATATATACTGAAAAAACACCTTTTTTTTCTTTTTGCAAATAAGTTGTTGTTCTCTCCTCCTTTTACTTAGACTAAAATCAGCTGTGAGGATTCCATCTCTCCCTAATTTCATTTAGATACCAATCTTTTCATCCATGAGGAGAACTTTGCTACAATGTCACTTGCATGATGCCATGTCACTTGTTCTGATACTGACAGCTAAAAGGATAAATCCTGTTATAACTCCCTTTAAGTCATACCTGAGATACCAGGTGTGTTAGGCTAGTCTTTTATCTAGAAATTATGGCCCAAGTAAAAGTAAAGTCAATGTATTTAAGAAAATACTTATTTTCCTTTTAATGACCCATTCATTTATCTGATGGACTGAAATCTGTTTTCATGCATAGAAATCTTGCAAGTTAAATCCCAAAAATGCTGACAGTGGACTTCGTTAAGTGAATGATTGTCACTAAATCACTCCCAATAAATTACTTTGGAAATTGCATATCTAACAGAATTTTGCTACCTTAAAATCATTCAAATGTTACCATTCCATTGTACAATATATATATCACAGAATCACAGGATGATATGGGGTTGGAAGGGAATTCTGGAGATCATCTACTCCAGCCCCCCTACTAGAGCAGGTCCATCCAGACCAGGTATGCTGTTATATTGTAAATTATTTACATTGTCTAAGATTTCTCTCATTAGCTTCAGTCATGTAGTTCTGCTGACCAAAAAAAGCTGCTTTATCAAACCCAAGAACAGCTGCATGTGTTGTGCAATTTTGCTGCACAGTATTTTTCATCAATGTTTTGCAGTCCTCTATGGATGAAGCCTTAGATTCAAGCTCAACTAAACTGTTGTATGTTAGCATTGCTTGTTAGAGCCCAAAGTATTTCTGTTGATTCCTATTAACAGAAAACTTGAGCACTTCATATCAATACAATAAAAAAACCAACTTGACACTCTAGCATTCTTCTGTATTTTCCCAGCCATCATACAAAACTTATGCCTGCTGCCATGCATCTGCATTACCAATGGTAGTCCTGGGTAGTGGCAGCAGCAGCAAGGAAAATTTTGAAAATTTCCTCCTGTTTGATACTACTGTGAAAGTGGGTAATTGATATTCATTATAGCACACTTAGAGCCTGTGCTAGATCCTATTCCTAAGCCTTTTCTGCAAGGAAGAAATCTATTACATCTACTCTTATGAAAGTAAAAAATGGCAACCTGGCCACAAATAATAGGTGTACATAATGAATATACATGTCAGCCTAGTAACTACGAGGTAAAATCTAAATGTTCCAGAGGTCTGGCTAAATTTTAACCAGTTTTCATACAGCTTTCTAAAGAGTAATTGGACCTGGCTATGAATATTACACAAAATATAGGAATAATTTAGTTTCATTTTACCATAAATGGAAAAAAAAAAAGTAGTCCCACTACAGTTAGGATGAGTAGTTGTCTTCCGCTGTAGGCATGAAATTGCTGCAGGAATCATAAGATATCTGAAATTGAAATTTCACCCTGGAAAAAACTACAGGACAATTTAGCATTTGTGTCTTCAGAACCTGTAAAGTTAATCCATTTCCTTTTGTGCAGCAGTTTTTTTAGTTCATGGGGACTAATAACAGTGTGACAGCTTGACTGCATTCAGTGAGTATTTACCCAAACTCATCAATGGGCTCACACTGTGAAGAATGCACTTGATCCAGCCCATATGTACTATTTTATTTAAACTTGATTCATATCTACATAAACTTCAGTCATACCAATATCACAATTTAGATAAACCATTACCTTCTTTTCTTTTCATTTTAACTCCATCTTTTCTTTCTCTCTTTTAAATTCCATTTACTAGGATATTAAATATATGGAAAGCATGTATTATTTTATTTTTTTACAGCAAAGCTTTAGGACACAAATGGATTTCAGTATATTTGCATTACTTTTGTGATTTCCTTAGGTTGCTCTATAGCAGGGAAGCAGTAATAAAACCTAATGATCACAAAACCTAAGACTCTGTATCCAAAAAAAAAAATCACCTTTTTCTTTTTTTTTTTGTCCCCTCTTTTTTCTCCTGTAGCATTCTGACTCCAATTGTAACCTGAAGAAGCGAGTAAACTCCGTAACGTCTCAGGCAGATCAGTCTCCTGAAACCAGCATAATATCAAATAGTGCATCCCAGTGTCAACCTGTATCAGTTCCTCCACCAGCGCCGCCACCACCGCCACCACCTATTGGAGGCACAAGTAAAATAGACCAATATTCTAGGATCCTCTTTCCAGTGGCATTTGCAGGATTCAACCTGGTATACTGGGTTGTTTATCTTTCAAAAGACACTATGGAAGTGAGTAGTGGAATTCCTAAATACTTGCTTATAATATGTACTATGTTTACTTGACCATTATTATTTTAATTGTTTACTCTTGCAACTCCAGTTAATCAGTCCTTTCTGAAGAAAATCACTGATAATAGCCTTCTCTGAAAAAATAAGCTGTGGCTTTCAGTAGTAGTGGCAGTCAGTACAATGGAGGAAGGCTATATGAAGATGAGAAATGTAAACACTTATCTCTTTGCCATATTGGACTGAGCAGAGCATAATGTCTCAGACAACGTATGATGCCTTTCTCAGAAAACAAACTAATCTTAAATCTTCCATTTCTTAATCTTCCTATCTGCAGTTATGAATGGTAGAATTATCTGTTGAAGCAATGCAGTGAAGGAGATAAGAACTTTAGCATCTCCTAAGGTTTGCTCAGTGAGGTAATAAGATAACAGTCTCCCCCCAAAAAAATTTGTTATTCATTCTAAGCACTTAACAGTAGTGTGAAGAGTTGACAACTGCAGTATCCAGTTTGTGAATCAAGAGTCCCTGTTTTTGTATATTTTAACACTGATTTTTCCTGTTTCGTCATATAGCTGAACGGTTTTATGCAGATAAAGCTACTGGATTCTTTGCTTAAGTTTGTTTTAATCAGTCAGAGAGTGATCATGTCTTTAGATATCCTTGAGGTCCAGAAGAGATGTGTGCCCTGCAAATTGAGCATGTCTAGAATAATCGTCAGTGATTAGCTTATAATTTTCAAGCAGTCATTAAACTTTAAGTCTTTAATGCTTTAATTCTCTTAATTTTTCCCTTTTGCCTAAATACAGCTAATGGTGTCTGTTTCCCTGGTAAAAAATATATTCATCTGCCTTGTTGCCATAGAGTTGTTGAATCTCACTGTACATAGCAGTCAATATGATTGGTATATTTAGCTTTATTTAGGGCAGCAAGAGAGAAAATGATGGTATTTAAATGGTACTGAATGCACAAAGTCCCTACATCAATAAAAACAGAGGCTGGCAATCTGGTATGACTGGTGAGCAGATTGTACCTTTATTTCCTAGATTAGTGGTAGAGCAGGCCAAAGGAAATCTCATGGACAGCCAAGAGACATTGCAGTTCAATGAGACAAGACAGTGCTGGTCAGCTGATTGGTGGCAACTTTCCTCTAATTTTTTTTTTCCTCTGATTTTTGCTACTAGTATGTTCTGGAAAATGCTCTCTCTCAAAGATGGAGCGTTCTGCCAAGCAGCTTACATGAAATCAGGAGAGCAGGAAGATAGGAGGCACTGTCTCTTACAAATGTTTCTGCAGATGTCTCTCTCAAGAGGTCACAGCTGCTAACTCCTGGCCACTCAAAATCTGCCCAATGCTAAATTTAGCATTTGTGCCAGAGTTACTGATCCTGCTATTAAAATATTGACTATGTGTGCAAATTACTTATCTCAATCAGAGACGGGAAGTATCAAAAAAGCTCATGTATAATCATTACAGCTTCTGTTGAGAGGACAGTTCCTCAGCTTGTGTAGCTTGCCATAACGCCAGTGATACTGTTCAACCACTCACATTTTGGATCTAGAAGTATTTGGAATGTAGTTGCCATTTCCTCCAGTAGTGATGAAATATTTACACTGACCCTTGTATATTAATAGTTATATTAGAACTAAGCTTTTAAAATACTCTGAAGTCTAGGACATAATGCTGACTAAATATTTTTAAAATGCTACTTTTGTAAGCTCACAAACCCTCTCTCAAACTCAGAAATTATGTTCTGTAGTAACCTTATTGAATGGCAAAAATCCAGCAGCAAGATTTAGAAAACAGAACAGTATTGACAGCTTGGGTGTTTCAAATGATGAAGAATGTAAACAATTACATAAAATGTTGATCAAGCTCTTCTTCATAAATTACATTTTCCTGTTTGTGTACTCAGTTGTAACTAATAATGATTGTGACATACTGCTAGGTTTCTAATTCAATATGTTGTATCACTTTACCACTTGTTACTTTCAAGAAAAAACAGGATTGGTTTTGCTTTAAAAAAACATTAAAAATGTGTAAGCCTTTCCACTGAAGCAGAGGAGATACAAAAGTTAAGTCAGCAAAGCACGGCGTGCTCAAGACAAGTTCAACTCAATCACAGGCTCAGGCCCATAAGATTAAATACTGGTACAGTATTACTCAGTTAAGAAATTTAATTTCATTTAGAAAATGAATTTTGTGGAGTATTTCAGGTATACTGCCTTTTCTTTTTTGAGTTACTTCTTTGAGTTCATTTGGCTTTTGTTTAAAAAACAAAATGAAAAAACCCCATCTAATCAGTTCATTGAAATAACCACATTTCTTGTGTGTAAGTTCTTGTAGTGCACTTTTCCAGGGTTTTGATTTGTGTAGTCGGGAGTGCAGAACATCATTCTAAAAGCATTCCTAAGCTGTTTGGTAGTATTTCTGTGCAGTACTGTGCAGCTTTCTTATGGCTTAAGTAATGGGCCATATGTTACAGAAATGGAGAAGTCATCTTTGTGTATTGTATCTGATAATATTTATAAGAACCCTGGGAGCACTTTTCAAAATGCTCCTTGGAGTACCTTTTTCTTCCCTCTCCACTTAATCATTTTCTTTTTGGAAGACTTCAGGTCAATCACCCTTTCTCTTCCTATACATGTAAGCTAAGAGTATGTTAATGACATAGAAATTTTAGGATCTGGAAGTTTGTATAATTAAGAAGTGCTTCCAATAAAATGTTTGCCTTTAAACATTGAATATTCTTTTTCAGAGCAGCCAGGATTGGGCAGACAGCAAGAGTATCTTAGACTGAACTCTGTAATTGTACTTCCATATGTTGAATCAAGTTCAGCTCAGGAAACCAGGAAGTTTAGCAGCAAACTTTCCTTGTAAAATTAATCTTTTGCTACATTTTAAAGCAAAATAGCAGCACTCTCTGAATGAAAAAAAAAATGGAAAAATAAATTCCAGCTTGAAGTTAAGTACTTCAACCAAATGCTTTTCATATGTGGATGGGAATAAAGTTATCTTCTAGCCTTAATATTTATATACATGGTTCTATTCTGCATTGGAATAAGTGGGAAAACATTCAGTAGCAGTCATCCACCATGCAACTTGATACCTAAAAGATATTTCAATGTAAACTGGTTTGCACTGTGGAGTAGCAACACTGTTGCAGGACAACAGTTATATTGGTAAAAGTATAGAAGTGAAGCTAATATATTTCTCTGCTTGCATTTTGCTAGACAGTGTGTTGTTAGAACCTAATATAATGAAAGGACAACATAAAAGTGGAAAAAAGGAGTTACTTGAAAATATGTGTATGAAAGAATCCTCAGTTGAACTAACAGATGCCAGTTTTTAGACTACAGAAAATGCTGACACTTATATGATAAGCGCACATTTCTCTCAAAAGGTTTGATAACTGTAACGCTGACAGATGCTTAACTATAGCACTATTACTGTGCCATTTATAATATGAAAAAAATAAAGCATTAAAATTACACTAAGAGGACTTACTCCCTCACTACTTAAGGTCAGTTTGTAATCAATTTAGATGGAAGGTCTGAAAATACGACATCCCCATGATTTATACATACAAAATGGAACAGGCATGTTTCTATGGTGTGTGTTCTTCTGTAGAGTACAGTAATATCTGCCATCCTCAAAAAGCTCTGAACAGTAACAAACAATACACATTTGTCTAGATAAGCAAATAGAGAAATTCTTCAAAAGGAGAACAAATCTATCTGACAAATGAGAAGAAGTCATACAGAATTTTTGGCTTTATTTTTGGTTTTAAATCTTGCTAAGTCCTTGAGCTGAATACTAATTTATGACACTGACTTTGGCAGGTGAATTGCATGCTTAGGTTAATTTAAAATTTCCTTGATTTAGAATGCAGAGTGCCCTTTTAATGAGAAGAATACAAGTATTTAGTCTACCTTTGCCATATCATTCACAACGCATATACTGTTCTCACATCTTCTTACACATATTTCTAAAGTAACCCATCTTAATTTTTATATGTAACGTTATATTACAGTTTTTAATGCAATTAAACATGGAATGATAGAGTGAATCGAACTAAAAAAGGATGTTACGTTAAAGTTTTGATGATAAACTGCACAAAACCAAGCAGAGGCCAGCTTTTATGTTTGGGAGCAGAGGAAAGTATAAAGTCACTGAATGTGCTAAATGTGCTGAGTCCTGGATGTTATCTGGATGCAGAGAACATAGTATGATGGCCAAAAAAAACAGTTACATAACAAGTTGAAGGAGAAGATGAGATGCTAATGATGCATGGGTCAAGTAGGAAGAAACAAGAACAGAGAAAAACAAGAACCGGAAAAGCATTTAGCTTCAGTATGTTAATATTCATAAAGCTTGCAGTGCATATTGTTACATCATGCTTCAGTTTAAACACTGGAAAAATAAAGTTCAGGAGAAAACAGTCATTGCCATACATACTTACAATTGAGCTTTGATGATCCAGGTAATGAACATCAAATTCTAAGAGGATTCTCCCTTGTAATGCAGTTTTATTTTAAGTCTGCTGAGACAGTTAGAAATCAGGTGGGTCTGCTGGTTATCTTCATTGTTAACAAACCGTAGCTTAAACTTCTCTCTAAACTTTTCTTCCAGTTTTTTGAACCTACTGCAATGCATCTTCGAAATGACCATCAGTCCAACTGAAGAACAGCTCAAGGTTTGAAAGAAATCGTGGAAGGTCGTGTAGGGTTGCAGGGACTTCAAAGGATTTATCTATCCACAGGTGCTCTCAATTTTCAAACAGGGAATATTTATATTGGACATCACCTGGAACCAAACTCTAGGCAAACAAAAAAGATAGAAACTGCACAAGGTTCTAACAATACTTTCCTAATATTTCTTACATTGATTCTACTTATAAAAGTTTTTGTTAAATTATTTTGTTCAATTGTCAAAGCAAAGAATATGTATTTGTTCTAATTCTGTTATAAACAATTGAATGTTTACAAGATATAAAATACCAATAACAGGATTATTTTTATAAAATACAATAAGCATTGCTAAAATAAGCTTGATTGTGAACTGGTATAACTTGGCATGGTTTCACTGAAAGGTTAGGAGCTGCACTGATTTGCAGCTCTTGAAATTGACCCAAAATAACATTAAGAAATCCCATTGAAGGGAGCTGAATTCTCATCCTGTTTTCATAACCCTTTTATAGAAAAGATAAATGAATTCTGATTTCTGTTAATTTCATTTTCATCACCTTTAATTTGAGATAATATTTATAAAGAACAAGATATAAGAAAAAAGGAAATAGAAACTATTGCTTATGTACTTTAGCTGGTTAGTTATGATACTGTAACTTTCCTAATGGAGACTGACCATGGAAGTAGAACCAGATTAATAACAAGCAATTTCTGCACAGGATCTAGACATGGAGGACTGAGATGTCAGGGAATTTTCAAGGTCTAAGGTTGATTAGACAGGGAGGTGTAACTACCAATCAAGCTAAATATGCAAGCCTCTAGCACCAGGAAAGATCCTGGAAGCAAGTCTTGATAGCTAGTTAGGAAACAAGGTGCATAATTATCAGCTGATTCTACTGAACTGCCCGTAGCAAACTCCCTAGAACCTTTTCCCAGAGGCAAAGTGCTGTCAGCATATTCAGAGTTTAAAGGCAGTAATATTTTAATTTGTTTGTCACTTTCAACACAAACAGTCACAGTATTTCTGTCTCATATTTCATAGTCATCTACCCTTCATCTCCATAATCCTTGTTATGAATGTAAGTAGGAAAGTGATGCCTAATCAGATCAAATCCATGCCAACTTTGTTGCAGGTGTAATGGACACTGGTGGGACTTGGAAGAACACACAAAGAAGTTTCACATGCAGCCAAACAAAAATTAAGGACTCCCATCTTTAAATTAATTTTAGCACATTAAACTTAAATTATTTTTAACAGAAGCATGAAATGCTGCATTGTTCTAGAAAATTCAGGGTCTTTTGCTTTATCTAAGCAAACATTGTAACCACTATGAGAAAACATTTAGGGGCCAACTAAATGACTGCATTAAGTTGTCGACTGCTTTATTGGCACTATAACAATTTTAACTATCTGGTGACCTAGCTCCAGCTGTTTTCCTTCTCCTATTTCAAGAGGATTATATAGCTTTTACTGGTGTGGTAGCTGGACTAAACATGTGGGATCACTTTTTGTACTCCCTGCTCTTTAACTCTGAAGAGAATAGAGGAAATAATTTAAGTAGACTCGAGTCAATAATAACTGTTGTTTGCACAAAGATACTATGTTTGCAATTTGATTTTCCTGACTGGCTGCAAGCTGGCACACTTCGATGTATTTGTAAGTGCACTGAATTCTTTATTTTGCTTTGAAACTAAAATTGTGACAATGTTTCCCATTTTCAGCCTTTATATACTGTAGGGTTATTTTTAAATTAAAGAATGGATGCTGGGAAAGTATTTCATAATTTGTAAATACATCTTATTTTGCAAAAAGCGAATTGCTGTAGGGACCCAGAGGTTATTTTTCAGTATAACTATACTCATTCTTGCTTCACTGACTGATTTTCTATTTTGAGTACATTCCTATCTATAAGAGTTTTCAGACTGTAAAACTGGCTTACGCACAAAATGAAAATCTTTAAAAGCTGTAGAAAAACAAGTGACACTGAAGAAACTACATTTTTTATCTGATCTTTGTTTAAAAGAAATCTAAATACAAATTTTACAGCAGATGCAGACAGTTACTAAATACTGTTTCCTTGGATTGTAGTATTTCAAGATGTGAAATAGTGGTAACTTCCAGATTAGGAAGTTATACCAGCACATTAAAAATGTACACCTCTTGGTATTTAAGAGCATATTTCAATATAACCACAAAGACTGCTTATCTTTTTTGAAAGGAGCTTTCCATGGGAAGGGTTGTTTCTCCACATTTGTTTGATAGGAAGGGAATATATATTTTTCCTATTAAATGCTCTGTAGAGACACAGGTGTAATCAATAATAATGTTAATAATGTAAAGTTATATCTTAGAATAAATGTAATTACTTACAATTAATGTCAGTTCTTAACAATCCTGGTTATGGTCAAACACTAACCAAACAAGCAATGCAGCAAAAAGAGTAGATAAATAAAAAAGGTCTTTTTATATATATATATATATTTATGTATGCATATATACATATCTATTTCTGTAGAAAATATAAATAATATACATTTCTCTATGTAATAAAAATTTAAAGGAAATTAGGGGATATGAGTTTCTTCCAGTATTTTTGCCTGTATTGCAATATGAAGAGCAGGAGTTAAAGTTGCTCTAAGACAGGAATTAGTATGTGCAGAACAGGACACTGCAGGGGAGAAGATGGGCAGTTACCTTGAGTTATCGCACTCTGGTAATACATTATTCAACATTCACCGAACTTCCTACGTATCCCGGTAGAAGGGATGGTCTGGTTTTAGCCCACAAACCCCTCGAAGGGACAGTGTATCTTAGATTCCTCTTTAGTGAGTTCTGCTTCATCAGAAGTGCAAGAAATAGAAGAATTAAGAACACAACTACAGAACTATATCATAGTATGGTAGAAATTATTACAATTACAATTGTAATCTTTATTATTATTATTGATCTGTTTCCCCTGCCTTCATTTTTTTTTTCATAATTTCTAATCTAAATAAAAATCCTTCAGATTTAAGATATAGAAACTATGCAATGACACACTAGATCAACCCTGAGATGAACCACTACTGTATTCAAATGACAGTCCTCACCAGAAGCCAAAGGAAGAGTTGGATAAACTCCGGAAATATGAAGACGGAAGTCCTCAACACTCTTGATACATCACACTGTCCAGTGTTTTGATGCATCCTGTCGTGTTACTAACTCAATGCCTTTCTCTTATACGTATGCAAACAGAATTTAGAGGTGACTTTGTCATTGCTTAGTTCATTACGCTCCTGTTTCTCTTCCAGTTCATGACAAGAAAAGCATTCCTCATCTGCCTTCTTTATAAAAGTCATTCTTGCAGGATTTTCCTCTAATCAGTAAGCAATCAAAGCCTTTCAACTCTCTGCATAAATGCTGCCCATCACCTGGTTTTACGGAGAATCCTGTGAAGAAAATAGTCTTTATCCACAGGCAGAATAGGCAGAGACTTGGGCAGTAAACTGTTCTTTGCTGCATCACTACTTCAACAACACCATCCCTCAGCCATGGCTGGAGTGGTGCTTGTGTACAAAGAATGAAGATCTACAGTTCATTTCCAGACAGCAGTTTGATGCAAGCGATAGCAATTGAGTGTCAGCAAAGTATTACTGGAAGTAGAAGTTAAGTGACAAAGCTCAAAGGAGACAGCCATGCTTTCTGAGACGCAAATCTTCATACAGAAAGTTTGACCAACAGAAACAAAGGAATCCAACGAAACCCAAAGCATCCACACAAATGTAAAGTAGGAAACAGAATTCCATATATCTTGAGATTCCTTTTGAAAAAAAAAAAAAACCAACAACAAACTATTTTAAGTCCTACCAAAATATATGCAATCTTTCAAACACAGATGAGGAAAAAACCCTCACTTGTGTATTTAATGTAGTTATAAAAAAGTAAGGCAGCACGAGTCATGGCAGAACTTCATAAACCACATAACATGCATTTTTGTTGAATCACTTTGCAGCACATTTGGGTTGTTATCAAAGAGGTCATTAGTTCATGAAAACACAATCTAACTGCAGTTATGACTAGACTATTTTTTACTCCATAAATGAGTAATGTCTAATAGGCTTAAGATACTAAATTCTTTACATGCCTTAAGGAGCAAATAAGCCTTCTTTAGGCCATAAATAGTTACATATTCAAGCACTACTGCAAAGGTTTTTCTCCCTACCTCACACCTGCTTTGTTTATAATAATGTTTTCATACAGCAGATAGAAATATTTTTTAATTGAAAACAATAAAATTAACAATCTAAAACTCTTTACTGAAATACTTATGTCTGCTATTCCTATACCTTAAAAAAGCTTCATTACTGTAGCTGAATGCCAGCTTTGCTTTGGTTAAAGTTAGGAAATATCAGCTGTTAGAAGCTGACTTTTCAAGGGCTGTAAACTCAGTGCTGATTTAAACTTCATGGAGGTATTTAGTTCCCAACAGAGACGTGGGGAATAGCTACCAGATTCAAAAGTGGGTTCTTAGCAAAGAAGTCACAGCGTCTACCTGCACGTGAACCAAATCACAGAAGACAAATACTAAAGCTGAAACTAAGTCCTTTCTTGTCTGCTTTCATCCTCTTCATGTCTAGCGAGTGATCTGACTCAACTATTATTTAAGTCAATGCATAACGTTTGCAATCTCCTCAGGAAATTACATTCAAGAATTGTTAGTTCCACAGACGAGTCTGTGGGAAAGATTGGATTGTGATGGTGAGACAATCTAGAAACGATCAGAAATAGACTATTTCTTTATCCAAACATTTGAATTTCACTGGATCAAACTTAATTTAAAAAGCAGAAATATCTTTGTATGAACGAAATATGGGTTTTGGTCATTAAATGTAATCAATGTGCATTCTCAAGTTTTAGTAAGTTATATATTCCTTATGGGCTAAAATTTGCTATGCTTCTGCCCCACCCCCCTCAGGTGAGTAAAAGTTTCTGTTTCCTTTCTGACCCAGGCTTCACACAAAACCCAACATTAATTGCTTGGTATGAGATGTCTGCTTGCGATTCAAACCTATTCAAAAGTAAAAAGTTTCCTTTTTAAGCTTCATCAGTTTGAAATTTTACCTAAGTATACTTTATTTTGAAACGCTCTTCAGCCTTCTCACATGTTTTCCTACAGATTTTTGTGAACTAAATGAATCTACTGGGACAGGGGCCTTTTAGAACTGAGCTGTAAACAACTATCTGAATAACTAAAGTTTATAAGGTGTTACTGAGTTACACCAGATCAGCTGCACAGCCCTGAAGGTGTAACTGAATTAAGAGCAGTTTTAGTGCGATGAATACATACAGGAGAAAGCCAGAGTGCAGCCTCTGAATTATCTACTGGTCTATTGAATTGATTCCCATACTATGTGCTGCCAAGAGCAGGATTTCTCTTTTGTTAAGTAATTTAATTCAAAACAGGAAAAAGAAAACATTGCAACTGTAAATAAATAAAAAAAAAATTGCATTCAATCTCTCAATGTGAGCAAAACTTGTGAGCAGAGTGGTGTGTCACTGGTATATGGTGTCTTCCGTGAGTGAAACAGATTCCAGTAATGGCAGCCAGGGCTCAAAACATGGACTAAGGGCAAGAAATTACCTTATCTTCGTATCTGTAAAATGCAGACCTAGCATGGAGGATCAGTACATTTAATGTTACCTTTGGATTTTTCTGAATCTTAATTAATTTATTACATTTCTAGGTAGGTTTTGTTTTAAGAAGTAAACTGCTAAACCACTCACAGGCAGAGTAAGACCTTAATAACAGTGAATATGGTCTTTGTAAAATAGTTCATTTCACATTGCAGCAACCATAGAATTCCTATTTTCAAATTATTACCTCCCAATTTAAGAAATAACAAGCACATCACCTACCAAGTCTTGGATTTGAAATAATTCAGATGTTTATGCTTCATTTATACATCTGTCTCCCCCAAAAGGAGTCCTTTTCTGTTAAGGTGGACAGAGCCTTTGCTGCCAGAAGGCACTGTATGTGTCTGACGGCTGGAGTCAGACTTCATGATTTTAATAGTAACTAAAGTTTTTTTCAGGTAGATTTTTCAATCGATATGACAAAGCAGTAAGTTTTGCCCTTACTACTTTAAGGACTTTATTCTGATGTTACTTCCAACACCATAAAAGTGGAGTAATTCTACTGAAACAAATAGAATAAGACCAAAGTGAAAGGGAAAAACTGAGACTACTTAAGCTCTTTTAAATACCAGGCTTTAAGCCCATGTGATAGCTCTGTTGAAATAGTACTGTATTTCTTAAATTTAATATGGAACAACCTATTACAAAAAAAAATTACATAAATTACCATAGGTTGAGATGCCTTAAAAAGACCAGCTAAGGAAAAGTAGTGTCTTCAACTTTCAGTAATTGTATGAATTAAGGCAAACGTATCCTTAAATGCTATACTTAGGAATGCCTAGTATAGTACTTTTTTTAAAGAATGAAAACAAAAAACAAACCATCCTTTATGTGGCCTGTGAAGGCAACATGAGGAAATTACAACAGTGAATAAAGGAGAAAACCCTCAGGGGTGCAGGAACTTAGAAGCCAAAAAGACCACAGATGTCTTTATGAGAAGCTCTATATACCGTGTACCTATTTGTGCTTCTATTCTGAGGGCATACAAAAATTCTGTATCAGAAAATCACTTTCCCTGTTTGAGATCTGTTCATTAACAGCTCTTTACAAAGCAGTCACAGGAGTATTATTGTGCTTGAAATAAATAAAAAACACTGGGTAAATGTGCCCTATTCAGGACCAATAAGCAGCAAAAAAAGCTGAGTTTAAAATTCTAATTCCAGGTGCACTAGAAGTTAAGATCCGCATGACTCCAACATCCTACCTTTAGTTCATGATTGGAAAGGAATTCATTCACTCACAAGGTATCATTTCATCGGGGGCTCATCAAGGAGTCACAACTTTTATAAGTGAACAGTTTATTCTTCTGAAATCACCAGGAAAATACTCATGTCAGTGATGTGCAAACTAACACTTTTTCTCTCTACAAGTTCCATTTAAAGGTGCAGCAATCTCAAAACATCTCCCATGATACCCTCACAAGCTAAAAATAATTCCTGGAGATACTAAATTGAAAAAAGTAATTGGAAACTTCTGATTTTAGTACTAAAAGGAGAAGGCAAAACATGTGGATTTTGTTACTTACATATTTCTGCAAGGGACAGTTTGGCCGTTAAAATTATTCAGATGTGTCATTTGTCGTGGTCTCTGAGAAGGCACGCTGACACACAAATCAAGACCCACATTCACCATCTGAGCCACATTCCTTATTGGCCACTCTACTCACGTTGCCCTAAAGGCTGAAGAGATGGTAAAGGTGTTGGCGTGATTACAGAGAACATAGGGATCAAAGAGCAATATTTTTAATGAAAGCCAAAATGTCACATGAAGATTAACGTCAACAAAATTGGTAAGCAGATGGCATTCAAGCCAGCACAACTCTGCTTTACGTTGCTTTCGCGGGGGGGGGGTGGTGGTGGATGTTTCCTCAGAAATTGTCAGGGAGTGGTTTTCCTCTGTCAGTTCTCGTATTACTCTGCATACATTTCTAGCCAGTTAAATAAAACCTTGATAGGTTAGCTCAATATATGGCCACCAGTAGTGACACCACTGATGTGTCATCCCCACTTGAGCTATTATTAATACAAATGCTTTCTTTAGACAGAATGCAGGTTCTTCTGTCTAGGAGGAATTCTGAGTAAGGTTTTTACCTCTGTGAAGTGCAGCGTGTCCCACGCCAAGGCCCAGTTTAGATCTCTATGAAGGGACTGGCTGAAGGCTGCTGGGTGGATTCTCCAGTAGAAAAAACACAAAAAGGGCTGTGGATCAGATTCAGAAAAACTGGTTCTTGCACTAGAAAGCTTAAATGCAGAACTGGACAGAAAAATTATCCTATCTTCCATCCCCTGTGAGGTTTTGATCACCATAGATTAAACCAGACCATTCATGTTAGTTATTGTTTTTTATTTTATTAAAATCAAAACATTAATTTTCCAAATAATCTTTTTTCTTCATCTTAATCCTTCTGGCCAATAAGAGAGTTGGTGCACTTAAGTAATAAAATGATGCTAGAGTTGTTTTCTGTACTGTATGTGCCAGGCAAATACACAGATTAATTAACCTCATGACAAAGTTACTAAGCAGAAAATGTAGTATGTAAAGGAGATGTTTCCACTCAGAACACTTGTGCAGGCAAATATGCTGAGAAGCCTCTAAAACACCTCATCATGCTACAAGCTGGATTAACAAATGTAATTAAAGTTTCCAATACTGTTTGTCTAAATATTGTATATATAAAAAGTGTGGACTGTTCTGTGGTGTACAGATTGAGGAGGAGAGAGCTGGGAGAAAAAAAGAGCACTTCTCAAATAAGAGCCAAAATTTGAGTGCATAATATTTTACTGTAAGAAATAACTGAGGGGTTACAAGATTGTCAGAAACGTGTTTGTAAATTCTAAATATACCAAGGCTATCCAGCTTTACTGTTGTGATTGTATGTTATATAATGCAGGAGATAACAGTGTATTCAAGTACATCATGAAGCACTGATGAGTCGAAGATTCAGCACTGAGATACCATCTGATTTTCAGTCTTGTTGAGCTCCCAGTCAGTCATCAAATTAGACTGAGATAAATTGGGTCTAAATACCACCCATTAACTTTATTTGGTCCCTTTATGACCAGTATTTTCTCACTAGAAATATTTACAGAATCATAGAATATTCATGGTTGGAAGGGACTTTTGAGACCATCGAGTCCAACCACAAAAAAACCCCAAACAACCAAAAAAACAACAACAAAAAAACCCCAACACACACCACACCCACCCACAGACAGACAAAAACCAACAAGAGAAACTTCAAAACACAGTTGTCACTTCCTATTGCTAAGAGCAAAGTGTCTTACTTCAGAAGGAGCCTCGGGTAACTTACTGCCCGCAAGTGTCACTCTCAGGAAGGTCCAAGGAAATATTTCCTTAAACATGTCTTTAATACCTTAGTTTGATCTCCTTGGCATCCATTTTGAACCAAACGGCTTGATCTTTCAGGCGTAATTGTGATTCTAGAGAAAGCACTTCTGTATCTACAGTTTATCAGCACTTTAGAAGTTGAACTTATTATCCTAGTTATATTACTAATACCAGGACAGCTTAACCCTCCAGCTCATTACTGACCAAAACCAGTTCTGGCAAGTAAACCTGTTTAATTTAATAAAAATATCAGATGTTACTTTTCCTTTGCTATAGGCCTTTGTGGTGATGGTATACTTTCTAAATATAAGTATGGTATAATATTCTAAATATATTTATAGTCAATTCACTTGAATTGGAAAACTTGGTGGACACGCATTTTTCCTGCTTCTGTTCGGGTACACCTAAAATGTCTCCCTAGTGCTAACAAACTGGCAGAATTTGGGCTGCCATCATCTTCTGCTTCTACATCTTTAAGTGGAAGTTAAACATGGGACATTTCATTCCCAGTTTGGGGACATAAGAACCGAGAAAACTGAGTATTTTCACATTAATTCCTGAAGACTTTCTTGGTTATAATGGGGCAGGAAATGGGGGGAGGATGTGGGCATTGTTATACACACAAAATAAAAAAAACAAACAACCCCAAGCCACAAACAAACTAAAAATCAAAACCAAACAGGGCAAGGTCATACGGGTCTGATCTGGGGATCAATAGCATTGCAGCACAACTTCTAATTTTACCATCTCACATAATGCTTCTAAAGGGTGACTTTCCCGGCCGTTGCAGGAATGGAGCAGGGACTGAGCTGTGGGATAATCCTAAACTACCTGTGGAGCCCCTTGGCAGTATTGGTCAGAAACTGCTCGGCATTTGGAATGAAACAAAGAAAGAGGATACCAAATCCAGTATTTCTAAGCAAATCAGCTTGTGTTCAATATTTCCAAGCCAAACAAAGACTACCTGGGAAAAATAACTCTCAAGCAATTCCTAACCATTTTAAGCAATTCCAGCTGCTGAATTTTACACTGAGTTTTTGAAGAGAACGGTGTTCATGCTTTAGGTGTGTTGGCCATGTATTTCTATCTCATTACTTCCTTGCAATATGTGCAAAAATTTGCAGTTGCCTACTAGAAGCTTAAAGCTGGTAGGAAAGTCCTACTTTAATTAACAGAAAACAGTGTCCACAGAGCTCAGGGGGCTTCACTCATTTTGCAAAATATAAAAAATTGTCAGAGGCACTTGTAAACACGAGAAGATAATTATGGAAACTCATACATAAACATAACTTTCAGAGAAATTTTCACTTTGTGGCCTTATTAAAACAATGTTTGGTACTACTATTGCTAGTAAAGAAGTGCAAAGACTGAGGAGTGGGTGAACACCTATTTGCCAGTTCCATTCAGCAGTTGAGATTTAACTGCCAAATTTTTCAAAGGTTAGAAGAAACAAATCTCTTTCATATATTCACCTATAAGTTTTAACGTAACACAGGCCACCTTCTCTGTACCCTTAAAATAGGGGATTTCCCAAAGGCTTCAGCAGTGTCCAGGCCCATTCACCCATTTCTGTTGGAGGGAGCTGGCTCTAAAGTTCATCATCTTGTTTCTAATAGCACATTAGAAAACTGTGGAAGTTTTCAAACCTAAATTCTGCATGCTAATTACTTAAAAGTAATTCAATGTCTTTTGTAATTGGCTCTAGTCTTTCCATTTCTGTCTCCACCTGACTTAGTTTTTGTTGCGTAATTCTGAAAACTTGCCTTTCTGTTAAACCTTTCGTTAAGATGAGACTATCAGTGAGAATACTGTGTTCCATGCAAGATTATACACCTATTAAATATAATAGCAATTTGGACATATTGTAATGACAGGTAGCACCAGATGGTGCAGTTACAGGTAGTATTACTAGTTCATTTTCAGTTATGAATTATCTATTTACTTTAACAAAATAAAATGTAACTGTTAGTTTTGCAGTCCAGATTCTACTGGTTGCTTGTTTCAAAAGAAAATGGAAATGCTCTCGGATTTTTTGTCTCTGCCTTTGTAGCGGGTGTAGTCTTGGTGTGGAGTTACATACCCCACTCCACCCCCACCCCTCCCAAAGCCAATAAATTAATGTTTGTACTATACTTCTTGATTAACAAAAGAAAAAAGCTACGCTTGCATTCCGCTGATGAACATCTGTTCAAGACAGTTTTATGCAAATTCATGTTTCTAGTTTAATTTGCTGGGTGGGCGCAACATCACTAAAATCCTCTCCCCATGGGACTACCGTACCTATTGATATTCAAATAAGCTTGAGTTCTTCACCTCTCGCCCCATTCAGCCCATCCCAATGTTGAGCTTCCTTCAACCACTCCCACACCTGTAGCTGCAATGAATGAGAATAAGCAATGCCCTTTGCAAAAATGGCATTGATTATGTCTATAAATCAAATGTAAGAATGCGAATTAGTATGCATTTTGGAAACAAGGAGCTTTACAAACATAAAACTTGAAAGATTTAGGTCTAAAGTGCCTGACACTTTTCTCCTAATATGTATCTTTAAAGAATGCTCAAAATTAGAGCAATCACATTAAAACACTAATTTTTTTTCTTTTTGTCCTTTTTTACAGCAGTAATTATTTTTAGTAATAGATTTTTCAGAAAAATTTTCAAGATAAACTACCTGATTTTACATCATTCCTGTGAGGCGAATGCAGATGTGTTGAGGGTTTTATTGTGTGTGTGTGTTTTCTTTTTTTTTTTAACTGATGAGAACACTAAGGTGGCAGGGTCACCAGCTCAACATGACATTCAGCATCAGATGTACCGGAAAATCCTAACTCTCATTAATTTCATTTAAGGTCGTATGTACAACTTAGCTGACATAAGACATTCAAAATTACAGACGCTTTTAAAGAGCTAAATGCAACTTTCCAAGGTCAGATGAGTCAAGACAGAACAAAAATGAGAATTCATAAGTTTTCTCTTCTGTGGCATGTTTTATAATTACTGATAGACTAGCAATAACCATACAAGGAACTCCAAGTGCGGTACAATTGCAAATTAACACATTTTGCAGAGGGATAAAGTCCACCTACTCTTCTTTTAGCTGGAATTTACCAACCTACTTTTGTTTATTCAGCAAAACCTGTACTCCTATTTTAAAGAGGCAAGGATAGCACTCACCTACCTGACAGGAGGATTAGCAAATCTTCATACACTCAAATACTCAAAGCAGCAAAGAGCTAACATATAGTTTTCCACCACAATCCAGATACAGCTATAACAGCCTGGACACAATTTTCAGTTACCAAAAGGAAACCAGGGAGACATAGGACATTATAGTACATACACTGAACCAGGATTAAGGGTTTTTAAATTTGTTTCCTGATGCTGTCAAAATTCTCACATATGACCTCAGGAAGTTAATGATCTCGCTGGAATTTATATTTGGAGACTAATGTTTTCTGTCTGTTCTATGTATATTGTAAACTGTTCAAATCAGGGTCTGCGTTATTACATGCTTATTACAGCAAAACTCCCCAATTAAGTAAGAAAACCATCATTGTTCTCTGAGTTTTCACAATATATAAATATACTAAGAATAATTTGAGTCTTCCAAATCATACAAGTCAGTGTCAGGAGACATTCTATCTTGTTAAAGAGAATGTCAGGAGCCTCTTCATCCCACTTATTCTGCAATTGGTGAACATTCATCCACCTCACTGTGGGTAGAAACACCTCTCACTTTCAGAAGATATGATATTTTTATGCACACACTTAGATGCAGCTGTTATTAAGAATGCAGTCACATCATTTTTTATTCTAATAGTGGGAGTACATAATCAGTTCAAGTGCTGCACTAGTAAGGAGAATTCAAGACAAATTATAAGTCATAGATAATTACTATTAATAGAAACTATGCCTCAAGGAGAATGGAGTTATTAGATAAACATCACTGCAGTGCTTAGTAGCTCAGGAGTAGATAAAAGAAAGGAGAATGAGTTGCTTTGGGATTCCTCCACCCTGTAGTAGTTGGTGAAGGGATATCTTTTTTTAGAATCCTTTCTGTTCGCAGCCACATAAATGCAGATTGCATTTTAGAAGAGGCACGAGAAACTACAGAACAGTGCCATCTTGAAACAGTGCAATATTTGGTATCGTTGTTGGAGATGTAATAGCTCCTCTGCCAAAGCAAAAGCTCACTCTTACTCTTGCACACTTTTCTGCCTCATCTCCTCTTGCTTGAGCCTCCTTGCAGCAATACTGTTGAAAACAGGAATTAGTTCTCAAAAGCAAGTACTTGTGTACTTGACCTGGCTGCTTTAGATTTGAGTTTGTATAGAAGTGACATCATTTGCTTGGTGTTTTAAGTTTTATGCCCTGTACTGAAAAAAAAATATCTTTCCAAGCATGCCCTTCTTCCTCTCAGCCCTATTTCAATTGGATAACTGACTGTCTCTCTACTGCATCGCAGATACTTCTTTACTTTAGTATTATAAAAGAAATTAATAAAAAAAATCTAGAAGAAATATCCTTTCACCTTGAAGAGGAAAGCATGACTATTGAACTACTTGATTTGCTTGATATGATGATATAATCTTTGATTGACTCATATTTCCTCCAAACATTAGGTGGCTGGTTTCCGTTACCAGCGCTCTGGGAAGAACTACTGTTAAAGCTCCACGAAGCAAAGTCACACCAAGTCAGCCCAAACCCAGCCCTAAAGTGGCTGGCTGCTGTAGTGCATTACTGGAGCACACCAAGGTGAGAGACAAGAGGCAATGCTTTTGACAACCTGAAAAAAATAAATCAATAACTTACTAACACACACCCTGAAGTGTCTCAGTGCTAAGAAAGAACAGATTACTAACCTGACACACAAAATGTGTTAAAATTAACATCTCTATTATATTTCCCAAACTATTGGAAAAATCGCTTATTTAAAAAACCCTTTTACAGAGAGAAAGAGGAAAGAGATCACTGCAATATTTATTTTTCTACATTGAACATACCTGGCTTTATTATGAACCCTTCTCCCTCCTGTAACTCAAAGAAAACAACATTTTCCCCAGCTATTTTTAAAAATTACCTGCAGTTGTTTCAGACTAATCCCTTTGTGCTATTTGAAATCAACATGTTTGCTGTAAACAAGAAAGATTCTCTTCATTGTGGTTTCTGTGTAACAAGAGGAGAAAGGAAGGCAAAGCAGAGAGATGAGGATTGAGGAATCTGTGTCTAGGCTTTCCTGGCAGATACAGAGGGACGACAGGGGGTGTCTTTGGTAAGCAATATCTACCCTGAATTGCACTGTTTGCTTGCTCACGTGGAGCAAATAGTGCAGGATTATATATAAAACTTCTATTCTTAAAAGGAGCTATTTTCTTCTTAAGTTCTATTCTTAAGATACCTCCGGTATTTCTGGCAATCAATGACATCACACTTTATGATAATTCTTGATAAATTAGCCTCATTTCACACTGCGTTGTAGTCAAAGAGGCAGACAGACAGACTTCTGCAGAAGAGAAATGTCTGGCATTTTCTAGTCTGTGTGCCCGTAGGCAAGGTAAGCATATAGAATATTTTCCATGGAAAATTTCTGTGGCTTACAAGTATCTCACATTTCACAGAGGGCTGATGTATTATCAGTTTACAAACCCCATTCAGTGTGATTTTTGTAAAAGCAGAAGACTAGGTAATGTTAGAAAACTGAGCATTACATAGGGCATCTAGGGAAAGTAGCATGACAAGTGTTCATGCCTGGGAAAAATGAAACCATTGTTGCTTACATGGAGTGCTGCACTAAATTCCTGAGTACAGCTATTTTTCACCTGATCCCCTTTCTAATACTGGTTCTTTCTGAAAAATACATGGGGTGGATGCACAGCCTCCTTGAATCACAAGTAATTCCAAATTGTCTTTTTCACCCCTGAATTTTCTCATAAACCTTTTGCTCTTCCTTTCCCCCCCACCTCTGAAGCTGGACAGGGTGTGTAACCGTGTCGGCTGGGACAGCAGGGAGCTGGTCCCCACGGGATATTGGCCTGCACGAGGCTGTTAGAAGCTGAGGAGGAGCGCTCAGGCAGCAGCATTAGAGTTGGCATAAGCACTGTCTTCCCTGTGTTTCGTGAGTGAAAAACAGTCCCCATGGGAGTTCCACCATAAATCACAATCCATATAATTGCTTGTTTGAGTCTCTGTCACATTAGATGTGACTACCCGGACACAGTTCTATGGCGTTTTTATCAACACAAGCTCACAGACGTGTAACTCCCCGTCGTATTGAACAGCAGTGCCAAGTTTGGCACAGTTTGATCCCCCTCTGTGTAAAGACATGTCTCAGAAGGGACATCTGTGAACTCAAGTGGGAGGCAATGACAGACCTCTCCTGCCAGCTGGCCGAGGGGCAGCAGGGATGTCAACTGCGAAACATCTGTTGGTCCACCTGCAAGACTCGTGGTGGCAAGCTGCTTCCAGAGCAGTGGGGGAAAGATACAAATGTATATTTTCTAATTATGCAATTGCACTCTCCTGCCTATTTTCCATTTGGGAAAGCAGAGCAAATTGGCACAACTAGAAGTTTTGCTTCACTAATGGATCAAACTGCAGCCTGCATTACAGGACAGAAACAACAGTCACAATAGTTCTCATCCTCTACACACTGTAATGACAAGAAGTATGATGTCTAGTGATTTCATGCAAAGAAACTTAATAGTACTGTAACAGAGAAGAAATGACATGAGGAAATATTTAAAGCCAAAGGCCAAATTCCGTGGTGGATAAAGGTTTTTCCTTTTATAAGTCACAAGAGTCAGAAGTGACTCAGGTACACAAATAGGTACTCAAAGTAGGATTTGAACCAGCTGGTTTTGAACAGCATGGCTATTCTCCACCAAAAAAGGGCAATTGAGAACCCCTTATTGCAGTTTTGGACCCTGAAATACTTCTCTATACGAAATACAAAGATGTGACAACAAAGACAGCAACTCCAGCAAGCATTCTCAATGGTCATACTGCATTCAGACTCACTGTCTGAACAGCGTCCTAAAACTCTCAGTTGGTTGTTCCTAAATGCCTCCACATGAAACAGAATGCCATGTTAAGAACAGTCACATAGTAATAAATTACCACCTTCATCCTATTAGTATTTAAAAAAACAGGTTCCAAGTAAGCGATACTTTTCAAGGAAAGGACTACTTTTGAGATGGAAACTTGGGCAAATAAAATACAGAAGGAAAGCACTTGGCTCTTTCTGCCTGTGACCTGGTCATAGCTAATTGGTCAAAAGCCTGAAAAACGTGCACGAGTGCAGAAAGCCCAAGTACAGAAAGCCATGTTAAAAAAAAAAAAAAAGTGAGGTGAAAATCATTAGACAAGGACTTTATATTTCTGAATTACACCCCACCCCCACCCCCTTTGAATCAGGGATATCCACAGTGAAATCCGTCTTTGGAGTTGAGCTTGTCAAAAGCTTTCAGAACCACATTTTCAGGCTCTGACTGTTGATGTTTGGAGCTGTATTTCCAAGAGAGGACAGCTGACAATGAACTGCTGTCATTAAGACCATAATACTAAACTTTTGTTTCAGGAAACAACTAGCAATGTAACATGTAAAAATAGTTACAGATATTCAGGACTGTTTTGTTGTTGCTTTATGTTTAATTTTGTTGGCTTTCTTAAAGATGGGAATATCTCTTCCAAAACCAATGTTTGAAAAATACCCTCACAAGGCTGACTAAAATTAGAATGAATAGAACTAGAATAAACACAATTTCATATTAGTTTTCATCTGTTATTATTTTCAGCTCTCCATTTAACTGTGAATGATCATGAACAAAATTTGTTTCTCTTACTAATGATATAGTCCTCTTACTCTTTCATGTGGGATCGCTCAGATTGAAACCCACTAATGAGGCTTTCAGAGCTGAGCTCCCATTTCCCACTTTCTTAGAGCACTGCTTCAGAAAGCAGATTTGCTATTCATGGAAGCAGACAAGAGGGAGAGGTTTAAAAATGAATGCAAGGCAGGTCCAAAGGATGATCCTCAGGATGCACCGCCACCACGTAAAGCAAGAAGGCTGGAGTGGGATGGTGGAGGAACGAGTCTGAGCTACCTGCACCTAACAACATTCCAGCAGTAACTAACGGTTAGTTTTTCAGAGGAGTACACGCTCCTTAATTTATACAGAACAAGGGAGGCGATGAGCAATACAGGCCCATGCTGCACTTAAGTAATTCAAGCTGTGAGCCCAGCACTTCCACCGGGCTGAGAACCAGAGAGGCACTATGAAAGGCCACGAAAGAGACCACCGGACTTCACTTGTACACAACGATAAAGCACACTCTCTCAATACCAAACCAAAACCAGTTAGGCAGATACTTTGTTATTCCATAATACGTTTTTGCTAAAGACAAAATAAAAGTCAGAAATACGACGTCTTGTCAGTAGTGTCCTTTGCCAGCATCAGCAGATGTATTAACAATAAGAGCCCAAGCAAGATATAACTGAAAGTTTTAGGTTAAGAATCTTTTTTCTACTCCTCTTCATATAGTGGAAACACATTTAAAAGTCTAGAATAGAGTGATTAGAAATCAAGAAGCCTACAGTAACAGGAAAATTTTGAGAGAGAATAAGAAACTTACTCAGAAAAAGCATGAGAAGAATGCAGTTCTAAAAAAAGGACAAAAATAAAAACCTGCAAATATTAACAGGAAGGCAGGAAGAAAAAAAAATGAGTACCAAACATCACTCCAAAGCCTTGAGAAGGTGATTTCAAAGGAAACAGGGAGATAAATGGATGACAACATGCATATTAATGAGACCAAGGCAATTCTCAATTACAGTTCATTATCATTAACCATTTGAAAAGTAAAAACCAGATAAACAACTCAGCCTACTCTAGCAGGAGTTGAAAATTGCCTGGCAAGAAATGCTTCCCTCTCAGGAATTCTAAGTAAAGGCAAAGAGCCTCTGAATGTAACACTTAGGATTCAATTCAGATAATGAAAAAGGCTTGGGGAAAGGGGAAATTGTGTTGCATTATCCAGAAGGACAAAAAGTAAGACCCAAAGACAACACGCTATTCATAATATTCTGAATCCTGCATTAAATACATCTTCCCATGCAGGCTCACATTAATTCTCCAGTCTGAGCACCAGGTCAGTGCAACTCCCCTGACCTCTCCACCTTCATTTAACCTTATCATCTCACAGCCAGCCCTGCTCATTCTGAAATAATGCCCCATCAGCAGGTTTTAGGGTCTGCTGATTGTTTTCTTGGTGCTCGCTATTGTAGAAACCTTCCCTGAAGACTGCTGACTAAATACAATTCCCATGCAACCGCATACATGCTGGGGATCTATTCACAGCACACACATTATAGGTTCAATGTCAAGAATTTCTTGCCTTGTAAATATAAAACGAGTCACTTGCCTTGTTTAGATCCTGAATTAAGTTTTGGAAGGAACAAGGATATCGGAAGGGGACAGGATTTAGAAACTAAAAGCCAAACTAAGGCTGGTGTAGAGAAACTTTGGGAGGCAAAGACTCATCATGTTTGCTATACAGAGCACACCATTCTCTATTTGTCACACTGAAAAAGTTTTAGAAACTTTCCTTCTCCTCTCAGCGCCTGCAGCTAACTGCCATGGTGAGCCTAAGCCAGCACCCAACCTCCTTGGACCAAGTGTCTAAAAATTAATTATCTGCAAAAACCTGAAGCGGTTTTGGTGACCAGTAGGAGTGGGAAATGAGGAAGTGGAGCATGTATCGCTCAGCAGCTTCTCATCTCTGCCATCTACCAAAACACACAGGTTTCACTCTTGAGAGTCTGGCATCAAGCATTTAATTTACAGACCAGAGGAAGCACCAAGAGGTGCTGGAGCACTCTCCTGCAAACTACTTGAGAGTTTGGCACCTCTGAAGAGATTCCTAGATACTACCTTGGAGTCAGCTCCTCTGCTTCCCCAGGGAGGCTGCCCGCCTTCGAGGCCATCTGCAAGTGTCTGTGCCTTGCAGATGCTGTGAGCATCATCCCTCTGTGGCACAGAGGCCTCAGGCACCACCTCCACTGCCCCCAGCTGCATCCCCTGTGAGTGGAAGGACCCTACTGCCAAACGGTGCAGGCAGCACTTCCATGTTCAAAACTTCACCATTAGTATAATCTGTTTCAAAACTACGTAATCTATGTACCAATTCTATTTCATCTGTATTCAAAAATAGTTTTATCTACTCCAAAGTTTCAACAATAGACAATTTCTAAGCTCTTTTCCACCAGGTTTTAGACCACTCAGAGAGGTGAGACTGTCATGTCTAACACAACTTCTGTGTCAGTCAGAATAGATGCATGTGTATTCTAAGTGTCCCTTCAAAAGTCTGTGTCAAGCAAACAACTGGAAAGAGACTGGCAAAGAAAGAGAAGTCTTGCAATAATTCCATAGTAAAACCAGGGAGGTTCAATGGCATTAAACAATGCTTTGTTATGTTTATTCAATCTTATTTTCTTTATTTTCCTTATTTTTAAACTGATATCTTTTGGTAAATTCTGTGTATTCTTTGTATTTTCCCTCCTTTGATGTTACAAAATTTTCCAATTTCATAGATTAATTTTATGCAAAGTAGGAAACTATCTTGCTAACCTCCAAATTTTATAGTTGAAGCTTTAAAAAAAAATAAAATCACTGGGTCAGCAGTGGAATCATCAATGATTCCCTTGATGTCAGAAACATTCATTATAATTTTAGAAAAGTAAGCTGCTTTAAACTTTTATTGCCATCCTGCACCTAGTACCGAGGGAATAAAGCATTTGTCTAACACTAGATTATTACAATTTCCATTAAGATTTTATTTGTTAATAAAAAGCTGAGAATTTGTGCATACCATCAGAAATATAAACTGTTTGGGTTTGTTTAGTGACACTATATGACGAAGGTAACAGACAAAGAATTTGTTCAGAAGTCCTGTTTCTTTCAACAGAACAGCATAGTTCTTGCTCTTTGTAGTGAAATTAGGCAATCATTCTGCTCTGTACAGTATGGACTTCATACTGCCTTTTTTTTTTTCCCCAAAGCTGGCATTGTCTGGTCCTAGGCAGAATTTCAAAACAAGTGCTGAGACTCAGAACACAGAGGAACAAACCCACAATTTTGAAACCTTTTCTCTAATGAAATTAGCAGAATTGAAGCCCACTTCTACACAAACAATTCCAGCACCTCTAAGTGAAAATAATTTGATTTTCCTAAGTTTTAATACATTAAGCAAGGAAATGTACATATATGTAGTTGTTCAATATTTGCACTGGTCACTAAAATTTAGTTATTGTATCCTGATACTAAAAGCATTTGATTATTTTTATAATATTCTTTCAATAAATAATTACACAGCAGCTCCTGTGTAGTACATAAATCTGATTTTATTTTTTAATTCTATGTTGAAACACTGTGTGGTTCTTTCTCATAAGAATAATTATTTTCCAAAGCAATTATTCTTTTGTTTTCTTGAAACGCACACGATCACTACAGGGTTTAGGAAAACAGAGCAGAAATAATTAATCTGGACAAAGACCTGCAAACTATAAGACTTTTTCATTTGTGCAGACATCCCTCAAGCACTTAAACCAGAGTTAACCTATCATAAGCTCTTTTGACTGAGAAGAGCCCTAATGACATTTCTTTTAGCAGTTGGCAGCACCTCTTCTGCATTCAAACGTGTTTTAGCAGGCAGAGCTAGGGTGGAAATCAGGGAACAGAGAAGCATACAACAGTTGTGAGACCTATTCAAATAATG